>CM056729.1:55594272-55957290 GCA_029844215.1 Przewalskia tangutica | reverse complement strand
AAGTATAGGAAGAATCACATACCTCGCGACGATTATCGACTATAAGCAAAGCGCTCGCGGCTATAACGGCTTAGCCTTGTCCGCATAAGTAGCACATGCTACTTGCAAAACATTCAACCAATCCGGTTATCGATCTATCATCAGATCCTATGTAAATCTTGTTTAATCTTACTTATATTCTTCTGATATGATTTCAGTTCAAGTATTTTCTGTAATATCCTTCTATTACAGTTCAATTCTCTTTTATGAATCTTATATTCATTTCTATACTACTACGGTATGTAATTTCCAATTACAAAAGAAGGACAGTAGTATTTACCTCGATGAGCCCAAAATTTATCCAAGTTAAAGTCGCTCCTGAGCAACGTTTAGCTCCTACTCCGAGTGCTCCAATCCGCGCCAAATAACCCTTAGAAGTTCTACGCTTAACACTTAACAACCGACTATGAAGGTTTTCCTTGGGTTTCGTTTTAGTGTCGAGGGAAGGTATAATAGTATTTTCGGGCTTTGTACAAGTGTAACTGGGAATACTACACGGTTTTTGGGCCAAGGTATTTGGACATTATACCAATCCTCGGAGAGTATTTCTATACCACACCAAGGGGTATTTATCCGAAAACAACTAGGCTAGGGGGGGGGGTACCCCTCGGCTAGGGCACCACAAAGGAGGGAGGCTCTCGCCAAGGCTCACTCAAAGGGAGTTGGACGAACTCAACTTCTCAAAGGGGGAGGGATTTTTAACACTTAGAAATGATTTTTGGATGAAGAAGTTCATCACTTAGGGGGGGTATTTATAGGTCAAGAAATGGCCAACCAATGGCCAAGATTCATCCAAGTGCCATGCAAGTGTAGGGCTAGATTTAAGCCAAGTGCACCTTATCCATCTACCACACAACTTGCACAAAATATCCTACCAACTAAAGTAGCCCAAATCGTCCCCTTTGCCGTCCCACTCTCTTCCAATGTGAGGGTGACACATGTCACCCTCCCGTTGGTCCAAAATGTTTCGTCTCTCGGAAAAATCCGCAAAAAATATAAATGACATAGCCGGAATTTTCCCTTCGCAAGTTTAGTAAAACGTTTCGTCGAAAAACGACTCTTTTCGGCACTTGTGCCCAAATTTCGAACCTTGCCTAATCTTAAGGCTTAAATTATTATACGTACGCCCTTACGTACATACTCTGGAAATACGGGGTATAACACCAAGTCTCTTATCTTTTGAAATCAACAAACCATTCTTTTACCCACATAAAGTGGTTATAACAAACATCCCATAAAGCCGTTATAACACTTTATGTTTTAAACCAACCAATTACTAACGAATAAGATTTTCCTACTTTTTCACATAATCAAGACTTTTACACTTCATATCAAGTCAAGGCATAACAAGGGAAATCAAATTTCTTTAACACACGTGCATCTACCGCACTAAATATTTTACAAATAGTCATGCTGAAGAGGATAGGAAGAATCACATACCTCGCGACGATTGTCGACAATTAGCAAAATGCTCCACAACACTATACCCTTCAAGTAGGATACGCTACTCGTAGTACTTCAGTCCTAATATGGTCATAAAACGTCTATCAAACTCTAGCTTCGAATGTAGAATAAAGTAAGTGCAAAGTCCCTAAATTCTACGGAAGATCGGACAGCACTTCCTTTGTTTCTACTAACTTTGCCACCTTTTTCAAGGCCGAATTCAATAACCAACGCCACATTTAAGGCACACAATTCAGCTAACCACAAAGGGGATTACACGCCTTTACAGGACGCGTAAAATTCTGCCCCACAATAATATAACATAAACCAATACTTTCCATGTCATTCTTGGCCAACAATATAACCAATCCTAACTCTTTTCCAACTATCTTTTCAATCCAAGTTATTTAGTATGACATGCAATCAAGCCGAAATCGATTAAAGCTACTACAATCCTCTAATAGATAACATGCGACGACTTTAGATAACGACCAATTTGTACTTTAATTCCAAATGGCTAAACATGGCATTTATGGCTTTCTAGCCTTCCAAAATCCATAGTACATACAAATCTCTAATACATGCTTCACGTGGTCTGAATCAACTATAACAAGTATTAGAACTTAAATCCAAGAGAAGGGGGAAACTTTTACCTTTTGGAATAGCCCACAAAAGCCCCTTTCTTCCACTTATTTTCCGTCAAACTCGTCCACCCGTGCTTCCCACAAGTTTACCCTCACTTTTCCTCCTAGCCGCCGCCCCAACAATTTCTCTTTAGGCTAGGTTTTCTTCAAAAACTAGAGAGAAAGGGAGAGGATTTCCATGGGAGGGTTTTGAAATGAAATGGCCAAGTCTTCCAAGACTTGAGTTACACCCTGTAAGTTCAGGACATGTGTAAGTGAAGTTACGTAAGGAACACAAGACTTGGAAATTAGTACGAAAGGAAGGATTGTTTTTCCGACGGAAAGTCTTCCGGACGTCGGAAAGGAAAAATGTTCGTTGTTGAGAATTGGATTCTCAAAATGTATTAGTTGTAAAGTATAGAACTTATTAACACTATGGAAATTTATTTTTACGGATTTGGTCACGTGGGGCCCACCCGAGGAATTTTACGTTTTGTGGGGCCCACGAGGGTTACGGAAATTTTATGGACGAATGAGAGGGCGACACGTGGCACCCCCATAAGTGGTCTTGGTCGAATTAGAGGAGGGGTATTATGGTCATTGAACATCTTGGAAGATAAGTCTTCAAGCTTGACATGATTGACTAGTCAACTTGCCACGTAAGCTTGATCCATGTGATTTTAATCCTAGCCTCACATTTGTTTAAGTCTAAGCCCTCCAATATGTGTTGTATGCTAACTAGTAGCAAGACAAGCTCATTTTACACTTAGAAAAAATAGAGAGCATTGTGTTCTTCAAAGAGAACCTCTCGGGTTTGCATAGTCTCCCACACAAAAATTTTAGTTTGTTGTCCATTAGCCACAAGACTTTAACCCAAGGTCCTTAAGGGTATTGTAAGGATATCTCAATAGAAAGATTTCGGAAAAAACGTATTTTTACGTTAGTCGCAAGGCGGAAACTAAGGGAGTTCTTCAACTTTGAAGTTGGAACTTGAAGATGGGTTCTTCATAGGCCTCTAAGGAGTGCTTGGAGCGGATTGGAACCTAAGGAAAGGAGCTAAGAATTGCTAAGGCGCGACTTTGAATCTTGGAAATTTTAAGGGCTTGGAAAGGTATAATTTTTTGTCGTTTTAGTAGTTAAGACTTACTTATTGTTGTAGCTATGGATTTTAGCAAGCATGTGTTATATAGTATGAAGTTCGATATGTTTATTGGCAATTGGAACCCTAATCCGAAAACTAGCATGTTAGCCTTAAGACTACAATTCAAGTTGATTATTCGTTTAAGTCGTCGCATGTTGTATAAAGAAGGAAATTGTAGTTATTGAAGTTGTTTATAACTATATAACATGTTAGACCTTAGAACTTGGATTGGAAGAGAATTTGGAAAAGAGACTTAGTGTTGTTCTATATGATTGGCCGAGAATGGCTAGTGAACATTTAACTAATTCGTATGAATTGTGGGGCGGAATTTTACACGTATTGTAAGGCGTGTAATCCCCTTTGTTTGGTTATTGTTTGGAGCCTTAAATGTGGCTTGTTGGTTATTGTATTCGGCCTTGAAAAAGGTGGCAAAGTGAGTAGAAACAAAGGAAGTCTTTGCCCGATTTTCCGTAGAATTAGAGGTCGTATACTTAGTATTATTCTACGTTGAGACTAGAAGTTGATAGTCTTGTTGTGACCATTATAGGTTGGCACTTCTACGTGCACGCGTATTCGGCAGCTTGTGGATTTAGCCAAAAGGTATGTGAACTATCTCCTCTTGCATGATTCCTTAGAATAAAGAAAGTAAGTTTTACTCCTAAATGATCCATTCCTCGGTTGTATTTGGATTGCCTAAAATAGAATTTGTTACATGTACTTAAGCGATTGTACTTTGATGTTTAGATTGTAAGTTGTAGAATCCATTTTCTTGATGAAGTTTGGATTCTTAAAAGTGAAGGTATTTTACTTGAAGTACATGGAGTCTTAAAAGGAAGTGGTTTCCAAATCTTTTGGCTAGTGCCTTAGTTCTAAAACCTAAAGGTCATTATAATGACTTTAGGAGTCAAAGGAGTGATTTACTTATTTGATTTAAAGAGGAGAAATGACATGATTTAAGAGAAGTAACTTGCGTTAAGGGTGAAGTTACTTGAGGTTTAAAAAGTAGAAGAAAACTTGTTTTCTAACTATTAAGAGACTTGAAGTATTTTGAAAGTTAAGAACTTGATTTGTAAGTATGTGATACTTGGTTTTAATAGTATAAGTCTCTTGGTTATTGAAGGAATGGATACGTCTAAAACCATAAAGGGTTATAACGGCTTTATGGGAAGTTAGTTATAACGGCTTTATGGAAGGTTTAGAAAGTTGTCTATTTTGATTAATCGGCATAAGTTGCCTAGATTGTGAAAATTTGGAGTTACTTGATTTCAAGCTTTGAAATGAGTTTTCTAAAAGCGTAGTAACTTACTTTGAAAAATAGACACGCCTTGATACTACGGGTGTTAGTATCTTGGGGCTTTACATAGAAAGGAGTCTTTTATAAAAGAGATGTGCGTCATTAGTACTTTGACTTGTTAAAGAGAATTATTCTAAGTATGCCTTGATTAGCACTTTGGCTTGATAAATTGAGAATTTGTCTAAGTGTGCCTTGATAAGTACTTTGACTTGTTAAAGAGAATTATTCTAAGTATGCCTTTATTAGTACGTTGGCTTGATAAATTTGGAATTTGTGTAAGTGTGCCTTGATAAGTACTTTGACTTGTTAAAAGAGAATTATTCTAAGTATGCCTTGATTAGTACTTTGGCTTGATAAATTGAGAATTTGTCTAAGTGTGCCTTGATAAGTACTTTGACTTGTTAAAAGAGAATTATTCTATGTATGCCTTGATTAGTACTTTGGCTTGATAAATTGAGAATTTGTCTAAGTGTGCCTTGATAAGTACTTTGGCTTGTTAAAGAGAATTATTCTAAGTGTGCCTTAGTAAGGACTTTGGCTTGTAATTAAGGATTTGCCTATGTGTCTTTGGAAATAGCCGGTTGTGTGCTATTGTTATATCGGTCGTTCGGGGTCATTCCGGGTTGGAGCATTTGCATAATTCCGTGGATTTGCTACCCACGATCACGAGAATACCTCATGCGAGTCCGTAGGGCTTATGCGGGTGAAATAGTCCCGTGCGGCGGAGTCCGACCTATCACGAGGAATACCTCATGCGAGTCGTAAGGGCTTATGCGGGTGAAATAGTCTTATCGCGAGGAATACCTCATGCGGGTCAGAAAGGGCTTATGCGGGTGAAATAGTCCCACGCAGCGGGTCCGACCTATGCGAGAATACCTCACGCGGGTCCACGTGACCTATGCGGGTGAAATAGTCGAGGAATAGGATTGCTAAATGATCCGGGCGGATGGTCGTGCTTGATCATGAGCTTCCTAGTTTATATTGTAAGGATACTCTGCATTTACTCTCGTTGTTAGTAAGGCACAATGTGTTGTATTTTGATTATCATATATGTCCCGGATTTGTTTGTGTTACCTATGGTCACGCTTTTACGAGGTGGGATTCCGGCATGGGACCACGAGGTATTGAGGACACGAGGTGGGACTTGGTGTTCATGTATCCTTATTGGTGTTATTACATCATGGATGGCGATGAGGAAGGATTCCACGCATGATTGATATTATGGCGTGAGACCCATGGTTATATTGAGTAATGACTTTGAGGGCCTGCGTCCCTGACTTGATATGACTGCTTATGTGTTATGTACTGTAGGTTGGATATCATACATGTCTCCTGTGTTATTTGGACTGCTATGATTTTATTACAGTATTTCATCGCTCACATACTTGGTACATTCTTCGTACTGACCTCCTTCGGGGGGCTGCGTTCATGCCGCAGGTTTAGGTACGTTGTTTGGTGATCGGCAGGTGTAGGATCCTGCTCAGGGTTTTGGATAGCTCCCTCTGTCCAGGAGTTTATCTTTTTGGTATATATCCTTGATGCAGGCTTTATGCGATTTTGGGTACGCGGGGCCTTGTCCGTCATAGTTCGATTTAACTCCTGAAGTGCAGTATTCATATGTGGATTGGACTCATGTATGCAGTGTAGTGTCTCTTATTATGTATATTATATGGCAGCCTTATCGGCTTTGCCTTTGCCGCGTCGTTGGTTTTAAAAAAAAAAAAATAGGTGTTATTTCATTTCCGCAGTTTACTTAGTTGTTAAGGTAGAAGGGTGCCCAGGTAGGGCACCGATCCGCAGGCTTGAGGTTCGGCGTGACAGAGTGGTATCGAGCGGTCGATCCTCCGAATGTTTCTGAGGCCGTGTCTAGTAGAGTCTTGATTATCGGTGTGTTGCGCGCCACACCCATAAACAGGAGGCTACAGGACATTTAGGAGTTGGTTTCTATTCTTCTCACTCTAAGATCGTGCCATAGAGCTGTGTTAGTAAGAAAATTCCTCTCTGACGTATTGTTGTATTACAGTTATGCCTCCAAGGAGGGCAACAGCCAGAAGGGCAAAGGAGTAGCGAGAGCTACTAGTCGGACTCGAGAGTTGATAGGGCTTATGCCGGGTATACGGATGTTGTTCGCAATCGGTGAGTTCTTCTTCGCCCGAGTTTTGAGGCCCCGGCACGAGCCTCCGGTTTCTCAGTTAGGAGAAGACTATAGGGTCATGAGGGAAGCAGTTATGTTATTGACCAAGATAGCGTTGCTAGCAGTTGTAAGTGATAGTACCCCAGAGGTAGGGATACTTTGATTAGTAAAGTGAGAAGTAAGAATATTGACAAGAATGATAGGTGAACTGAGACTATAGTTGTATAAAGTTCACAAGTTGTAATTGCCCCATGACAGTGTAAGACCAATAGGGAAGATTGCAGATAGAAATACTTTGGCTTATGTGACGAACCTCTAGTGAATAGGGGATAGGGTAAGAAGTACCTTGAGATAAGAGAGATTTATTTCAGACTAAGAATGAGAAGTTAAGCGTGACGATGAGTCGGGTTATGGACTCATTTCGGGTCAGCCGATAGTTTGGAATGGGGTGATGTCAGTTAGAAATGGTCCCGTTATGTGGTAGGGTCCTGAGGATGCCAGGCCCAAGTTTAGTTAATCGTTGTACGAGTTTGTGGACGCGTTCCACGAACTAGTCGTAAGAACCGAGAAGAGCCTTAGCGGAAATTCAAGTAGCATAATGGCCAAATTGGTTAGTAACTCAGTTGGGAACGAAACTGAATTTGAGATTTTGTACGTGTACTAGATGAGTTTGAAAGTACGAGAAAGTATGACAAGTAAGGAAAGAAAGGAACCTCTAAGGATCCCGCGTTTGGGAAGACTGTAACCTTCATGTTTTGTGAGAAGGGACCACGGACGGAAGGTCCATTATTATGTTTACGTATGTTATGTGGTGGCCATGGGTGGCATCGTTGGTCTTGTGCAGTTTTGATTGGTAGGCATAGTATAGAGTTTATCTGAATTTGTATAACTTGATAATCGACTAAGAACATTCGGGACGAATGTTTCTAAGGGAAGAATGTTACACCACAGTAAGTTCAGGACATGTGTAAGTGAAGTTACGTAAGGAACACAAGACTTGGAAATTAGTACGAAAGGAAGGATTGTTTTTCCGACGGAAAGTCATCCGGACGTCGGAAAGGAAAAATGTTCGTTGTTGAGAATTGGATTCTCAAAATGTATTAGTTGTAAAGTATAGAACTTATTAACACTATGGAAATTTATTTTTACGGATTTGGTCACGTGGGGCCCACCCGAGGAATTTTACGTTTTGTGGGGCCCACGAGGTTCTGAAATTTTATGGACGAATGAGAGGCGACACGTGGCACCCCATAAGTGGTCTTGGTCGAATTAGAGGAGGGTATTATGGTCATTGAACATCTTGGAAGATAAGTCTTGAGCTTGACATAATTGACTAGTCAACTTGCCACATAAGCGATCCATGTGATTTTAATCCTAGCCTCACATTTGTTTAAGTCTAAGCCCTCCAATATGTGTTGTATGCTAACTAGTAGCAAGACAAGCTCATTTTACACTTAGAAAAATAGAGAGCATTGTGTTCTTCAAAGAGAACCTCTGGTTTGCATAGTCTCCCACACAAAAATTTTAGTTTGTTGTCCATTAGCCACAAGACTTTAACCCAAGGTCCTTAATGGTATTGTAAGGATATCTCAATAGAAAGATTTGGAAAAAGCGTATTTTTACGTTAGTCGCAAGCGGAAACTAAGGGAGTTCTTCAACTTTGAAGTTGGAACTTGAAGATGGGTTCTTCATAGGCCTCTACGAGTGCTTGGGCGGATTGGAACCTAGGAAAGGAGCTAAGAATTGCTAAGGCGCGACTTTGAATCTTGGAAATTTTAAGGGCTTGGAAAGGTATAATTTTTTGTCGTTTTAGTAGTTAAGACTTACTTATTGTTGTAGCTATGGATTTTAGCAAGCATGTGTTATATAGTATGAAGTTCGATATGTTTATTGGCAATTGGAACCCTAATCCGAAAACTAGCATGTTAGCCTTAAGACTACAATTCAAGTTGATTATTCGTTTAAGTAAATGCGTATGTTGTATAAAGAAGGAAATTGTAGTTATTGAAGTTGTTTATAACTATATAACATGTTAGACCTTAGAACTTGGATTGGAAGAGAATTTGGAAAAGAGACTTAGTGTTGTTCTATATGATTGGCCGAGAATGGCTAGTGAACATTTAACTAATTTGTATGAATTGTGGGGCGGAATTTTACACGTATTGTAAGGTGTGTAATCCCCTTTGTTTGGTTGTTGTTTGGAGCCTTAAATGTGGCTTGTTGGTTATTGTATTCGGCCTTGAAAAAGGTGGCAAAGTGAGTAGAAACAAAGGAAGTCTTTGCCCGATTTTCCGTAGAATTAGGTAGTATACTTAGTATTATTCTCGTTGAGACTAGAAGTTGATAGTCTTGTTGTGACCATTATAGGTTGACACTTCTCGTCTGCGTATTCGGCTTAGCTTGTGGATTTAGCCGAAAAGGTATGTGAACTATCTCCTCTTCTAGCATGATTCCTTAGAATAAAGAAAGTAAGTTTTACTCCTTAAATGATCCATTCCTCGGTTGTATTTGGATTGCCTAAAATAGAATTTTTCTATGTACTTCCTTGATTGTACTTTGATGTTTAGATTGTAAGTTGTAGAATCCATTTTCTTGATGAAGTTTGGATTCTTAAAAGTGAAGGTATTTTACTTAAAGTACACTGAGTCTTAAAAAGGAAGTGGTTTCCAAATCTTTTGGCTAGTGCCTTAGTTCTAAAACCTAAAGGTCATTATAATGACTTTAGGGGAGTCAAAGGAGTGATTTACTTATTTGATTTAAAAGAGGAGAAATGACATGATTTAAGAGAAGTAACTTGCGTTAAGGGTGAAGTTACTTGAGGTTTTAAAAGTAGAAGAAAACTTGTTTTCTAACTATTAAGAGACTTGAAGTATTTTGAAAGTTAAGAACTTGATTTGTAAGTATGTGATACTTGGTTTTAATAGTATAAGTCTCTTGGTTATTGAAGGAATGGATACGTCTAAAACCATAAAGGGTTATAACGGCTTTATGGGAAGTTGGTTATAACGGCTTTATGGAAGGTTTAGAAAGTTGTCTATTTTGATTAATCGACATAAGTTGCCTAGATTGTGAAAATTTGGAGTTACTTGATTTCAAGCTTTGAAATGAGTTTTCTAAAAGTGTAGTAACTTACTTTGAAAAATAGACACGCCTTGATACTACGGGTGTTAGTATCTTGGGGCTTTACATAGAAAGGAGTCTTTTATAAAAGAATGTACGTACGTAGTACTTTGACTTGTTAAAAGAGAATTATTCTAAGTATGCCTTGATTAGTACTTTGGCTTGATAAATTGAGAATTTGTCTAAGTGTGCCTTGATAAGTACTTTGACTTGTTAAAAGAGAATTATTCTAAGTATGCCTTGATTAGTACTTTGGCTTGATAAATTGAGAATTTGTCTAAGTGTGCCTTGATAAGTACTTTGACTTGTTAAAGAGAATTATTCTAAGTATGCCTTGATTAGTACTTTGGCTTGATAAATTGAGAATTTGTCTAAGTGTGCCTTGATAAGTACTTTGACTTGTTAAAGAGAATTATTCTATGTATGCCTTGATTAGTACTTTGGCTTGATAAATTGAGAATTTGTCTAAGTGTGCCTTGATAAGTACTTTGGCTTGTTAAAGAGAATTATTCTAAGTGTGCTTAGTAAGGACTTTGGCTTGTAATTAAGGATTTGCCTATGTGTCTTTGGAAATAGCCGGTTGTGTGCTATTGTTATATCGATCGTTTGAGTCATTCCGGGTTGGAGGCATTTGCATAATTAGTGGATTTGCTACCCACGATCACGAGAATACCTCATGCGAGTACGTAGGGCTTATGCGGGTGAAATAGTCCCATGCGGGCGGGTCCGACCTATCGAGAATACCTCGTGCGAGTCCGTAAGGGCTTATGCGGGTGAAATAGTCCTATCACGAGGAATACCTAATGCGGTCCGAAGGGCTTATGCGGGTGAAATAGTCCCATGCGGCGGGTCCGACTATCACGAGGAATACCTCACGCGGGTCCACGCGAGCTTTGCGGGTGAAATAGTCCCGGGAATAGGATTGCTAAATGATCTGCGAGCGGATGGTCTGCTGATCATGAGCTTCTAGTTTATATTGTAAGGATACTCATTTACTCTCATTGTTAGTAAGGCACAATGTGTTGTATTTTGATTATCATATATGTCCCGGTTGTTTGTGTTACCCATGGTCATGCTTTTACGAGGTGGGATTCCGGGGCATGGGACCACGAGGTATTGAGGACACAGGTGGGACTTGGTGTTCATGTATCCTTATTGGTGTTATTACATCATGGACTGCCGGCAGTGAGGAAGGATTCCACGGGCATGATTGATATTATGGGCGTGAGACCCATGGTTATATTGAGTAATGACTTTGAGGGCCTGCGTCCCTGACTTGATATGACTGCTTATGTGTTATGTACTGTAGGTTGGATATCATACATGTCTCCTGTGTTATTTAGACTGCTATGATTTTATTCACGATTACTACTCATTCACTTGGTACATTCTTACGTCTTGACCTCCTTGAAGTGCGTTCATGCCGCGAGTTTAGGTCTGTTGTTTGGTGATCGGCAGGTGTAGGATCCTGCTCAGGGTTTTTGGATAGCTCCCTCTGTCCAGGAGTTTATCTTTTTGGTATATGTCCTTCATGCATACTTTATGCTGATTTTAGATGCTGGGGCCTTGTCCGTCATAATTGATTTAACTCCTAAGTGCATATTCATATGTGAGATTGGACTCGTGTACAGTGTAGTGTCTCTTATTATGTATATTATATTGCAGCCTCGTCGGGATTGGCTTTCACCTACGGTGGTTTTTAAAAAAAAAGAGGTGTTATTTCATTTCCGCAGTTTACTTAGTTGTTAAGGTAGAAGGGTGCCCAGGTAGGGCACCATCCGCCGGTTCGGCGTGACAACAGCCCTAAATAGGACCCTTTCCTTGGTCAAAAGGATTGGAGGACACTTGTCACCCTCATGGGCCCTTTCGAAAATATCCACGATTTATTGGTTTATCGCGAAAAATCCGCCAGCGCGCGCCACTGCCGCGCGCGCTCCACTCGAAAAAAAAAATTATCTGCATTCGGCGCGCGTTCGCATTCGGCGCCGCTGCAACATCAGCGAACTCGGTACAACCGCGCGACCGCGTCCGTAGCCGCCGCTGTACCCGAGCCGAAACCAACGCTTTGCACATTGCGCACCAAACTTGAAACTTCCATATCTTTTGACTCCAATGTCCTATCGACGAACAGTTTGTTGCGTTGGGAACTAGATTTAACGGACTACACACTAGGCTTTTTAAACACCTTACAATCCTTAACAACTGGGGTACAACACTCCAAGGTAGACTCAAAATCCGTCCAACACATGTCTGTCAACTTATCTTAACTTCTTGAATTTACGGGGTGTAACATTCTCCCCCCTTAGAAACATTCATCCCGAATGTTCCTTCTAAGTCTCCAAAACGCAGACGCCGGTATAGTCTTCACCACTGCACTTACAAAAGAATCAGTTATGCCACTCATGGCCATAATATACAAATCACGCAAAACTCTAAATTCCAGCCAATGAGGGATCATCTCTAATATCACAAAAGCTTCCACCACCCATGGACTTATCACCCGAATATACTCCCCGCCTACTATGTACTCCGACAAAGATAACTGTGAAATCTTTTGCTCAAGACGGCCTTACATCTAAGGTCTCAACTATTCTGATTGTCGTAACTTCTAAGGTTCAAAATTTTCTCATCCTCAGACTTACCCTTTTTCACTAGCCAGGTTTCTAAATCACATTTTTAACACAAAGCTATCCGAACATAACACTTAACACATCACCAAAATATCAAAGCATACTAGTCTCTAGAGGGTTAAGAATATACAGAACTATTGCTTCACTATCCCCTTCGTAGTTCTACTCATGTTCCTTCCTGCGGCGTATAAAAGGAGAGATGAACCGATCGATCCCGAAAGGCTGAGTCTCTTCATCCGCGCTACCTTTGGTTGGACAATTTCTTGCAAAATGGCCCTGCTGGCCGCATGTAAAACAAACTCCCTTTCTAGCACGTCTCTCCCCATCATGGAGCCTACCACAATTGCCACAACGAGGTAGGTGTGGTCCCATCTGACTAACATCCCTGCTTCCCCAAAATCCTGAAACCTTGGAGCCCTGACCTGCTCCTGAATCTCCGAACGCCCACGAAGCGTGTGGAGCACTCCATACTGGCGGAGGCGCATAACTAGTCTGCTGCTGAGGCTGCCTGCCTCTAAGGTCACTAAAGGACCCTGCTGCCCTGGCCCTCTTCTGCTGATCTTGGTTATTCTGTCGACCTCACGTTCCTCGATGCTGCGCATAGGCACGGATGCGGGCAATGTCCATGCCGGTTGAAGTGCTACTCACATGCACCTCCTCTAAATAATCATCGAGCGGTGACATAACGGTGCACTCTATCCTCCATGTTTGCCACTAAGCGAGGACATACCGCCAACGACGAGTCAAACTCTACATTGTACTCCGAACTATCGTCCTCTCTGTCTCAACATCAAAAATCGCCGGCCGTGATCTCTCATCCGTGGCGCAAGAAATGGCGAGAAAGCCTGCGAGAACTCGTCCCATCACTGAGGCGCGTGCTCCCCGGGACGGCTCGCGAATCAAACCGATCGGCTGCGGATCACGCGGCCGATGCGAACCTAAGACCACCGACTCGGTCTCCGGCCTTGATCACTCGCGATCCGGCTGTAGCGTCGGATGAACTCTGCGGATCATCATCGCCTCGACCCGTAGAACTCGGGTGGGCAACTCGAAAAATCCGTAGTCTCAAACTATCGACCTCGGGTGAACCATGGGTACTCGAATCGGCTGAACTGCATCCAGCCTATCCTCATGTCTGGCCACAATCCTGGCTAGTAACTGGGCCATTTCCTTGTAACCCATCTCCTCTGTTCCAGGCTGTGGGACTGGAGGCTCAGGTGTCGTGGTCTCAGTAGAGACCGCTGCTGCTCTACTCGCAGCTCCCTCTGCTGCCTTGCCCTTCTGGGCTCTGGTTGCCTTGCGTGGAGGCATCACTGGTATAAAAAGAGTACGTCAGAGGGAGTCCAACTTATAACACAGTTCTACGGCACGATCTCAGAGTGAGAAGAATGGAAACCAATCCTAAATATCCTATACCCTCTTGATTATAGATGTGGTGCACAACACACCGATAATCAAGACTCTACTAGATACGGTCTGTAGACACTTTCCGAGGACTAACTGCTCTAATACCACTTTTGTCACGACCCGACCTCGGGCGTGGATCGTGCCTACCGGGCACCCTAGTGATACAACATCAGAGAAAAACCAGCGGAAATAAAAAACTCATGAAAGAAAACAGTGAAATAATAAAACAGGCTAACCCAAACGGTTACCTTTTTGTACATAAATGAAAACTTGAACAGTTACACCGCCACAAACCACACTTGTGATGCTCTACAGACCTCTAAGAATTTTAAAACCATAACGACGGGACAGGGCCCCGCCATGCCCCTGAATGTACAAAAGTCTACCACTTCAGGGAACCGTACCACAGGACAAGCTTCCGGAGATATGGAGCTTTCCGAGAACTGAACAGCGATCCTAAGAGTGCGGATCAGCAAGCTATGAACCTCAACCTGCGGCATGAACGCAGCCCCCCGAAGGAGGTCAGTACAACAGGTACCAAGTATGTGAAACTGAAAAATAATTACTGTAAATGAAATCATAATAGTCTATATAAAGCAGGAGACATGTATGATAACCAAACTACAGTACACAACATATAAGCAGTCATGTCAAGTCAGGGACTCATGCCCGTGAAATCATCACTCAAATACAACCCGGGAATTTAACGCCAACGCGCGTGCCCCAAGTCTCACCTCGGTATAAGCATGGCCCTGGAACCGTCCTAGTGGGCCCATACCCGTGGACCATCCAACGTGTCGGTATGCCCAAAGGAGATAACAAGATAACAATCACTGTGGAAGCATACCCGTGGGCTACCCAACGTGTCAGTATGTCCAATCAATAACAAGATAATACTCACTGTGGAAGCATACCCGTGGGCTACCCAACGTGTCAGTATGTCCCAACAAATAACAAGATAATACTCACTGTGGAAGCATACCCGTGGGCTACCCAACGTGTCAGTATGTCCCAACAAATAACAAGATAATACTCACTGTGGAAGCATACCCGTGGGCTACCCAACGTGTCAGTATGTCCAATCAATACCACAGATAGCCGGCCCTCCATCGAGAGACTCGGTAGCACAAAATCAACACTTGCACAACAAAGCTATCTCAACCAAGCATAGGCAAGTTACACACAACTCAAGGAACTTTAACACTTCTTAACACAACGTCAAGTATACCATTAAAACCCAAGTATCTAACCTCTTTAAGATCAAGGTACTCCTACCTTTTATAACCAAACCCCTTATGTTTTCCATCACAAAGAGTTCAATATTTGAAAACAAGTTACTTCTCTTTTCCCAAACTCAAGTTACCATTTTAAATCCATTAATGAATCCATTCCTTTATTTCCATAAAGTCGTTATAACTAACTTCCCATAAAGCTATTATAACACTTTATGTTTTAAAACAAGTCAAGACAAAACCATGCCTTTCTTTTAAACCAAAACACTTCACATTCTTAAGTCTCTTTTCTTTTAGAAATCGAGTTCCTTACTTTGGAATTTTTAAGAAAATCAAAACTTGATTACAATAATTCTTATTAGAGCAGCCATGATCTAGGAAGTGTAATACGATTTTGTCTTATCTTAGCTTCTATGCAGATGGAGGTTTCTACTGGTTTTAATATAATTAATTGTCATTACCTTTTTCCTTTATTAACGCTGCATTGGCTTGTTCGATTCTCATTCCCATTTCCGGAATTTATGTAACATTATTCTCTTAAAACCAAGTACTCATTTCTCACGAATGAGGTTTTACACTTTTCAACACCATTTAGGTCAATTATAAGCCAAGTCTCTTATCGTTTGAAATCAACAAACCATTCTTTTACCCACATAAAGTGGTTATAACAAACTTCCCATAAAGCCGTTATAACACTTTATGTTTTAAACCAACCAATTACTAACGAATAAGATTTTACTACTTTTTCACATAATCAAGACTTTTACACTTCATATCAAGTCAAGGCACAACAAGAGAAATCAAATTTCTTTAACACACGTGCATCTACTGCACTAAATATTTTACAAATAGTCATGTTGAAGAGGATAGGAAGAATCACATACCTCGCGACGATTGTCGACAATTAGCAAAATGCTCCACAACATTATACCCTTCAAGTAGGATACGCTACTCGTATTACGTCAGTCCTAATATGGTCATAAAACGTCTATCAAACTCTAGCTTCGAATGTAGAATAAACTAAGTGCAAAGTCCCTAAATTCTACGGAAGATCGGACAGCACTTCCTTTGTTTCTACTAACTTTGCCACCTTTTTCAAGGCCGAATTCAATAACCAACGCCACATTTAAGGCACACAATTCAGCTAACCACAAAGGGGATTACACGCTTTTACTGGACGCGTAAAATTCTGCCCCACAATAATATAACATAAACCAATACTTTCCATGCCATTCTTGGCCAACAATATAACCAATCCTAACTCTTTTCCAACTATCTTTTCAATCCAAGTTATTTAGTATGACATGCAATCAAGCTGAAATCGATTAAAGCTACTACAATCCTCTAATAGATAACATGCGACGACTTTAGATAACGACCAATTTGTACTTTAATTCCAAATGGCTAAACATGGCATTTATGGCTTTCTAGCCTTCCAAAATCCATAGTACATACAAATCTCTAATACATGCTTCACGTGGTCTGAATCAACTATAACAAGTATTAGAACTTAAATCCAAGAGAAGGGGGAAACTTTTACCTTTTGGAATAGCCCACAAAAGCTCCTTTCTTCCACTTCTTTTCCGTCAAACTCGTCCACCCGTGCTTCCCACAAGTTTACCCACACTTTGCCTCCTAGCCGCCGCCCCAACAATTTCTCTTTAGGCTAGGTTTTCTTCAAAAACTAGAGAGAAAGGGAGAGGATTTCCATGGGAGGGTTTTGAAATGAAATGGCCAAGTCTTCCAAGACTTGGCCCTAAAATAGGACCCTTTCCTTGGTCAAAAGGATGGGAGGGACACTTGTCACCCTCCCATGGGCCCTTTTCGAAAATATCCCCTGATTTCAGCCCTTTATCGCGAAAAATCCCGCCTTGGCGCCGCGGCGCTTCCACTTCAGAAAAAAAATAATTATCTGCATTCCGGCGCCGCGGCGCTGCAACATAAGCGAACACCCAGTACAACCGGCGCCGCGGCCCTGCATTCCGGCGCCGCGGCGCTGTACCCCTGAGCCGAAACCACTGCTTTGCCTGACTGCGCAC
Source organism: Przewalskia tangutica (assembly GCA_029844215.1). Taxonomy (NCBI): domain Eukaryota; kingdom Viridiplantae; phylum Streptophyta; class Magnoliopsida; order Solanales; family Solanaceae; genus Przewalskia; species Przewalskia tangutica. The sequence goes on along the minus strand of CM056729.1, from coordinate 55,940,188 downwards.
CAAACTTGAAACTTCCATATCTTTTGACTCCGATGTCCTATCGACGAACGGTTTGTTGCGTTGGGAACTAGATTTAATGGACTACACACTAGGCTTTTTAAACACCTTACAATCCTTAACAACTGGGGTACAACACTCCAAGGTAGACTCAAAATCCGTCCAACACATGTTTGTCAACTTATCTTAACTTCTTGAATTTTCGGGGTGTAACAGTTTGGGCGCGTAATCCCCTTCTTTTACTTATTATTATTTTGAAGGCGAGATAGTAAACCGCGTTACCGTTTGGGCGCGTAATCCCCTTCTTTTACTTATTGATTATTTTGAAGGAGAGATTGTTAATCGCGTTCCGTTTGGGTGTGTTATCCCCTTCCTCACTTATCAGAATTATTGCGTCTAATTTATGGCACGTCGGTTACCGTTATCGGGCTTTATTAAAAATGGAGAATTGAGTAAAAACGGGGGAAGTGCTGCCCAATTTTCTGTAGACTAAGAGAAGTCTCACTTAGAAGAATTCCACAAAAAACTAGAGGTTAATAGTCGTGTTTTGACTATTATAGGTTGACACTTTGCACGCGACATATCCGACTTGGCAAGTGGGTTTAGCCGAGGAGGTATGTGATCCTTCCTATCCCTTTGAGCATGATATTTTCCAAATATATATATAGTACGGTAGACGTACGTGTGTTAAACTGAACTTGGTTTTACTTGATATCTTTGGACTGGAGTTCTAAATAATAAGAATCTTGAATATGTCAAAAAGAGTTATGAATCATTTTCGGAAGAAAAGTAATACTGAGTTTTTACAAAAAGCTTAAGGGTTATACTAGCTTTATGAGAAGTTAGGTATAACGACTTAAGAAAGATAAGAAAACGGTTTTTATTATTTGTTTATCAAATGCTTGAAATATTGTCTGAAGGTATGGTAAGTTGGTTTGATAGACATGTTATGATACCTCGTGTGTTAGTATCTTGTGACGCTTACGTAAGGAGGTTATTCTTGTTATGCTTATATTGTTCAACGATTAGTCGTTGTGTTCAATTCTTGTGATGATTGTATAAAGAGGTTATTCTTATTGTGCTTATGTTGTTTAACGATAAGCCGTTATGTTAGTATTATACCACTCACCTCTTGACATGTTATACCGGGGTTAAGCGCCCCGATACGAGGAATGCCTCATGCGGGTCCGGGGGACCTATGCGGAGCTACGGGAGTTCCAGGTTAGTGTGCGAGGAATACCTCATGCGGTCTATGTGGCCATGCGGACTGCGAGAGTCCAGGACGATGCCGAGGAATAGCTACCCTCGATGCGGGGAATACCTCATGCGGGCCTAGGTGGCCTATGCGGACTGCGAGGGTCCAGGATTAGGCATGCATAATGATACTATGGGCGATTGGCCTTGCTTCGATCATTCGCGGCCTAGAAAAGACCTGTTACAGTATACCTGTTATTGCTTTTGTTTATGATGCGGCACTATGTGCAGTTAACTCGGTTGTTTTCATACATACTTGTGCATTGGTTTTAAACTGGTTTGATATTTGTATATATATCTGCACTTTACAGTTTCACATACTTGGTACTTGTTGTACTGACCTCCTTCGGGGGGCTGCGTTCATGCCGCAGGTAAAGGGAAACAGGTGGTAGATCCTCATTCTTAGGATCGCTATTCAGGTGTCAGGAGCTCCATTTCTCCGGAGGCTCGACTTTTGGTATGGTTCTCCCTGGTGTTGTAGATGTTTGTACATTCAGGGGTATGGCGGGGCCCTGTCCCGTCATAGTGTTTACTTTTCCCTAGAGGTCTGTAGTCCTGTCGCATTTTGGGATTGTAACTGTTCACTATTGGGTAATGATATATATATGCCGAAAGGCAACTTTTCCTTGGATAGACTATTCTTACTTTTATTGTTTCATGTCTTGTTTATATTTCCGCTGGTTACTCTGATGATTGGCTACTTGGGTGTCCGGGTAAGGCACCAGTCACGGGCCCGGGATCGGGTCGTGACACCTTTATGGTTTTAGACATATCCATTCCTTTTATAACCAAGAGACTTATTCTTTTAAAACCAAGTATCACATACTTACAAATCAAGTTCTTAACTTTCGAAATACTTCAAGTCTCTTAATATTTAGAAAACAAGTTTCTTCTCTTAAATCATGTCATTTCTCCTCTTTTAAAACAATTAAGTAAATCACTCTTTTGACTCCCCTAAAGTCATTATAACAACCCTTAGGTTTTGGAACTAAGGCACTAGCTAAAAGATTTGGAAACCCCTTCCTTTTCAAGACTCTAAGTACTTTAAGTACAATACTTTCACTCTTAAGAATCCAAACTCCACTAAGGCAATGGATTATACAACTTACAATTTAAACATCAAAGTACAATCAAGGAAGTACATAGAACAAATTCTACTTTAGGCAATCCAAATATAACCAAGGAATGGATCATTTAAGGAGTAGGACATACTTTCTTTATCTTAAGGAATCATGCTAGAAGAGGAGATAGTTCACATACCTTTTCGGCTAAATCCACAAGCTAAGCCGAATACGCCGCACGTAGAAGTGTCAACCTATAATGGTCACAACATGACTATCAACTTCTAGTCTCTAACGTAGAATAATACTAAGTATACGGTCTCTAATTCTACGGAAAATCGGGCAGCACTTCCATTGTTTCTACTCACTTTGCCACCTTTTTCAAGGCCGAATACAATAACCAAACATGCCACATTTAAGGCTCAAAACAACAACCAACCAAAGGGGATTACACGCCTTACAATACGTGTAAAATTCCGCCCCACAATTCATACCAAGTAGTTTAAAATCCAAGCCATTCTCGGCCAACTATACAACAACACTAAGTCTTTTCCAATCCTTTTCCAATTCCAAGTTCTAAGGTCTAACATGTTATATAGTCATAAACAACTTCAACAACTACAATTTCCTTCTTATACAACATGCGACGACTTAAACTAATAATCAACTTGAAATGTAATCTTAAGGCTAAACATGCTAGTTTTCGGATTAGGGTTCCAATAGCCAATATAATTATCAAACATCATACTAAACATCTCAAGCTTGCTAATATCCGTAACTACAATGATAAGTAAACCTTAATTGCTAAAACGACAAGAATTATACCTTTACAAGCCCTTAAAAATTCCAAGATTCAAAGTCACGCCTTAGCAATTCTTAGCTCCTTTCCTTATGTTCTAATCCGCTCCAAGCACTCCTTAGAAGCCTATGAAGAACCCATCTTCAAGTTCCAACTTCAAAGTTGAAGAACTCCTTAAGTTTTCGCCTTGCGACTAACGTGAAAACATCGTTTTTCCGAAATCTTTCTATTGAGATATCCTTACAATACCCTTAGGGACATTGGGTTTAAGTCTTGTGAATAATGGATCAAAACTACAAAAAATTTGTGTGGCCTATGGACCAAACCCGAGAGCTACTTAGTGAAGAATAACAATGTGTGAAAAATTCTAAGTGTTAGAAGAGCTTGTCTTGCACTAGCTTAGTATATAAAACACAAAGGAGGGCTTAGATTAAAACACTTGTGGGCTAGGATGAAGAGCAATTAATGTAAAGCCAAGTGGACAAGTTGACTTGGTCAACAATCTCAAGCTAGCAAGACTTATCTTCCTTGATGGTAAATGACCATTTTACCCTTACTATTTTCGACCAAGACCATGTGTGGGGGTGCCACGTGTCGCCCTCTCATTCGTCCATAAAATTCCGTAACCCTCATGGGCCCCACAAAACGTAAAATTCCTCGAGTGGGCCCCACATGACCAAATCCGTAAAAACAAATTTTCCATAATGTTAATAAGTTCCATACTCTTCAAATAATGCATTTTGAGAATCCAATTCTCAACAACGAACATTTTTTCTTTCCGACGTCCGGAAGATTTTCCGTCGGAAAAACAATTCTTCCTTTCGTACCAATTTCCAAGTCTTGATTCCTTACGTACATTCTCTTTTACATGTCCTGGACTTACGGGGTGTAACATTCTTCCCCCCTTATAAACATTCATCCCCGAATGTTCTTAGTCGGTTGTCAAGCTATACAAACTCCGGCACAAACTCTATACCATGCCTATCAATCAAAACTGCACAAGACCAACGATGCCACACATGGCCACCACCTAACATACGTAAACATATCAATGGACCTTCCGTCCGCGACCCCTTCTCACAAAACTCGAAGGTTACAGTCTTCTCAAACACATGATCCTTAGAGGTTCCTTTCTTTTCTTACTTGTCATACTTTCTCGTACTTCCAAACTTATTTAGTACCCGTACAAAATCAACTAGACTTGGGCCTTGCATCCTCGTGACCCTATCACATAGCGGGACCATATCCAACTGACATCACCCGATTCCATACTATCAGTTGACCCGAAATGAGTCCATAACCCGACCCATCGTCACACTTAACTTCTCATTCTTAGTCTGAAATAAATCTTCTTTCTTATCTCAAGGTACTTCTCACCCTATCCCCCTATTCACTAGAGGTTCGTCACATAGGCCAAAGTATTTCTACCGTACATTCTTCCCTATTGGTCTTACACTGTTATGGGGCAATTACAACTTGTGAACTCTACACAACTATAGTCTCAGTTCACTTACCATTCTTGTCAACATTCTTAACTTTTCACTTTACTAAACAAAGTATTCCTACCTCTGGGGTACTATCACTTACAACTGCTAGCAACAAAGGGAAAACATATATGCTAGGGCGAAATCTGAATCTATCAATACACGTATGATTCAAAAGTATCGAAATATACCTGTACCCCCATGCGATGTCGCCTCCTGATCCTGCCCCATAGTCACGTCATCTCTGCAGTTCGAAGGACCGCCAGAACTATAAACTCCACCCTGACCTCTACCACGTCGGTGACATCCGAACACCTTGCAGGGGCGCATGTGGAGGAAAGGTAACCAACCATCGGCCTCATAGGCTGAGCCACCTTACCGGTGCTCTTTCTAACAGGACATTCCCACTTCTTGTGGCCCGGACGGTCACAATAATAACAAACACCTGTGCCATGACGGCATTTCCCCAAATGACGCTTACTACATTGGAAACACTGAGGAATATGTGGCCTCGACTGAGAAAATCCTCTGCTCCTCTGAGAACTTCGAACCCTGGAGCTCGGACCAGCTCCTAAATACCTTGTGGGGTCAAATCTCCCACCTGTGAGCTGCGGGGGTATGTACTGGGTAGGCTGGGACGAATATCTCACTCGCTGCTGAGGCTGCTCGTCCAAAAACTCACCGGGATAACCAACCGGTCTAGCCCTCTTACGCTGATCTCCGCGTTGGCCCTCTACCCTCTGTACACCTGTCTGTACTGGCCGAATAACCTCCTGCTGATGAAACTGTAGCACCGCTATCTTGGTCAATAACATAACTGCTTCTCTCATGACCCTATAGTCTTCTCCTAACTGAGAAACTGGAGGCTTTGGTGCTGGGGTCTCAAAACTGTTACACCCCGTAGTTCCAGAGTATGTTTACGAGGACGTACGTATGAGAATACGACATTAAAATTGGAAAGGAAGAAAGATGAGATTTTTCGACGGAAAAGTTTCTGGATTTTGTGAAGGAAAAAGGTTCGTTAATGGGAATTGGATTCCCAGATTTTGTATTTAGACTTTTTAGAATATTTGAGTATTATGGAATTTTATTTTCCGGAATTGGTCACGTGGGGCCCACGGGAGGAATTTACGGTTTGTGAGGCCCACTTTATTTTCGGATTTTTGGCGTTACGGATATTTTCGGAAGATGCAATATTTTGGACCAATAGGAGGGCGACATGTGTCACCCCTAGGTGGCAAGGTTGGACGAATTGGTGGACAAGGTGTGGCACGTTTTTCTCATGAAAAAGGCCATAAACATTTGGTCAAAGTCTTGAAGATATTTTGTGTAGTAGATAGATAAGTGGGACCCACACACACATGGATAAATCTAGACCTCACACTTGCTTTGATCTTGGCCATTGATTGGCCTATAAATACCCCCTTAATGCAAGACTTCTTCATCCACACTTGTGATTATTTCCAAGACAAAAATACTCCCTCCCCTTTGTTTAGTGCTCTCGGCTTTGCCTTGATTTCTTGAGCAAAAGTTGTCCAAAAATTCTTAAAGTTTTAAGTGTTCTTCCTTAGGGTGTTAGGAAGATTTTGTACCAAGAGTTGAAAAAGATTTCACACCCCTAGCCCTAGAATCCCCCCCCCCCCTTTGGCCGAACTTGCCATGGTTTAAGCCTAAGTGTTCTTCACTTTTTGGAGTTGAAGTGTTAAGAGAAGTTGTTTAGAAACTTCTAAGGGTTGCTTGGAGCGGGTTGGAGTGTAAGTAATTGGAGCTAAACGTTGCTCAGGATCGACTTATAAATCTTGGATAATTTTGGGCTTATCGAGGTAATGATCTATGTCCCTCTATTGTAATTGGATATTACATATTGTAGTAGTTTAGAATTGAGTATAAGATATATTGGAAGGATGATTAAAAAGAATTGAAGCAGTATTTACATTGACCGTATTTACTGATGACTTGTAGTATTATTGTGGAGTAGAATTGTACACGTCCAGGTTAGGCGTGTAACCCCCACAGAGTTGTTGGCTTGGTAGCAGGCCTTGTTAGAGGAGGAGATTTATGTGGTTGCGTGGGGGGGGGGGGAGGTGCTGCCGAATTTTTCGTAGAATATGGAACCTTGTACTTAGAAATATACTACGAAGGGATCTAGAAGTTAATAGACGTTTTATGACCATTATAGGTGAAGTACTACGAGTAGCGTATTCTACTTGAAGGGTGGAAAAGCGAGCAAGGTTAGAGTACTTTGGGCGTTTTGCTAATTGTCGATAATCGTCGCGAGGTATGTGAACCTCTTCCTATCCTTTATAGCATGATAATTGTGAAATATATTTAGTGCGGTGAAGCCGCGTGTGTTTAAAGGAATTTGATTTTCCTTTTGTGTCCTTGACTTGATTCCAAAGTTAAGTGACTTGTTATGAATTATTAAGGACTTGAATTGTGTTAAAAGTTGTAAAACCTCACTCATGAGTAATGGGTGTGTGGTCTTTTAAAAGATAAAAGTTATCTTGATTTCGAAAATAAGAATGGTTTTATCATTGGATTTAAAATGATAACTTGACTTATAAACAACTTGATTTTGGGAAAGGAGAAGTAACTTGATTTAAGGGTATGGAAATTGTTTTGGTTTTACTTCGATGTCTTTTGACTTGAGTTTTAAATAATAAGAATCTTGAAGTATTTCAAAAGAGTTATGAATCATTTTTGAGAGAAAAGAAATACTTGGTTTTTAAACAAAAAGCTTAAGAGTTATACTAGCTTTATGGGAAGTTAGGTATAACGACTTAAGAAGGATAAAATGAACGGTTTACTTATTTGTTTATGAAAGCCTTGTATTGATTTCTGGAAAGTGTAGTAAGATGGTTTGATAAGTATAAATGTTATGATGCTACGTGTGTTAGTGTCTTGTGATGTTGTGTAAGGGGGTTATTCTTGTTGCGCTTACGTTGTTAAACGATAAGACCGTTATACTGATATTATATCACATACCCCCCTGACTTGTTATGATACCGAGGACTTGCCACCCTCGATGCGAGGTTCACCTCATGCGGGTCTGTGTGGCCTATGCGGAGCTGCGGGAGTTCCAGGATTGATCACTACGGGTGTGTTACGCCGATGCGGGTCTATATGGCCTATGCGGTCCACAGGACTATGCGGACTTCGGGGGTCCAGGAGGATGTCGCGGGCTAGCTGCCCCCGATGCGAGGAATACCTCATGCGGGCCTATGTGTGGCCTATGCGGAGCTGCGGTAAGTTCCAGGATTAGACGCGCACATTGATACTGAGGGCAAGTGGCCAGCTTCGATCATGTGGCGGTCTAGAAAGACCTCGTGATACATTTTTATAGCATTGTTGGTACGGTGGGTTTTAGTAGTCGGCTATGCCTTCGTACTTACCCCGTACGGTTTTATTATGGCACAGGTGGGACCTGGTGTTCATGTGTATTCCTTGGTGCTTTTATATCATGGACTGCCGGCAGTGAGGAAGGAATTCCACGGGCATGATGGATATTGTGGGCATGAGACCCATGGTTATATTTGAGTGATGACTTTAAGGGCGTGAGTCCCTGACTTGACATGACTGCTTACATATTGTGTATCGTAAATTGGTTATCATATATATGTACATTTTATATAGACCATTATGATTTCATTTCTGATATTTTCGTTTCACATACTTGGTACTGTTGTCTTGACCTCGCCGGGCTGCGTTCATGTCGCGGTAGAGGTACACCGATTGTTGATCCTCGCTCATAGGATCACGTTGAGTTTTAGGAAGCTCCGTTTCTCGAGGCTTATCTTGTGGTATGATTCCACGAGAGTGTAGGTTCTTATACATTCGGGGTATGGCGGGGCCCTGTCCGTCGTTGTTGTTATAAAACTCTTAGAGGTCCAGAGTACTATTGTGGGCAAGGTTTGTAAAGGGATGTAAGCTGTTCAAGTTTTTATTTATATATACGAGAAGGTAACCGTTTTGGTTAGCTTTGTCTTATTTCACCGTTTGTCTTTATGATTTTTATTTCCACTGATTTTCTCACGATGTTGTATCACTAGGGTGCCCGGGTAAGGCACGATCGCGGGCCCAGGTCGTCGTGACAAAAACTGTGAAAGAACTCGCTGATCGCGGCACAACATCCGTATACCACAGGCATAAACCCTATCAACTCTCGAGTCCGACTAGTAGCTCCTGCTACTCCGCGCCTTCGGGTATTTGTTGCCCTCGGAGGCATAGTACACAAAATTACGTTAGAGAGGAATTATCTTACTAACACGGTGTCACGACCGATTCCAAAGTTGCTGATCGTGCCTTACCCGGGCACCCTAGTGATACAACATCGTAGTCGTGGAACATAAAACGATACAAGACATATTATGAAATATGAAACAATAATCTGAGAAAAACTTGCCTTTCGGCATATATATAAATGACAACTTTTTCAACATGAACAGTTTATGTTATACCCCGTATTTCCGGAGTATGTACGTGAGGACGTACGTACAAAAGTTTAGCCTTAAAGATAGGCCAAGTTCGAAATTTGTACACAACTCGCTAAAAGAATCGTTTTCCGAAAGCGTTTCCACAGCTTTCGTAGAAAATTCCGGCTATGACATTAAGTATTTTTGCGGATTTTTCCGAGAGAGGCGAAACATTTTGGACCAGCGGGAGGGCAACACTTGGCACCCTCCATTGGTGGACTTGAAAATCGTCCCTTGGGCGAATTGGATGGGCATTGGCGCGTTTTGTTGCCTTGGCACAAAGTCGAGAGTTGGTAGGATATTTGTGTGTAGTAAATCTTCACCCTACACTTGCCTTGCACTTGTCTCAATCTTGGCCATTGGTTGGCCACTTCTTGACCTATAAATACCCCAGAGATGAAGAGTTCTTCATCCACAAATCTTCAAGTCTTGAAAAAATCCTCTCCTCTTCCTTAAGCCAAATCGTCCAACACCTCCCCTTGAGTGAGCTTGGCGAGGCCTACCCCACCCTAGCCTGGCCGAAATCTACCCCACTCCTTGGTAGAAAAGTTGTCTTCTAGTATTGTTATAATGCCCAAAATACCTAGCCCAAATCCCTTAGTACTTAGTAGAAGTTGTGAAGAACTTCTAAGGTTCTGGAGCTACTGGGAGCGTCAACATAGGAGCTAAACCTTGCTCGGTAGCGACTTTATCTAGGATATTATTGGGCTTACCGAGGTAATAATCCTAACCCTCTTTTGAATTAGAGAATACTTCTTGTTGTAGTATAAGGATAAGTATAAATACTTAGAAGTATATCACGATTATAGAATTGAAGTGTTAATCACTTAGAAGGGTTTAAAGAAGAATAATCAAACTGTACTTACATGGAATTTGTTTTCTGATGAACTTATATAGCTCACCGGGTAGGAAGTGCTGCCCGACTTCTGGTAGAATTATGAACCCCTGCTTAGAATGACCTTGAGTAGTCTTTAATAGATATGTGTGACTATTATAGGTGACTCTCTGTGTGACATATTCAACTTGGCGGTGGTTTTATTTGAGAAGGTATGTGATTCTTCCTAAAGCATGATATTTTACAATATATAGTGCGGTGAAGCGTCGTGTGTTAAGCGAATAATAACTACGGCAATGTCTTTGACTTAAGCTGAATAATACTTATGGCAATGCCTCACGCTTAAGCTTTGAATAATACTTACGGCAATGCCTGGCTTAAGCTTTGAATAACAAAGAAGCGAAAACGTTTCAAAGAATCTTGAATCATTTTTTTGGAAGATAAATATTTGGTTTTAAAACAAAGCTTAAGAGTTATACTAGCTTTATGGGAAGTTAGGTATAACAACTTAAGAAAGATAAAAAGGCTATTTACTTGTTTGTTTATAAAAGCCTTGTATTGATTCTGTTAAGTGTAGTAAGATTGTGTGATAAGTAGACATGTTATGATGCTACTGTGTTAGTGTCTTGTAATGCTGTGTAAGGGGGTCATTCTTGATGTGCTTACGTTGTTAACCGGTAAGTCCGTTGTACTGTTATTGTATCACCTACCCCCTTGACTTAATTATACCGAGGGCTTGCCCCCCTTGATACGGGTCTATACGGCCTATGCGGTCTGTGAGACTATGCGGAGCAGCGGTATGCTCGAGATTTATCATTCGGGCGTTTGCCTGATGCGGGATTCCTATGCGATCTGTTGAGACTATCACGGTCTTTTGAGGCTATGCGGGCTGCGGGAGCCTAGGCGGATCTTGGGGTTGGCTGCCCCGATCGCGAGGTATACCTCGTGCGGGTGCATGTGTGACTATGCGGTGCGGAAGTCGGGACTAGGCACGCAGAATGATACTATGGGCGATTGGCCTTGCTTCGATCATTCGCGGCCTAGACTAGACCTGTTACAGTTTTCCTAGTACTGTTATTGTTTGTGATATGGTACTATGTGCAATTGAACTGATTGTATTTGTGAAAAGGTTTTAAATACTTTGATTTCATTTTAAAGTACTTTATAGTTTCACATACTTGGTACCTGTTGTACTGACCTCCTTCGGGGGGCTGCGTTCATGCCGCAGGTAAGGGCAAGCAGGTGCTAGATCCGCATCCTTAGGATCTCTTTGCATTGGTGTCAGGAGCTCCATCTTCTCCGGAGGCTCTACTTTTGGTATGATCTCCCTGTATCGTAGATAGTTTGTGCGATCGAGGTATGGCGGGGCCTGTCGCCATAGTTGTATATTTCCTTAGAGTGCAGTAGTCATGTTATGCGATGTCGGATGTAGCTTGCTAAACCTTGTTCATATATATATGCGAAAGCGACGTTTATTCACATAAAGCGTGTCTTATTTTATAAACTGTTTCATGTCTTGTTTTATATTCCGCTGGTTACTCTGATGTATGACTACTTGGGTGCCCCGGTAAGGCACCAGTCACGGGCCCCGGAATGGGTCGTGACAAAAGTGGTATCAGAGCAGTTAATCCTCGGAAAGTGTCTACAGACCGTATCTAGTAGAGTCTTGATTATCGGTGTGTTGTGCACCACACCCATAATCAGGAGGCTATAGGATATTTAGGATTGGTTTCCATTCTTCTCATTCTGAGATCGTGCTTTAGAGCTGTGTTATAGGTTGGACCCCTCTAACGTATTCCTTTCTATGCAGATTATGCCTCACGTAAGGCAACCCGGGCGAGAAGGCAAGCGTAGGGAGGCTGCTAGCGAGACACCCGAGTCACGAGGCTCGAGCCCGATCTATACGAGGCGGCGAGTTCTATGGCGCCCGGCCCCAGCGAGACCACAGTACCCACACCTCCGTCCCACGGCTGGGCGGAGGTTAGGGTACAAGAGATGGCCCAGACTCTTGGCTAAAGTTGTGGCCCGATCTGAGGAGGCCCGGATCGGCAGTTCAGCTCGGCTCGTCGCACCGTAGTGCACCAGGCGAGATAGTTTGAGGTGCGAGATTTCTTGAGTTGTAGCCCGCGAGTTTTACTGGTCGGCGGAGGATGATCGCAGGAGTTCATCCGTCACCGCAGAAGGATTATCACGGGTGATCGGGGCTTGAGGCGAGGTGTGTCGTTCGGTTCGCGTCGGTGCGTGACACCGCGATCGATTGGTTTGATTCATGGGAGCTGTCGGGAGAGCATGCACCTCAGCGATATGGGATGAGTTTTGAGGCTTTTCTCACACACTTCTTGCCTCCGCGGATGAGGAGGCACGGTGATAGATTCTTCTGGCGAGGCGGGGGCCGCCGTCGAGAATACAATGTCGAGTTTGATTCTTTGGCTAGATATGTCCCGGCATTGGTAGCAGATATGGAGGATAGGGTACACCGCTCGTCAGGGCTAGATGATTATATGGCGAGTCGTATGCGGGTGTTTCTCTTCGGGTATGGACATTACCGCGTGCGAGCCCGTGCACTGGGATGCGAGGCGCGAGACGCCGGGTAGAGCGATATCGGCGGCGAAGAAGGCGAGGCGGCCGGTTCTTTTGGCGGTCCTCGGGGTGGCGGCATCGGCGAAGTCGGTTGCACCACGGCCGGTATGAGCGCTCTACCTCATTCGGCCCGGCCCAGGCGGTCGGGGCGGTCGGGGGCCCCGGACTTGATTTCGGTAGCGAGGTGCTAACCGTTCGAGTGCGCTCGGTGTGCGTTGTGGCGGATACCATTACGGGGCGTACTCGGGAGCTTGCTATACTTGTGGCGGCGGTCACTGCGAGTTTGTCCGGCCGGCGGCGGTGGTAGGGCTCGGCTACGAGTGCATGCCGCTTCTTCATCCCCAGCGATTACTCGCCCGGGCAAGGTACACATGGATCAGCGGGTCGCGGCAGGTCGTGGCGCGAGTCCCGATTCTAGCGGTCCTCGAACGCGTTTATGCTTTGTCGGTAGAAGCGGGATCGAGGCCTCACTTTGATGTCGTCGCGGTACCTTATCGATCTCTGGGTTTGATGTTTATGCCTTGATAGATCCGGGTTCTACTCGTCCTATATATCTCCCTTGTTGCTAGTAGGATAGGGATAGAGCACGAGTCCATAGACCGCTTCGAGGTAGCTACGCCGTTGGGTGATTCGGTGGTAGCTCGGCGGGTATATAGAGCTTGTCTGTGACCATTCTGATCGTCGGACCAGCCGACTTGATAGAGTTGGAGATGATTGACTTTGGCGTGATCATGGGGATGGATTGGCTAGCTTCTTGCTACGCCAATGTGAAGCTGCGAGAGAGAGAGTAATGCAGTTCCAGTTTCTGAGGCCGGTTGTTGAGTGGGAGAGCACGCGGTATCGCCGAGGGTAGGTTTATTTCTTACCTCGAGGCTAGGAAGATGGTGCGAGAAAGGGTACATCTACCATCTAGTTCGAGTGTTTGATCACGAGGTGCGGTGCATTTTCGATCGGTTCCGTAGTCGAAGTTCCCAGACGTGTTCCCGGATGACCTCCGGGTATCCTCACGAGAGGAGATTGAGTTTTGTATTGACATATTGCGGATACTCGGCCTATTTCCATTCCGCCATACGTAATGGCACTGCCGAGTTGAGAGAGTGAAGGACCGGTGAGGATTTGCTAGAGAAGGGCTTCATTAGGCCAGTGTTTCCCACGAAGCGCCGGTATTGTTCGTGAAGAAGAAGGGCGGGGCTAGCGCATGTGTGTTGATTCTGAGCGGTGAACAAGGTGACCATTAAACAGATACCCCCTTCCCGAGATTGATGATTTGTTCGACCGATTGCGAGCGCGAGATGTTTCTCCAAGATTGATCTGCGTTGGCTATCATCGAGTTCGTGTCGAGAGGTGGATGTCCCTAGAATTGCATTCGGGACGTGCGGGCATTATGAGTTCGGGGTCATGTCGTTTGGTGACGATGCTCGTGGTATTCATGGATTTGATGAACGAGTGTTCAAACCATTTTTGGACACATTTGTGATAGTGTTCATTGATGATATCTTGGTTTATTCTCGCTCGAGCGGGAGCATGCGGAGCATTTGAGGCTGTCTTGTGATTCTCGAGACCGGCGATTATGCGCCAAGTTTTCCAAATGTGAGTTTTGGTTGACTTGATGGCGTTTCTTGGGCATATTAGCCGGTGATGGCATTCGGTGGATCGGCGAATCGGCGATCGAGGACTTGGCCTGAGACCTCTTACTCAAGCGAGAGGTTCGCGATTTTACGGGCCTTGCGAGGATATTATCGGTTCGTGGAGAAGTTTGCTTCTATCTGCACCATTGACTAGAGTGACTCGAGGCGGCCAAGTTTGATGGCGATGCTTGTGAAGCGGGGTTTCGATTCTTTGAAAAACGGTGGCGACCGCCCCGTTCTTACTCTTCCGGAGGTCGGATGGTTATGTCGTGTATTGTGATGCGTCGGGCGCATCGGGTTGGGATGTGTGTTGATGCGGCATGGCGAGTTATAGCATATGCATCGGCGGTGAAGAAACACGAGAGAACTACCCGCGATTTGGAGGTGGCGGCGGTGATTCACGCTTTGAAGATGCGGAGGCACTATTTGTATGGGGTTCACGTGGATATTTATACAGACCACAAGAGCCTCCGGTATATCTTGACCAGGAGGCTGAACTTACGGCGAGGCGGTGGTTAGAGTTGCTTAAGGATTACGATGTTGATATCTATACCACGGGGAAGGCAATGTTGTGGCGGATGCTGCAGTCGTAGAGTCGATGGGAGCCTATCGGATGTGCGGCTAGAGAGGAGGGACATGGTTCGTGATTTGCATCGATTAGCGAGCCTTGGTGTCGTTTGATTGATTACGATAGCGGTGGGGTTAGAGTTCGTGAGGTTGCGAGTCTTCCATCGTCGAGGAGGTGAAGAGGCAGATTCGAGATCCGGCTTTGATTCGATATCGTGATCTGACTCTTACGTGAGGGCAAGGGTCCTTTGGTAGCACGATGGGGTGCTAAGGTTTGAGAAGCGGTGTGTGTTCGGATGTTTGAGGACTTGGCGGAGTTCTTGGGAAGCCTGCGGCGCGCGTTA
This sequence comes from Przewalskia tangutica, assembly GCA_029844215.1. Classification (NCBI taxonomy): domain Eukaryota; kingdom Viridiplantae; phylum Streptophyta; class Magnoliopsida; order Solanales; family Solanaceae; genus Przewalskia; species Przewalskia tangutica. The sequence continues at coordinate 55,925,167 of CM056729.1, read as the reverse complement.
CTCTATCCATCGAGTCGACCAAGATGTACCACGACCTTAGATCGTGTATTGGTGGGATGGCTTGAAGAGAGGCGTTGCGAGTTCGTAGCTCGGTGCGTGTTGTCGGCGGTGAAGGTAGAGCACGAGAGGCACGGTGGCTTGTTCTGACGATTGAGATCGACACGGAAGTGGGAGGTAATCAACATGGACTTTATCACGGGATTACCTCGCTTTCGGAGGAGACATGATTCTATATGGGTTATCGTCGGCGGTGCGAAATCAGCCCACTTTCTTCCCGTTGGACGACGCACCGGTGAGGATTATGCCGGACTTTATATCAGAGATCGTCGGTGCATGGAGTCCCTAGTTCGATCATATCGAACGAGGAGCCCGGTTCTGGCTAACCAGAGGTCCTTCGAGAGGGTTTAGGGGCGGTGAGCTGAGTCGCATTTCATCCTGAGCAGACGGACGAGGCGAGCGCACTATCCGGACTCTTGAGGATATCTTTGCGAGCTTTGTGTTATTGACCGGTGGTAGTTGGGAGGATCATTTGCCTCTAGTTGAGTTTGCGTATAATAATAGCTACCACTCGGTATTCGGATGGCGCCTTATGAGGCCTTGTATGGGAGGAAGTGCGGATCGCCTATAGGTTGGTTCGATGTGGGCGAGTGCGGCTAGTGGGACCAGATTTGGTGCAGCGGCGATGGATAAGGTGAAGCTTATCGAGGCGGCTATTGGCGACTCGAGTCGGCGAAGTCGTATGCAGATCATCGTCGTCGGCATCTTGAGTTCGAGGTTCATGATTGGGTTTTCTAAAGGTGTCACCCATGAAGGGTGTGATGAGATTCGGGAAGAAGGAAACTTCGGCCCAGTACATTGGGCCATTTCAGATTGTCCGCGAGGTAGGCAAGGTTGCCTATGAGTTGAATCTGCCGTCCGATCACGGAAGCGATGCATCCGGTTTTCACGTATCTATCTTGAGGAGATGTATCGGGGATCCATCTGGGTACACCGATTGGCGATGTCAGTGTGGGGTTATCGTATGAGAGATTCCCATAGCGATAGTCGATCGTCGGAGTTAGGCGTCTGCGGACGAAGGGCGTGGCTTCCGTCAAAGTCTTGTGGCGGAGCGAGCTCGAGGAGGAGATGGCGTGGGAAGCCGAGGAGGACATGAGACAGAGGTATCCTCACCTATTCCCACACCTCGGGTAATTCACTTTCCTACTTGTAAATTTCCATTATCATTTATGCCTAAGTGTTGTTTTGTGGCGTGTGTGGCATTTGCTAGCTGTTTAAGCTTCTTCGATAAGCGTCTTGAGAAGGAACATTCGGGACGAATGTTTCTAAGGAGGAGAATGTTATACCCGTATTTCCGGAGTATATGCGTGAGGGCGTCGTCTGGTTTAGCCTTAAAGATAGGCCAAGTTCGAAATTTGTACACAACTCGCTAAAAGAATCGTTTTCGACGAAAGCGTTTCCACGACTTCGTAGAAAATTCGGCTATGACATTAAGTATTTTTGCGGATTTTTCCGAGAGGCGAAACATTTTGGACCAGCGGGAGGGCAACACTTGGCACCCTCCCGTTGGTGGACTTGAAAATCGTCCGCGGGACGAATTGGATGGGCATTGTACGTTTTGTTGCCTTGGCACAAAGTCGAGGAGTTGGTAGGATATTTGTGTGTAGTAAATCTTCACCTACACTTGCCTTGCACTTGTCTCAATCTTGGCCATTGGTTGGCCACTTCTTGACCTATAAATACCCTTAGAGATGAAGAGTTCTTCATCCACAAATCTTCAAGTCTTGAAAAAATCCTCTCCTCTTCCTTGCAGCCAAATCGTCCAACCTCCCCCTTGAGTGAGCTTGGCGAGGGCCTACCCCCTAGCCTGGCGAAATCTACCCCCTCCTTGGTAGAAAAGTTGTCTTCTAGTATTGTTATAATGCCCAAAATACCTAGCCCAAATCCCTTAGTACTTAGTAGAAGTTGTGAAGAACTTCTAAGGTTCTTAGCCTCTGGAGCGTACAACATAGGAGCTAAACCTTGCTCAGTAGCGACTTTATCTAGGATATTATTGGGCTTACAGGTAATAATCCTAACCCTCTTTTGAATTAGAGAATACTTCTTTTGTAGTATAAGGATAAGTATAAATACTTAGAAGTATATCACGAGATAGAATTGAAGTGTTAATCACTTAGAAGGGTTTAAAGAAGAATAATCAAAGCTGTACTTACATAGAATTTGTTTTCCTGATGAACTTATATAGCTCACCGGTAGGAAGTCTTTGCCCGACTTACAGTAGAATTATGAACCCACTGTTTAGAATGACCTTGAGTAGTCTTTAATAGATATGTGTGACTATTATAGGTGACTCTCTGTGCGACATATTCAACTTGGCGGTGGTTTTATTTGAGAAGGTATGTGATTCTTCCTAAAGCATGATATTTTACAATATATAGTGCGGTGAGCGTACATGTGTTAAGCGAATAATAACTACGGCAATGTCTTTGACTTAAGCTGAATAATACTTATGGCAATGCCTGGCTTAAGCTTTGAATAATACTTACGGCAATGCCTCACGCTTAAGCTGAATAACAAAGAAGCAAAAGCGTTTCAAAAGAATCTTGAATCATTTTTTTGAAGATAAATATTTGGTTTTAAAACAAAGCTTAAGAGTTATACTAGCTTTATGGGAAGTTAGGTATAACAACTTAAGAAAGATAAAAAGGCTATTTACTTGTTTGTTTATAAAAGCCTTGTATTGATTCTGTTAAGTGTAGTAAGATTGTGTGATAAGTAGACATGTTATGATGCTACCTGTATTAGTGTCTTGTAATGCTGTGTAAAGGGGTCATTCTTGCTGTGCTTACGTTGTTAACCGGTAAGTCCGTTGTCTTGTTATTGTATCACCTACCCGCGACTTAATTATACAGGGCTTGCCGCGATCTTGGTCTATACGGCCTATGCGGTCTGTGAGACTATGCGAGCAGCGGTATGCTCGGGATTGATCATTCGGGCGTTTGCTGATGCGAGATTCCTATGCGGTCTGTTGAGACTATGCGGTCTTTTGAGGCTATGCGGGTGCGGGAGCCTAGGCGGATCTTGGGGTTAGCTGCCCCGATGCGAGTATACCTCATGCGAGTGCGTGTGTGACCTATGCGGTGCGGAAGTCGGGACTAGGCACGAGAATGATACTATGGGCGATTGGCCTTGCCCGATCATTCGCGGCCTAGACTAGACACATTACGGTTTTCTAATCTTGTTATTGTTTGTGATATGGCACTATGTGCAATTGCGATTGTATTTGTGAAAAGGTTTTAAATACTTTGATTTCATTTTAAAGTACTTTATAGTTTCACATACTTGGTACCTGTTGTACTGACCTCCTTAGGGCGGCTGCGTTCATGCCGCTGGTATGGGCATGCAGGTGCTAGATCCGCATCCTTAGGATCTCTTTGCTTTGGTGTAAGGAGCTCCATCTTCTCAGGAGGCTCTAATTTTGGTATGATCTCCTGTATCGTAGATAGTTTTATCTGATCGGGGTATGGCGGGGCCTGTCGCCATAGTTGTATATTTCCTTAGAGTGCGTAGTCATGTTGTGCGATTGTCGGATGTAATCTAAACCTTGTTCATATATATATGCGAAAAGCGGCGTTTGTTCACATAAAGCGTGTCTTATTTTATAAAGCTGTTTCATGTCTTGTTTTATATTCATTGGTTACTCGATGTATGACTACTTGGGTGCCCGGTGAGGCACGATCCACGGGCCGGAATGGGTCGTGGCTTTAATCCTTTTACAAACCACGCCACAAGTGCTACGCACCTAAGAATGATATGACAACAATGGCGGGACGGGGCCCGCCAAACCTGAATGCAAACACTTACTCTGACGAGGACTATACCATCGATAAGCCTCGAGAAAGCGGAGCTTCCCAACGCTGGCTGTGACCACGAGCTAGGATCAACGGCAGGTGTACCTCAACTGCGGCATGAGCAGCGGCCAGAGAGGTCGATCTGACAGTGCAGAGTATGTGAAACTAAAAAATCAGAAATGAAATCATAACGATCTATAAAGCGGGAGACATGTATGATAAGCAAACTACGATTCACAACAAATAGCGATATGTCAAGTCGTGACTCACGCCAAAGTTATCACAATAAAAAATGCGGGGCAAGTGCGAAGGCATAGCCGACTACTAAGACCAGCGATGCCAAAATACCACAAGTATCCCGAGGTCTTTCTGCATCGCACCACACGATCGTGGTTGCCCACCTCGCCCGCACAATCGCGCGCGTCATCATCCTCTTGAACTCGCATAGCCGCACCCACGAATCGAGAAGGGCACCCGCGCGCATGATAATATGTATCAACGGAGCTCTGAAACTCGCGCCTCTCCTGCGGACGCGTGGGTGCGCCGAGGTATGGTCGAATCATGGTTATACCGCTTTGGAAGCGGTAACCACCGGTATCGTCTCCTAGACCGCATTCAGTATTTCGAATCATGGTCCTGCATCAGACCGCATGTGGAATCCCCGCGTCGGGCTAAACACCGGAATGATCAATCCTCGAGCTACCGCGCTCCGCATAGTCACGAGGACCGCGTAGGCCGTAAAGACCGCATCGGGTGGCAAGCCCTCGGTATAATAAGTCAAAGGGTATGTGATACAATAATAGTACAACGGGCTTAACGTTTAACAACGTAAGCACAACAAGAATGACCCCCTTACATCACGATCACACAAGATACTAACACACGTAGCATCCTAACATTTTCACTTATCACATCAACAAGAAAGTATTTACAAGGCTATCTCAAACCAACACAATCAAGTTATTCACACAAGGTACTTTAAGCTAACAAGTTCGGGTATCTTCCCCTAAAGTACTTCATACATTAAATCTTTTAAAAGATCCGTTGCTTTCACATAAGTCACACAATAACCGTAGTAAAAAATAGAGTTACTGTCTTTTAAAATAAACCAAAACACTTACCTTTGTAAAATCAAGTAACAACATTATTTTCCAAACGTCCAAGTTTGCCTAATTTCAAATGTTCACGTTTCTTATTTTAGAAAGGTTTCGTAGTTCATAGTCTTATTCGTTTAAGAATATAATTCTCTTTTAAACAATCTGAGAAACATAAGTCTTATATGTGAGTAGGATATTCTTGTTTATAACAATCTTATTACAGCAGCCGTGATCTAGGAAATATCATTTTGTCTCATCTTAGCTTCTATGCAGATGGAAGTTTCTCTGGTTTTAATAATACTTAATTAGTCAAAACATTTCCTTTCATTAACGCGGTGGTTTGTCGATACACATTCGATTTCAAATCGATAAAACATTCTTAAGCCGTTATACCTAACTTCTCATAAAGCTAGTATAACTCTTAAGTTTTCAAAAACCAAGTATTACTTCTTTCAAAATGATTCAAAAATCTTTTGAAATACTTCAAGTTCTTTATTAACACATAACAAGCCAGTTATAGTTCAAATCAGTTACCTTTTAAAGACCACAAGTATTTTCTTACCAACATAAAGCTGTTATAACCAACTTCCCATAAAGTCGTTATAACACTTTTATGTTTTAAATCAATCAAATACGTTTAGCACGTATGCGTCTAACGATTACATAGTTCACACATATCATGCTAGAAGAGATAGGAAGAGGTTCACATACCTCGCGACGAGTATCGACTAATAGCAAAACGCTCAAGTACTTCCAACCGCTACTCCTAAGCCAAGTAGAGCGCCACGTAGTACTTCAACCTATAAGGCCACAAGGCGCTTATTAACATCAAGATCTTATCGTAGAACATTCTCTGAAAAATTGGCGACCTCCCCAACAACGTAAATCTCCTCCTCTAACAGGCGGCTACCAAGCCAACCAGGGTGGGGTTATACATCTAACGCGAACGGGTACATTTCTACTCCACAAGATTACTACAAGTCTCATGTCTGATTCGATTCGATTCTTGGGCTTAAGTCAAAAGACATTGCCAACTAACCACGTTCGATTCTATATATAGTATACTTCAACTATATATTCTAACAACATGTAATTTCCAATTACAATAGAGGACAAGATATTTACCTCGATAAGCCCGTAATTATCCGAGTTTAATGTCGATCCTTAGCAAAGTTTCGCTCTACTCCGGTGCTCAACCCGCTCAAACAACCCTTAGAAGTTCTAACCAACTTCTACATAGTACTCAACTAACTATGGAGGTTTTCCTTAGGGTTTCGGTTTTGTGGCTAAAGGAAGTATAATCGTATTTTAGGCTTTTGTATAAGTGTAACCTTGGGAATACTACAAGGTATTTGGGCCAAGGTATTTGGACATTATAACAATACTAGGAGAGTATTTCTATACCACAACAAGGGGTATTATCTGAAAACAACTAGGCTAGGGGTACCCACGCCAAGGCACCATGAGGGGAGGAGGCTCTCGCCACAAGGCCACTCGAAGGGGAGGGGTGTTGGACGAACATAACACAAGAGGAGGGAGGGATTTTAGGCTTGGAAGGTTTCATTTGTGGATGAAGAGTTCATCAACATAAGGGGGTATTTATAGCAAAACCAAAGGCCAACCAATGGCAAGATCTAGCCAAGTGCAAGGCAAGTGTAAGGCGAGATCAAGCCAAGTGCACCCTAACCCTACTCCACAAAACATGGCACAAAACAAGCCACAAAACAAGGCCAAAACAAGGCACAAAACCATGAACCAATCGGCCAAGGCCAAGCCTCCTCTTTCACCAGTCGATGAGGGTGACAAGTGTCACCTCCCGTTGATCCAAAAATGTTTCGCTCTCGGAAAAATCCGCAAAAATTAAAAATGACATAGCCGGAAATTCCCCTACGAAAGCTGTGAAAACGTTTCGCCGAAAAACGACTCTAATCGGGTGTTGTGTACAAAAATAATTCGGCCAAGCCTATTCTCAAGTTCGAAATTTCCTACGTCGTCCTGCGTGCATACTCGAAATACGGTATAACATTCTCCCCTCCTTAGAAACATTCGTCCCGAATGTTCCTTCTAAGTCTCAAAACAAACGTGCGCCAGTATAGTCTTCACTACTATACTTACGAGAATCAATCCTGCCACACCTGGCCACAGAAACAACTTGCGCAAAAATGCTTACATCCAAGTCCACGAGGAAACACCTCTAATCATCACCACAAAACACTTCTCACCGGGGTCTAAAATATACTTCCTTCGCACCTTCTCTTTACAAAAGAAATGATCACATCTATGCTCGCCATACATGCTCGCTTCTCTCTTTACTCGTAGTAGATACCGCTTTGTCACTTTGCCTGAGGCATTAACCTTCTCAGGCGACCCAACAAATGGTACCACTTTTGTCACTTTGTCGCGAGCCTTGCTCCGACGACCCAACAAATGGTACCGGGCTGCTTGCGATCCCTGAGGATGTCGTACACTCGAACTCTTACCACATTCTGATACTGCTTCAGTTTCCAAAACTCGGGGTTACTATCCCTAACGTGGTCATCATTAACTGGGAACACTCTGGATGGATCTCCGATACTTTCCCGAATATAACAATACGAAAGACCGGACGTACTGCCTCCTAAGTCGGACGGCAAATGCTAACATATAGGCAACCTGGCCTATCCTTCACATGAACTCAAAAAGCCCAAAGTAACTCGGGCTAAGTTTCCTCTGTTTTCCAAAACTCTTCACACCCTAACCGGGGTGGTACTTTCAAGAAGACCGACCGTCAACCTGAACTCTAAGCGTCGGTGCCGATTTTCCGCACGATTCCTCCGAGTGCGCCGAACTTCTTCTAGACAAGCTTCACTCTCCATAGTCTGTGGAACAAGCTGAACTAACTGCAGAACCTTGCCAACATCGAACCAATCGGCCGCAACTTTACACTTCCGCCCCTGAGGCTTCAAAAGGTGACATCCGAACACCGAAATGGTAGCTTAAACACTACCTCCACGAGAGACAACAATCCCACAACTATCCTCGAAATCCAAACACCGGCGAGGCGAATGCGGTCTGAGACTCACTGAGTTCTTAACACATGCTTGGTAAAACTTCCGGGAACAAAATAGCCGTAACACAGGCTCCCATGCATCATAAGGTGAAGGTAGGCACCGTGCAGCCTTACAACCTTTCAGATAACTCAACACAGCCGAGTAAACGGTCCTGACCGAAGAACACGATGGGCTGCCCCCATCGGCCCGACCACTGGTCGAACGCATCCACGAACTCGTACGCTGGTTAACTAAACTTGGGCCTAACACCCTCACAACCCTAACACAAGGCGGGACCACCAAAACCTGACCCGCGCCATACATGCGCGGGTTGACCCGCAATCGTGGCCTCAACCCGACCCGACAACGCGCACAATACTAGCTCCCCGATCCGGAACAATCTCACCAATCACGTTTCGAAAACCTAGCGGTCTTCTTAGCTCAACTACCCCCTTTCATTTCACACTACTTAGGGACCTATCCCAAACATAGCTCACGTGCACTATGCACTCCGATAAGTATCAACATAACACTACACCTTTACTCGAGATGGCCTTACCTCTAAGGTCTCTACGTATAAAACTCTAAGGCTCACACCTTCTCTATCCCCCAAATCTTACTTGGTTAACTAACCAAGATTTCTAATCACAATATTAACATACTGCTATCAAAACATAGCACTTATGATATACCCTTCTTATCACACATACTGAACTCTAGAGGGTTAGAGATATATCTATATCTACTGCTTCACTCCCCTTAGTCGTTCTAATCAAACCTGCCCCGTAGGCGTATGGCGAGGAGATGACACACTACCCACGATCTCAAGGCTAAGTCCTCTACTGAGGACACTTTTCGACACGGACCACGGCGGTCATAGGTACAACAAGTACCAACAAAAAAAACGACATTCCCGGACGGCGTCATCACTGTGAGCGGAAGTCCTGGAGTTCTGACCAACTCCTGCATACCCCGAACGTCCTGAACTCCGTGGAAGACCACTCTGCACTGGCGGAGGTGCATAATCTAATCTGCTGGTGAGGCGACTCGCCTCGAAAGTTACCAAAGGACCCTGCTGCTCTGGCCCTCTTCTGCTGTCCTTTGTTAACCCGTCGATCTCTATGTTTCGGCGATGTGCGTAAGCCCGCATACGTGCCATGCTCAAGCCTAATCAAGAACTTACTCTTCAGACAACCCTCTCTTAGATAGTCATCAAGACCCGTGGTACATCGGTATACTCTCTGGTAGCCAAATCCATAGCTAGTAATAGGGTCGCCTCTTTGCAATCCATATTCTCTGTTCCTGGTCGTGGAACTGAAGGTTCAAATATCATGGCCGCAGTAGGAACTGCCGCCGCCGTGCTAAACTTTACTGGGGCTAGTGACGTCGCAGAAATCCCCGAATGAAGCATTACCCTAGGTAATGATTGGGCCTGTGCCCACGTAACCCTCTGAACTCTACTCGCAGCTCCCTCGGCTGCCTTGCCCTCCTGGGCCCGGGTTTGCCCTACGCGGAGGCATAACGATAAGGGAAAGAAATACGTCAGAGGGTCTAACTTACAACACAGCTCTAAGGCACGATCTCAGAGTGAGAAGAATAGAAACCAATCCTAAATATCCTATAGCCTCCTGATTATTGATGTGGTGCACAACACACCGATAATCAAGACTCTACTGGATACGGTCTGTAGACACTTTCCGAGGATTAAATGCTATGTTACCACTTTTGTCACGACCCGATTCCGGGCCCGTGACTGGTGCCTTACCCCGGGCACCCTAGTGATACAACATCAGAGTAATCAGCGGAACATAAAACGATACAAGACATATTATGAAATATGAAACAATAATCTGAGAAAAACTTGCCTTTCGGCATATATATAAATGACAACTTTTTCAACATGAACAGTTTAATCCTTTTTACAAACCCTGCCCACAACAGTACTACAGACCTCTAAGAATGATATGACAACAATGGCGGGACAGGGCCCCGCCAAACCCCTGAATGCAAACACTTACTCTGACGGGGACTATACGGCTGATAAGCCTCCGAGAAACGGAGCTTCCCAAACTGCGTGACCACGAGAGCTAGGATCAACGACTGGTGTACCTCAACCTGCGGCATGAACGCTGCCCCCCGAAGGAGGTCGATAACAGTGGTGCAGTATGTGAAACTAAAAATCACGTAAATGAAATCATAACGATCTATAAAGCGAGACATGTATGATAAGCAAACTACGATTCACAACAAATAGCGATCATGTCAAGTCAGGGACTCACGCCCTCAAAGTTATCACAATAAAACCGTACGGGGCAAGTACGAAGGCATAGCCGACTACTAAGACCCACAGTACCAAAATACCACAAGCTGTATCCCGAGGTCTTTCTAGACCGCACCACATGATCGAAGCTGGCCACTCGCCCGCAATATCAATGTGCGTGTCTATCCCTGGAACTCTCGCAGCTCCGCATAGGTCACACACGGACCCGCATGAGGTATTCCTCGAATCATGGTCCTGCATCGCTGAGGTATACCGCGTGAAGGCGGCTAACCCTCGGTATCCGCCTAGGCTCCGCAACCCGCATAGTCTCAAAAGACCGCATAGTCTCAGCGGACCGCATAGGAATCCCGCGTCAGGCTAAACACCGGAATGATCAATCCCGAGCTACGCGCTCCGCATAGTCACGAGGACCGCATAGGCCGTAAAGACCCACATCAAGGGTGGCAAGCCCTCGGTATAATAAGTCAAAGGGGTATGTGATACAATAATAGTACAACGGGCTTAACGTTTAACAACATAAGCACAACAAGAATGACCCCCTTACATCACGATCACACAAGATACTAACACACGTAGCATCCTAACATTTTCACTTATCACATCAACAAGAAAGTATTTACAAGGCTATCTCAAACCAACACAATCAAGTTATTCACACAAGGTACTTTAAGCTAACAAGTTCGGTATCTTCCCTAAAGTACTTCATACATTAAATCTTTTAAAAGATCCGTTGCTTTCACATAAGTCACCCAATACGTAGTATAAAATAGAGTGTCTTTTAAAATAAACCAAAACACTTACCTTTGTAAAATCAAGTAACAACATTATTTTCCAAACGCCCAAGTTTGCCTAATTTCAAATGTTCACGTTTCTTATTTTAGAAAGGTTTAAAGTTCATAGTCTTATTCGTTTAAGAATATAATTCTCTTTTAAACAATCGAGAAACATAAGTCTTATATGTGAGTAGGATATTCTTGTTTATAACAATCTTATTACAGTAGTGATCTAGGAAATATCATTTTGTCTCATCTTAGCTTCTATGCGGATGGAAGTTTCTCTGGTTTTAATAATACTTAATTAGTCAAAACATTTCCTTTCATTAACGCTGCGTTGGTTTGTCGATACACATTCGATTTACGAAATCATAAAACATTCTTAAGCCGTTATACCTAACTCATAAAGCTAGTATAACTCTTAAGTTTTTCAAAAACCAAGTATTACTTCTTCTTTCAAAATGATTCAAAAATCTTTTGAAATACTTCAAGTTCTTTATTAACACATAACAAGCGCTTATAGTTCAAATCGATTTACCTTTTAAAGACCACAGTATTTTCTTACCAACATAAAGTCATATAACTTCCCATAAAGTCGTTATAACACTTTATGTTTTAAATCAATCAAATACGTTTAGCACGTATGCGTCTAACGTATTACATAGTTCACACATATCATGCTAGAAGAGATAGGAAGAGGTTCACATACCTCGCGACAGTATCGACTAATAGCAAAACGCTCAAGTACTTCCAACCGGCTACTCCTTAAGCCAAGTAGAACGCGTCACGTAGTACTTCAACCTATAAGGCCACAGCGCTTATTAACATCAAGATCTTATCGTAGAACATTCTCTGAGAAAATTCGGCACCTCCCCGCGCAATGGCGTAAATCTCCTCTCTAACTGGCGGCTACCAAGCCAACGAGGGTTATACATCTAACCCGAACGGGTACAATTCTACTCCACAAGACTACTACACAAGTCTCTGTATCTGATTCGATTCGATTCTTGTGCTTAAGTCAAAAGACATTGCCAACTAACCACGTTCGATTCTATATATAGTATACTTCAACTATATATTCTAACAACATGTAATTTCCAATTACAATAGAGGACAAGATATTTACCTCGATAAGCCCATAATTATCCGAGTTTAATGTCGATCCTTAGCAAAGTTTCGCTCTACTCCGGTGCTCCAACCCGCTCCAAACAACCCTTAGAAGTTCTAACCAACTTCTACATAGTACTCGACTAACTATGGAGGTTTTCCTTAGGGTTTCGGTTTTGTGACTGACGGGAAGTATAATAGTATTTTCAGGGCTTTTGTATAAGTGTAACCTTTGGAATACTACAAGGTATTTGGGCCAAGGTATTTGGACATTATAAAAATACTAGGAGAGTATTTCTATACCAAAAAAAGGGGTATTATACGAAACAACTAGGCTAGTGGGGTACCCAGCCAAGGCACCACAAAGGGAGGAGGCTCGGCCACAAGGCCACTCAAAGGGGAGGGGGTGTTGGACGAACACAACACAAGAGGAGGGAGGATTTTAGGCTTGGAAGGTTTCATTTGTGGATGAAGAGTTCATCAACATAAGGGGGTATTTATAGCAAAACCAAAGGCCAACCAATGGCAAGATCTAGCCAAGTGCAAGGCAAGTGTAAGGCCAAGATCAAGCCAAGTGCACCCTAACCCCTACTCCACAAAACATGGCACAAAACAAGCCACAAAACAAGGCCAAAACAAGGCACAAAACCATGAACCAATCGGCCAAGGCCAAGCCTCCTCTTTCTGCGTCAACGAGGGTGACAAGTGTCACCTCCCGTTGGTCCAAAAATGTTTCGCCTCTCGGAAAAATCCGCAAAATTAAAAATGACATAGCCGGAAATTCCCTACGAAAGTCGTGGAAAACGTTTACCAAAACGACTCTAATCGGGTGTTGTGTACAAAAATAATTCGGCCAAGCCTATTCTCAAGTTCGAAATTTCCTACGTACGTCCCTGCGTACATACTCTGGAAATACGGGGTATAACACACAGCTCTATGGCACGATCTTAGAGTGAGAAGAATAGAAACCAACTCCTGAATGTCATGTAGCCTCCTGTTTATGGGTGTGGCGCGCAACACACCGATAATCAAGACTCTACTAGACACGGTCTGTAGATATTCCGAGGACTGACTGCTTTGATACCACTCTGTCACGCCCCGAACCCGGGCGTGGCGGTGCCCTACCCAGGCACCCTTCTACATACAACTCGATGGCTGCGGAAATTAAATAACACCTCTTTTTTTTTAAACCAACGTACGTGCAAGGGCAAAGCCGACAAGGCTTCCATATAATATACAATAATAAAAACACACTACACTGTACATGATTCCAATCCCACATATGAATACAGACCTCTGAGTTAAATCAAAATGACGGACAATGCCCCGTACCCATGCATAGTACAAAAGCACATGCTTGAAGGAACTATACCAAAAGATAAACTCACGAGCAGAGGAGCTATCCAAAAACTCGGCGGTCCTACACTGCAGATCACCAAGCTGCGTACCTAAACTCGCGGCATGAACGCGGCCCGAGGAGGTCGATGCGAAGAATGTACCAAGTATGTGAAATGATGAAATCGTAATGAAATCATAACAGTCTAAACAAAACAGGAGACATTTATGATAGCCAACCTACAATACACAATACATAAGCAGTCATATCAAGTCAGGGATGCATGCCCTCAAAGTCATTACTAAAATATAACCATGGGTCTCACGCCCATAATATCAATCATGCGTGGAATCGCCATCACCTGGCGATCCATGATATAATATAACACCAATAAGCATACATGAACACCAAGTCCACTGTGTCCTAAAAGCATGCGGGCAGTAGGAAAAGCGAACCACGGATCCAACTCAGATCATAAAGCGACGGGGCAAATCGAAAGCCAACTACGGATCAAGCTGCGTATCAATCGACGGGGCAAGTCTGGCTAACTACGAGATCAACGATCGTCACGAGATATGGCCAGGCAAGTGCGCAAGCTATCAACGAGCCTATCGTACTAAAGCGTAATAGCATCGGGGGCAAATCAAAGCTATCTACGAGATCAACTGCGTCATCAATCGGCGGGGCAAGTACGAGCTAACTACGAGATCCAACTGCGTCACAAAATCTCATGGAGGGCGATCCATGGAACAACAATATCCCACGTGGTCGCGTGCCCGAATCCCCATCGTCGTATAAGCATGACCATAGGGTAATACAAACAAATCCGGGATTCTAACCCGCCTCCTGGTCACATGCCCCGGAATCCCACATCGTATAAGCATGTCCAGGAGTAACACAAATAATAGAAGCATACGTGGAATCCTACATCACCGCTGCACGCGTCAAGTAACTTACAACAAGACGGTAATGACTCCAACCGAGAGTCGCGGCAACGTAATAAAACATAATACTTGCACTCAAAGGCTATCACCAGCACACATAGGCAAGTTCATAAAATCTATAGACTTTCATTTTATAAACTCAAGGCACTTATAGAAAAATTCTCAATTAAACAAGCCAAAGTACTTATCAAGGCACACATAGAATAATTCTCAATTAAACAAGCCAAAGTACTTATCAAGGCACACATAGAATAATTCTCAATTAAACAAGCCAAAGTACTACGTACGTACATTCTTTTCAAAAGACTCCTTTTTATGTAAAACCCCAAGATACTAACACCCGTAGTATCAAGGCATGTCTATTTTTCAAATTAAGTTACTACACTTTTAGAAAACCCATTTCAAAGCTTGAAATCAAGTAACTTCAAATTTTCACAATCTAGGCAACTTATGCCTAATAATCAAAATAGACAACTTTCTTAACCTTCCATAAAGCCGTTATAACCCTTTTATGGTTTTAGACATATCCATTCCTTTTATAACCAAGAGACTTATACTTTTAAAACCAAGTATCACATACTTACAAATCAAGTTCTTAACTTTCGAAATACTTCAAGAGTCTTAATATTTAGAAAACAAGTTTCTTCTCTTAAATCATGTCATTTCTCCTCTTTTAAAACAATTAAGTAAATCACTCCTTTGACTCCCCTAAAGTCATTATAACAACCCTTAGGTTTTGGAACTAAGGCACTAGCCAAAAGATTTGGAAACCCCTTCCTTTTCAAGACTCTAAGTACTTTAAGTACAATACTTTCACTCTTAAGAATCCAAACTCCACTAAGGCAATGGATTATACAACTTACAATTTAAACATCAAAGTACAATCAAGGAAGTACATAGAACAAATTCTACTTTAGGCAATCCAAATATAACCAAGGAATGGATCATTTAAGGAGTAGGACATACTTTCTTTATCTTAAGGAATCATGCTAGAAGAGGAGATAGTTCACATACCTTTTCGGCTAAATCCACAAGCTAAGCCGAATACGCCATGCGTGAAGTGTCGACCTATAATGGTCACAACATGACTATCAACTTCTAGTCTCTAACGTAGAATAATACTAAGTATACGGTCTCTAATTCTACGGAAAATCGGGCAGCACTTCCTTTGTTTCTACTCACTTTGCCACCTTTTTCAAGGCCGAATATAATAACCAAACATGCCACATTTAAGGCTCAAAACAACAACCAACCAAAGGGGATTACACGCCTTACAATACGTGTAAAATTCCGCCCCACAATTCATACCAAGTAGTTTAAAATCCAAGCCATTCTCGGCCAACTATACAACAACACTAAGTCTTTTCCAATCCTTTTCCAATTCCAAGTTCTAAGGTCTAACATGTTATATAGTCATAAACAACTTCAACAACTACAATTTCCTTCTTATACAACATGCGACGACTTAAACTAATAATCAACTTGAAATGTAATCTTAAGGCTAAACATGCTAGTTTTCGGATTAGGGTTCCAATAGCCAATATAATTATCAAACTTCATACTAAACATCTCAAGCTTGCTAATATCCGTAACTACAATGATAAGTAAACCGTAATTGCTAAAACGACAAGAATTATACCTTTACAAACCCTTAAAAATTCCAAGATTCAAAGTCGCGCCTTAGCAATTCTTAGCTCCTTTCCTTATGTTCTAATCCGCTCCAAGCACTCCTTAGAAGCCTATGAAGAACCCATCTTCAAGTTCCAACTTCAAAGTTGAAGAACTCCTTAAGTTTCCGCCTTGCGACTAACGTGAAAACATCGTTTTTCCGAAATCTTTCTATTGAGATATCCTTACAATACCCTTAGGGACATTGGGTTTAAGTCTTGTGAATAATGGATCAAAACTACAAAAATTTTGTGTGGACTATGGACCAAACCCGAGAGCTACTTAGTGAAGAACAACAATGTGTGAAAAATTCTAAGTGTTAGAAGAGCTTGTCTTGCACTAGCTTAGTATATAAAACACAAAGGAGGGCTTAGATTAAAACACTTGTGGGCTAGGATGAAGAGCAATTAATGTAAAGCCAAGTGGACAAGTTGACTTGGTCAAAAATCTCAAGCTAGCAAGACTTATCTTCCTTGATGGTAAATGACCATTTTACCCTTACTATTTTCGACCAAGACCATGTGTAGGGGTGCCACGTGTCGCCCTCTCATTCGTCCATAAAATTCCGTAACCCTCGTGGGCCCCACAAAACGTAAAATTCCTCGGGTGGGCCCCACATGACCAAATCCGTAAAAACAAATTTTCCATAATGTTAATAAGTTCCATACTCTTCAAATAATGCATTTTGAGAATCCAATTCTCAACAACGAACATTTTTCCTTTCCGACGTCCGGAAGATTTTAAAATCGGAAAAACAATTCTTCCTTTCGTATCAATTTCCAAGTCTTGATTCCTTACGTACATTCTCTTTTACATGTCCTGGACTTACGGGGTGTAACAGTATGCCACTAGAAAATGTAGTGGACGATATCACGCTTCAAAAGATTCATGATTGGGGAAAAAGTATAGAAGTTAAAAGCCCGGGAAGAAGCATGATTGTAGGTGAAGAAATTACGAAGGAAATTCCTAACACTGTCCACAAGCACAATGAAAATACTCCCTCCAATGCTTCCGGCATCACTCTAGAAGTTCGATCAACTTTGGACACCCCATCCTCCCCTAGGAATGACAATATAAACGCGGGACAATTGGTTGACTCCGGGACTATAACGGAAGATTATGGCAATCACGGGAGCACTACTATCCCATCACTTAGAGGTAAATTGCCCATACTGGCCGGAAAAGTTAGAAGTTCTGGGCCTAGAATTGCTATCGGCAAAATAGTGCATAAAGGCATCCTTGGAGCTAAACCGGGTCAGGCGGCGGGTCAAAAGGATAAGACGGGTCAGGAGGGTATCCATGGGTCTGTGATTATTTCTGGTGCTCGGGGTCCAATGCTAGTTGAGTATACCGAAGGGTCTTCTAATCCCAAGGAGCCTTGTAACTCTCCTATCTTAATTAGCACGGGCGGGTCATTTCCCGGTCAAGAGGCGGGTCATATGGACAAGACGGGTCAGGAGGGTATTTATGGGTCTATGATTACTACTGATGCTCATGGAACAATGCAAGTTATGGATACCAAAGAGTCACCTAATCCCAAAGAGCCTTGTAACTCTCCTTCATTAATTGGTACGGGAGCCAAAGAGTCTATTGCCTTGAATGAACATCTTTCATCCGCGGGAACCTATGAGGCACTTCATCCTAATAGTCAACATTTCTTTACTTCATCCAGAATCTCTAATCAACCCTTCCCCACCCTAACCAGCTTTCTAAACGGACTTCCACAAAAGAATCCCAATATCCCGTTTTCATTTACTTCTTCCTTAGACATTGGAAACGCCAAGAACTTTCCACCTCTCTCCTCCTCCACTTCTTCATCACTTCCCAGAATTCATAAAAACACACCCCCACCCCCTTCCAAACTTCCGCTCACACCCGAAATACCCAATTTTTTCCCTACCCTTCCAAATGGCACACGCATACTATCTCCAGATGCGGGCCTAAGCTCTACCCATTCCAACCATACCCCTCTGCCTACATTACCAAGAATGACAGTAGGCAACATGCCCACTGACAGTTCTAGAGTTCATCATGCGCAATCATCCGATGAAGCATCAAAGGGAGAAATACCCCCCTTTCAACGTAATGGTCCCAATCCGCAAAAGAAAACATATGCGGGAATCTTTGCGGGGTCCAGACTTGAAGCAAAAGGAATGAAACTTCATTTCATTGATCAACAAGGAGAGGATGTAGAACTAGAAGCTACGGATGAAGTCCCCTTCATTGAAACCTGGGGACATTGTCTCATAGGCTGCTTCACGGGTCCTTTCCCGGGAAGAGCCGCGCTGAATTCTATTCTTAAGGGGTGGGGAGTGAAGTGTCGTATCATTCCATACGGCAAAGGTGTCACGCCCCGAACCCCGGGCGTGGTAGTGCCTACCAGGCACCCTTCTACCTAACATACACAAGTAAATTGCGGAATTTGAATAACAACTCATTCTTTTTTAAACTAACGTACGTGCAAGGGCAAAGCCGACAAGGCTGCCATATAATATACATAAACAAAAGACACTACACCGCATATGAGTTCAATCCCATATGAATACGGACCTCTAAGAGTTATCTTGAACTATGACAGACAAGGCCCGCTGTACCCATGCGTACAAAAGCACATCTTGAAAGAACTTATACCAAAAAGATAAACTCTCGAACAGAAGGAGCTATCCAAAAACTCTGAGCAGGGTCCTACACCTGCAGATCACCAAACTGCGTACCTAAACCTGCGGCATGAACGCAGCCCCCCGAAGGAGGTCAGTACGAAGAATGTACCAAGTATGTGAAACAGTAAATACTGTAATGAAATCATGACAGTCTAAACAAAACAGGAGACATGTATGATAGCCAACCTACAGTACACAATACATAAGCAGTCATATCAAGTCAGGGACGCATGCCCTCAAAGTCATTACTAAAATATAACCATGGGTCTCACGCCCATAATATCAATCATGCCCGTGGAATCCTTCCTCACTGCCGGCAGTCCATGATATAATATAACACCAATAGGCATACATGAACACCAAGTGTTACACCCCGTATTTCCAGAGTATGTATGTGAGGACATACGTACAAGTGTATAAACCCTAATTAGGTTAAGAACGAAATTGTGAACTTTCGACGGAAAAGATTCCGAACCTTGCGAAGGAAATTCTACGTTTTTAATATTTTAACCGATTTCGGATTTTTCCGAGAGATGAAATATTTTGGACCAATAGGAGGGAGACATGTGGCACCCTTAGGTGGCATGGTTGGACGAAATGGTGGGCAAGGTGGCCAAGTCAATAAGTCAAGTCTTACAAGTTAATTCTTTGGGATAGTGGGGTTAGGTAGGGACGTTTTTTTTGTGTGCTAGTGGAGGCCACATGGATCTTTGTTGTGGGGGACATATGTCCCAATGTTGTGGTGACATATGTCCCAAGGTTGTGGTGGACACTTGGTTGGAAGACTTCATCCATCACATGGATCCAAATCTCCACCCTACATTTGCTTGAATCTTGGCCCTTCATTGTTCTATAAATACCCCTCAAGTGCAAGACTAAATCTTCATCCCTTAAACATTTTCCAAGTCTCAAAATCCCTCTCCCCCTCTTGAAAGCTCTCGTCCAAACTCCCTCCCCTTGTGAAGCCTCGACCAAACCCCTTCCTAAGTTGTTCTCGTTGAAGTACCCACACTTGGTAGAAAAATATTCTCCAAGTATAGTTACTATTACAAATACCTTAGCCTAAATACCTTGTAGTATTCCATAGTTACCTCTATACTAAAAGCCCGGAAATACTACTTTATATCCTTTAGTCACAAAACGAAACCCTAAGGAAAATCTTCATAGTTGGTTGAAGTGTTAAGTAGAAGTTGTTTAGAAACTTCTAAGGGTTTCTTGGAGCTATCGGAGCGTGCAAAATAGGAGCTAAACGTTGTTCAGGATCGACATTTAATCTTGGATAATTTTGGGCTTATCGAGGTAATGATCTTTATCCCCCTATAGTAATTGGATATTACATGTTGTAGTAATGTATAGTTGAGTATACTATATGAAGAATGAATATTGAAAAGGATTGAACTGTATTTACATTGGACTGTATTTACAGTAGACTTGTGTAGTATGTCTGTGAAGTAGAATTGAACACGTCCGGTTAGACTTGTAATCCCCTGGGAGTTGTTGGCCTGGTAGCGGGCCTGAGTAGAAGAGGAGATTTGTCGGGTTACGGGAGAGGTCTTTGCCGAATTTTTGTAGAATATGGGCAGTGTATTTAAGAATATTCTACGATGGGATCTAAAAGTTAATAGACATTTTGTGGCCTTATATGTAGAAGTACTACGAATAGCGTATTCTACTTGAAGGGTGGAAAAGACTAGCAAGGTTGGAGTACTTGGAGCAATTTGCTTATAGTCGATAACCGTCGCGAGGTATGTGAACCTCTTCCTATCTCTTCTAGCATGATTGTTGTGAACTATGTAGTACGGTAGACGTACATGTGCTAAATGAATTTGGTTGGTTTAAAACATAAGGTGTTATAACGGCTTTAAGGGATGTTTGCTATAACAACTTTATGTAGGTAAAGAAATGGTTTGTCGTTTTTAAAATATAAGAGACTTGACTTATAAATGACTTGATGTGAAATATTAAGGACTTGGTTTGTGTTAAACAGTTGTGAAACCGCTTTTATGAGAAATGAGTAATTGGGTTTTAAAAGGAATAATATTATATTGATTTCGGAAATGAGAATAAGTATCGAGCAAACCACTGCAGCGTTAATAAAGGAAAATGTATTGACAAATTAATTACTATTAAAACCAATAGAAACCTCCATCTGCATAGAAGCTAATATAAGACAAAATTGTATTAAATTTCCTAGATCATGGCTGCTGTAATAAGAATCATTATAAACAAGCATTAACTTTCTTAAAATTCCAAAGTAAGGAACTGAATTCCTAAAAGAAAAAGAGACTTAAGAAATTGAAGAGTTTTTGGTTTAAAAGAAAGACATGGTTTTGTCTTAAATTGGTTTAAAACATAAAGTGTTATAACAACTTTATGGGAAGTTAGTTATAACGACTTTATGAAAGCAAAAGAATGGTTTTATCATTGGTTTTAAAATGGTAACTTGACTTTAAAAGGAGAAGTGTTTTGGTCTAAAAAGAAGGCATGGTATTGTCTAAATTTGGTTTAAAAAGAAAGTATGGAAGTTGTTTTGGTTTACTTAAATATTAGTCACTCTATTTTGATAACACGGGCATCGGGTGACCTTTGTAAAAGAAATGGATCTTTTAAAAAGAATTTAACGTACGTAGTACCTTGGGGGTTAAAACTCGAATTTGTTAAAATAAATGAAAGTCTATGAGTACGTTGAACTTGCCTATGCTTGTTGTGATAGCCTTTGTTGTGCAAGTGTTTTGATTCTGTGCTCAGGAGTCTCGATGGAGTAGGCTATCTGGATGATTGATGGACATACTGACACGATGGGTGGCCCACGGGTATGCTTCCACTATATCGATCCTTTTGGACATACTGACACGATGGGTGGCCCACAGGTATGCTTCCATTAGAAGTGTTATCTTGTTATTTACTTTGGACATACAGACACGTTGGGTGGCCCACGAGTATGCTTCCATTATGGTTGCTACATTGTTATTTTCTTTGGACATATTGACACGTTGGGTGGCCCACGAGTATGCTTCCACTAGGAGTGTTATATTGTTATTTCCTTTGGGCATACTGACACGATGGATGGTCCACGGGTATGCGTCCATTAGGATGTTTCCATGGCCATGCTTATACCGAGGTAAGATGCCGGGGCATGCGGCCGTTGTGCGGGTTAAATTCTCGGGTTATATTTGAGTGATGACTTTGAGGGCGTGAGTCCCTGACTTGACATGACTGCTTTTATGTTGTAAACTGTAGTCTGGTTATCATACATGTCTCCTATTTTATTTAGACTGTTGTGATTTCATTTACAGTATTTTCAATTTCACATACTTGGTACCTGTTGTACTGACCTCCTTGGGTGCGTTCATCTGCGGTAGAGGTACATCGGTTGTTGATCCTCGCTCATAGGATCACAGTTCAGCGTATTGGGAAGCTCCGTTTCTCCGGAGGCTTATCTTTTGGTATGTTTCCCTGAGTCGTAGGTTCTTGTACATTCAGGGGTATGGCGGGGCCCTGTCCCGTCATAGTTGTTGTTACATTCTTAGAGGTCTGTAGTACTGTTGTGGGCAGGGTTGTAAAGGATGTAACTGTTCAACTTCTGTATATATTGTCACGACCCGATCCCGGGCCCGTGACTGGTGCCTTACCCCGGGCACCCTAGTGATACAACATCAGAGAAAATCAGCGGAAATAAAAAATTAAACATGAAACAAGAGATACGATAATAAAACAGGCCAACCAAAACGGTCACCTTCCTGAAAATATACATATATAAATCAACTGAACAGTTAAATCCTTTTACAAACCACCACCTTGCAGTACTACTGCACCTCTAAGAATGTAACCATAACTATGACGGACGGGGCCTGCCATACCACAGATGTACAAGTATCTACTGCAGCGGGGTATACAAAGATAAGCCTCGGAGAAACGGAGCTTCCCAAAATGCTGACGTGATCCTATGAGCGAGGATCCACAACCGATGTACCCACACTGCGGCATGAACGCAGCCCGAAGGAGGTCGATGCAACAGTACCAAGTATGTGGCGAAAAATACTATAAATGAAATCATAATAGTCTATATAAAGCGGGAGACATGTATGATAACCAAACTACGATTCATGATATATAAACAATCATGTCAAGTCGTGACTCACGCCTCAAAGTCATTACTCAAATATAACAATGGGTCTCACGCCCACAACATCAATCATGCGTGGAATACCTTCCTCACCGTCGCGATCTATAATATAATCACACCGAAGTACACATGAACACGTGTCCCACCTGAGTCATAAAAACGTGCGGGCAAGTACGAAGGATAACTACCGGATACAAGACGCATCATCAACCGCGGGCAAGTACGAAGCCAACTACCGGATACCAAAGCCGTACCAACAAATCTATATAACAAACCACGAAGGCGACCCGGGCAAATCGAAGCCAACTAACAGATACCAAGCTGCGCGCGGTGGCGGGGGCAAATCACGAAGACTAACTACGGATACTGGCGGAATCACGAGACCGTCCACAAACTGAACGGGGCAAGTATGAAGGCCAACTACCAGATACCAAGCCGAAACAGCCACGACTTCGGGGCAAGTACGAGAGCCAACTACCAGATACCAAGCCGAATCAGTAAAACCTCATGGAGAGCTAGTCCATGGAATAATAATCCTAATGGAACCGTACCCGTGGGCCACCCAACGTGTCAGTAGGTCCATCAATCAAGAATAACATGACCGGCCCTCCATCGAGAGACGCGGTGCTATAGAATTACAACACTAGCACGATAAGGCTATCACACGCAAACGTAGGCAAATTACACACAACTCAAGGTACTTTCATTTTATGTCAACAATACGGGTTTCAAATCCCAAAATATTACCTACTTCATTCTTTCAAAAAGACCTCTTTTTTCGTAAAAGATACTAATACTCGTAGTATCAAAAACACATTTCCTTTTCAAACCAAATTACTTTACTTTCGTAAAAAGCTTTACAAGACTTTTGAAATTAAGTACTCTATACTTTTTAAACCAAGTGCCTTTCTTTTAAAACAACATCAGGTATACTCCTTAAAACTCAAATACTTACTCTTTTCAAAACAAGTAACCTATACTTAAATCAAGTTACCATTTTAAAACCAATGATAAAACCATTCTTTTGCTTTCATAAAGTCGTTATAACTAACTTCCCATAAAGCTGTTATAACACTTTATGTTTTAAACCAATTTAAGACAAAAACATGTCTCTCTTTTAAACCAAAAACTCTTCAATTCCTCAAGTCTCTTTTCTTTCAAGATCAAGTCTCTTAGCTTCTAAAATCAATAAATCATTCTTTTACCTACATAAAGTCGTTATAACTAACTTCCCAAAAAGATATTATAACACCCTATGTTTTAAACCAACCAAATTCATTTAGCACATGTACGTCTACCGTACTACATAGTTCACAAAACATCATGCTAGAAAGGATAGGAAGAGGTTCACATACCTCGCGACGATTATCGAAAATTAGCAAAATGCTCCACAGTACTGTAACCCTGCTAGCCTTTTCCACTCTTCAAGTAGAATACGCTACACGTAGTACTGCAACCTATAAAGGCCACAAAACGCCTATCAAACTCCTAGATCTCTTCGTAGAATATTCTAACTGCAAGATTCCTTATTCTACAGAAAATTCGGCAGCACCTCCCCCCCGCAACCACATAAATCTCCTCCTCTACTCAGGCCCACTACCAGGCCAACAACTCCCAGGGGAGAGGGTTACACGTCTAACCGGACGTGTATAATTCTACTTCACAATAATACTACACAAGTCTACTGTAAATACAATCCAATGTAAATACAGTTCAATCCTTTATAATCATCCTCCCAATATATCTTATACTCAATTATAAATCACTACAATATGTAATATCCAATTACAATAGGGGGACAAAGATCATTACCTCGGTAAGCCCAAAATTATCCAATATAAGTCGATCCTGAGCAACGTTTAGCTCCAATTCCTTACGCTCCAACCCGCTCCAAGCGACCCTTAGAAGTTTCTAAACAACTTCTCTTAACACTTCAACCAAGCTAGGAAGATTTTTCTAGGGTTTCACTTTGCGACTATTGGAATAAAGTAGCATTTCCGGGCTCCTAGTATTAAAACAACTTTGGAATACTACTAGGGATACTAGGACAAGGTATTTGGGATTATACAACAATACACAAAGTATTTCTACACAAGAGGGGGGGGGGAGGGACGAAAACACAAGCTCAAGGGAGGGAGTATTTTGCTTGGAAAGCTTAAGTGAGGGATGAAATTATTCTTCAAGCTAAGGGAGTATATATAGAGGATTCAAGGGCCATGATCAAGTCAAGTGGGTGGTCAAGATTGGGCCATGTGTGTGTGGGTCCCACCACACCACATGGCCAACGATTTTGCTCTCCAAGTGTCATTGCATTTCGGCGAGGAATGATGGCTAGCCACTGTCCTCCACCCGACCAAGGGTGCCACATGGGGGTGACACATGTCTCCCCCCGATTCGTCCAAAATATTTCGTCTTCCGAAAATATCCAAAATATCGGAAATCTCAAAAACAAAGTGGGCCCCACAAAACCGTAAGTTTCTCCCGTGGGCCCCACGTGACCATTTTCGAAAACAAAATCCCAATATTCTAATATAATCCAAGAAGTCCAAATACCAAATCTGGGAATCCAATTCCCATTAACGAACCTTTTTCTTCACAAAAACCGGAAACTTTTCCGTCGAAAAATCACATCTTCCTTTCTTTCCAAATTTCTGTCGTATTCTCATACGTACATTCTCACATACATACCCTGGAACTACGGGGTATAACATTCTTCCCCCCTTAGAAACATTCGTCCCGAATGTTCCTTCTAAGTCTCCAAAACATACCTGCGCCGGTATAGTCTTTACTACTATACTTACCAAACTAGACCTGCCACCAATGGCCATAGTATAACATACACGCAACTCTCAATCCAAGCCAACGAGGAATCACCTCTAACGTGCATAACAACACAAAACTTCCACCCTGGGTCCAAAGGATACTTTTTTCCCCTCTTCACTTATAAAAAGGACACTTCCATCATCTTAACACATCTTAGCCTCTTTCCTTACTCGTCGGATCTTCCTCGTACACTCGAAATCTTCCTACAATACGTACCACATTTCTGTCATTGCTTCAGTTTCCAAAACCTCGGGGTCACTATCTCTAACTTGGTCATCATACCAGCCTCAAATTCCCTTAAGGCCATTCCCGGCCTTCACGATCTGATTCTGGTCGAACATATCCACGAACTCGTACGATGGTTACCTAGACACTGGCTTAGCACCCTCGTGACCCTACCACTGGCGGGACCACCTCGAACCGACCCCCCAAACCGGGCTGCGGGTTGACCCGCGAATGGTCCTCAACCCGACCATAATCGCACGGACTCTTGTTCCCGATCCGAACAATCTTACCTATCAGTCATGAAAGCTACCACTTTCATCTTACACAACCCAGGAAATATCCCTCAATATATATCACGCATACCAAGTGTTTGACAAAGACTAACCGTAAATCTTTTTCCCCCAGACGGCGCACATCTAAGGTCTCAACGTGTACTATTCTAAGGTTCACACCTTCCATGTCCCCATACTTATCCTTTCAACTAACCATGTTTTCTAACACATCAATAACACAATGATATCCGTACATAGCACACAATAAGGAGATCATCATAACAAGCATACTGTTATACCCCGTATTTCCAGAGTATGTACGTAAGGACGTACGTACGAAAGTTTGAGCCTTAAGTTGGCAAGGTTCGAAAATTTGGGCACAAGTGCCGAAAAGAGTCGTTTTTCGATGAAACGTTTTACAAGACTTGCGAAGGGAAAATTCCGGCTATGTCATTTATTATTTTTGCGGATTTTTCCGAGAGACGAAACATTTTGGACCAACGGGAGGGTGACAAGTGTCACCCTCACATTGGACGTAAGGTTGGGCGGTAATGGACGATTGGGGTCAAGGGAGTAGGTAGGATATTTGTGCAAGTTGGTGTGGTAGATGGATAAGGTACACATGGTTAAATCTTGACCCTACACTTGCATGGCACTTGGCTTGATCTTGGCCATTGGTTGGCCATTGCTTGACCTATAAATACCCCTCTAAGTTGAAGACTTTCTTCATCCAAACTTGAGCAATCTTTCTAAGTCTTGAAATCCTCCCTCCCCTCTTGAGTAGTTCTCGTCCAAAGAGTCTCCCCCCCCCCCTTTTGTGAGCCCTTGGCCGAGAGCCTCCCCCTCCCCCTTTGTAGTGTCTAGCCGAGGGGTACCCCCCTAGCCTAGTTGGTTTCATATAATACCCCCCTTTGTGGTATAGAAATACTCTCCAAGTATTGTTATAATGCCCTAAATACCTTAGCCCATATACCTTATAGTACTTTCCAAAGTTACCTCTATACGTAGAGCCCGGAAAATACTATTATACTTCCTTTAGCCACTAAACGAAACCCTAAGGAAAACCTTCATAGTCGGTTGAAGTGTTTAGTAGAAGTTGCGTAGAACTTCTAAGGGTTGTTTGGAGCGGATTGGAGCACTCGGAGTAGGAGCTAAACGTTGCTCAGGATCGACGTTAAACTTGGATAATTTTGGGCTCATCGAGGTAAATACTACTGTCCTTCTATTGTAATTGGGAATTACATACTGTAGTAGTATAGAAATGAATATAAGATTCATAGAAGAGAATTGAACTGTAATAGAAGGATATTACAGAATAGACTTGAACTGAATTCACATCAGAAGAATATTAGAGTAGAAGATTAAACTGTACTTACATAGAATTTGTATTTCTGATGAAGTGATAACCTTTATTGGTTGAATGTTCTGCGAGTAGCATGAACTACTTGGAAGGTGGACAAGGCTAGCCGGGTTATAGCCGTGGATCGTTTTGCTTATAGTCGATAATCGTCGCGAGGTATGTGATTCTTCATATACTCTTGAGCATGATATTTTTAAAAGGATATATATATATAGTACGGTGAGCGTCGTGTGTTATGAGCGTGGTTATGCAGCGATGTCTTTTGACTTAAGCCTGAATAAAAAGAATCTTGAAGTATTTCAAAAAGATTAAGAACCGTTTTTGAAAGAAGAGTAATACTTGGTTTTGAAAACATAAGAGTTATACTAGCTTTATGGGAAGTTAGGTATAACGTCTTAAGAGAGATAAAGAGAATGGTTTTACTGATTTTAGAAGTTAAGAGACTTAATCTTAAAAGATAAGAGACTTGACTTAATATGGATGTTTGTGTGAAACCTCATTCGTGAGTAATGAGTACTTGGTTTTTAAAAAGGAATAATGTTTTACTGATTTCGGAAATCAGAATAAGTATCAAACAAACCACTGCAGCGCTAATAAAGGAAAATGTATTGAATAATGAAGTATTATTAAAACCAGTAGAAACCTCCATCTGCATAGAAGCTAAGATGAGAAAAAATGATATTACATTTCCTAGATCATGGCTGCTTAATAAGATTGATTATGAATAAGAATAACCTACACTCATATAAGGCATATGTTACTCAATTGTTTTAAAAGAGATTAAGACATTGAACTATGAAACTTTTCTAAAATAAAGAGACTTGAGTAATTGAAATTAGGCAAACTGGAACCTTAGGGAAAAGAACGTGGTTGAAAAGGAAAGTGTTTTGGTTTACCTAAAAATGTGAGTCACTCTATTTTAATACTACGGGTATCGGGTGACTTTTATAAAAGGAATGGATCTCTTTAAAAGGAATTTAACGTACGTAGTACTTTAGGGTTAAAACCCGGACTTTGGCATAAAATGAAAGTACCTTGAGTTATGTGTAACTTGCCTATG
Source organism: Przewalskia tangutica (assembly GCA_029844215.1). Taxonomy (NCBI): domain Eukaryota; kingdom Viridiplantae; phylum Streptophyta; class Magnoliopsida; order Solanales; family Solanaceae; genus Przewalskia; species Przewalskia tangutica. The sequence goes on along the minus strand of CM056729.1, from coordinate 55,896,558 downwards.
CTTATGGTGATAGTCTTTGTTGTGCAAGAATTGTGTTTCTATACTACCGCATCTCTCGATGGAGGGCCGGTTGACTTGTTGAGAACTTACTTGGACGTACCGGCAGTGACGGGAGATTCCACGGGTATGCCTCCATTAGCATTGCTACATGGGCATGTCTACACCGTTGATGGATTCTGTGGACATGTGACCATTATGGTTATGGCGAAGTATCGTGACTTACGGTTGTGATCGGGTGCGTAGCCTGTTTACTTGCCCCGTCGACTCGTGGCGCGGTGGATCTGTAGCGGTTATTGCACTTGCCGCGTGTCGACCGCGGCAAAGTATCGTGACTTACGGTTGTGATCGGGTGCTGGCGATTCACTTGCCCCGTCGGCACGTGGCGCGGTGGATCTGGTGGAGGCTAGTGTACTTGCCGCGTGTCGCGAGTCGGTGTTTGGATGGAGCCGTGACTTACGGTTGTGATCGGGTGCGGCGATTCACTTGCCCGTCGATACGTGACGCAGTGGATCTGGTGGAGGCTAGTGCAATTGCCACGTGTCGGCCGTGGTATGGTTATGCGGTATTATTGGTACGGTCGGATCGGTAGTTATACTTGCCGTGCGGTTTTATTGACACGGTGGGACTGGTGTTCATATATACTTCTTGGTGTTGTTATATCATGAATGGCGGTGAGGAAGGAATTCCACGCACGAGTGATGATTTGGGCGTGAGTCCACGACTTGATATATTTGTTTATATGTGGTGTCTTGTAGTTTGGTTATCATACATGTCTCTGCTTTATATAGACTATTATGATTTCATTCTGATATTCTGATTTCACATACTTGGTACTGTTATCGACCTCCTTCGGGGGGCTGCGTTCATGCCGCATGTAGAGTTACATCGGCTGTCGATCCCCGCTTATAGGATCACCTTTCAGCATATTGGGAAGCTCCGTTCCTTCGGAGGCTTATCTTTGGTATGTTACCCTGAGTCTGTAGGTTCTTGTACATTCAGGGGTATGGCGGGGCCCTATCCCGTCATAGTTGTTGTAAAAATCTTAGAAGTGCATGCTTGTTGTGGCGGGGTTGTAAGTTATGCTATTCAAATGTCTATATATATATATGTTGAAAGGCAACCGTTTTGGTTGGCCTATTTTTCTCTTATCTTGATCCATATCTATTTAAATGTTTAAGTTTTTATTTCCGCTGGTTTTTCTCTGATGTTGTATCACTAGGGTGCCCGGGGTAAGGCACCAGTCACGGACTCGGGTTCGGGTCGTGACAAAAGTGGTATCAAAGCAGTTAGTCCTCGGAAAGTGTCTACAGACCGTGTCTAGTAGAGTCTTGATTATCGATGTGTTGTGCACCACATCTATAATCAGGAGGCTGCAGGACATTTAGAATTGGTTTCCCTTCTTCTCATTCTGAGATCATGCCTTAGAGCTGTGTTGTAAGTTGGACCCCTCTGACGCATCTCGTTTGTACCAATTATGCCTCCGTGCAACCCGGGCGAAGGGCAAAGCGTGAGAGGAGGCTGCGAGTAGAAGCGGCGATCTCTACGAGACCACGATGCTGAGCCTCGGTCCCATAGTGCAGGCGAGAGATGGGTTACAAGGTGGGCCCGATTAATGGCGGGGTTGTGGCGAACTTGAGGATAAGTGGGCCGGCGGTTCGATGCACAGATGGTTCACCTAGATCGAGATAGTTTGAGGCTACGGGATTTTACGAGATGTAACCCACTGAGTTTTATGGGTCGAGGCACGAGGATGATCGCGGGAGTTCATCAAGCGATTCTGACGGATCATGAGGCGATCGAGCATCGGAGACCGAGTCGGTGGTCCTAGGTTCGCATCGGCTACGTGATACCGCATGATCCACCGTTTGATTCATGGGAGCGTCGGGAGAGAATGCACTTCCAGTATATGGGACGAGTTCGGAGGCATTTCTTGCACACTTCTTGCCTCCTCACGGATGAGAGGGCTCGGGCCAGATTTTTGGTTTTGCGGCGAGCAGGCGTGCGGTTCGGGAGTACAATGTGAGTTCGACTCATTGGCGATGCGTCCGCGTTAGTAGCTAGTATGGAGGATCGAGTGCACCGATATGTTCTGAGGCTCGATGATTACCTAGCGAGAGTTGTTCGGTGTAGCTCTTGTAGCATGGACATTGCCGCGTGCGAGCTTATGCACTTGGATGTGAGGCGGAGAAATTGGCGGAATGGCCGAGATCGTGAAGAGGCGAGCAGCGGTCCTTTGATGACTTTCGAGGCGGACCGCCTCGGCCGAACTAGTTATGTACCTCCGCCCGATCTGAGTGGTCTCCACGACGCCGGGACCTTTGGGATATTGAAGCGGTCGTGGCTCCCGTGTTTCAGATTTTGGGAGTAGAAGTGCTCGCCGGATGAAACACCGTATCTCGGTGTGACCATTGTGGTAAAGCCCATAGAGGAATGTCGTCTTGGTTTGAGAGATTGCTATACTTGCGGCCGACGGGGCCATTTGTGAGAGGCTGTCCGACGAGGTAGCTGGTGGGATAGCATGAACTACTAGACCGATTCTTGGGTTCTTCACCTTCCATAGCTAGGCGGGATGTTCATACACCGAGCCGGTAGAGGTCGCGGTGGAAGTTCCCAGTTTTAGCGGTCCTTTGAACCGCCTATTTTCAGGTATATCCTTAACCCTCTAGAGTTTTGTATGTATTGATGTTGTGATGATGTGTTTAGTGTTATGTTCGGATAGCCTTGTGCTAAAATGTGATTTAGAAACCTGGTTAGTGAAAAAGGGTAAGCCTGGGGGTGAGAAAATGATGAACCTTAGAATATTACGGTTGTGACCTTAGATGTAAGGCCGTCTTGAATACAAGATTTTTTGTGCGGGTGATCTTTGCCAGAATGTATAAGTATACGTGGAGTAATTGTGGGAAAATTCCTGGGGTGGTGTAAAATGGAAGTGGTAGCTTTCATGACCTGTATAGGTAAGATTGTTCCGGATCGGGAAACAAGAGCTTGATGCGTTAAGTGGGTCGGGTTGGGGCCATGTTGCGGGCCAACCCGCGGCCTGTTTCGAGGTGGGGTCAGCTCGGGTGGTCACGGTGGTAGGGTCACGAGGGTGCTAGGCCCAAGTTAGATGACCATCGTATGAGTTCGTGGATGTGTTCGACCAGAAGCGGATCGTGAAGGCTGGGAATGGCCTTAAGGGAGATTGAGGCTAGTAAGATGACCAAGTTTGGAGGTGGTGACTCCAAAGTTTTGGGAAGCAGGCGATGGCGAAGTGTGAGTATTATACTAGAAGAGTTCAAGTGTTCGGGAAGGGCACGACGAGTAAGGAATGAAGAGAACGTGTGTTATTTCGTGGCCAGGCGTGGCGTTGGCAACTTGTTAGAAGAACTTTATCGTTATCTGTTTCGAGAAGGAACATTCGGGATGAATGTTTCTAAGGAGGGAAGAATGTTATACCCCGTATTTCCAGAGTATGTACGTAAGGACGTACGTACGAAAGTTTGAGCCTTAAGTTGGCAAGGTTCGAAAATTTGGGCCTGAAGTCAGAAAGAGTCGTTTTTCGACGAAACGTTTTACAAGACTTGCGAAGGGAAAATTCCGGCTATGTCATTTATTATTTTTTTGGATTTTTCCGAGAGACGAAACATTTTGGACCAACGGGAGGGTGACAAGTGTCACCCTCACATTAGACGTAAGGGTTGGGCGGTAATGGACGATTGGGGTCAAGGGAGTAGGTAGGATATTTGTGCAAGTTGGTGTGGTAGATGGATAAGGTACACATGGTTAAATCTTGACCCTACACTTGCATGGCACTTGGCTTGATCTTGGCCATTGGTTGGCCATTGCTTGACCTATAAATACCCCTCTCAGTTGAAGACTTTCTTCATCCAAACTTGAGCAATCTTTCTAAGTCTTGAAATCCTCCTCCCCTCTTGAGTAGTTCTCGTCCAAGAGTCTCCCCCTTTGTGAGCCCTTGGCGAGAGCCTCCCTCCCCTTTGTAGTGTCTGGCCAGGGTACCCCCCCTAGCCTAGTTGGTTTCATATAATACCCCCCTTTGTGGTATAGAAATACTCTCCAAGTATTGTTATAATGCCCTAAACACCTTAGCCCATATACCTTATAGTACTTTCCAAAGTTACCTCTATACGTAGAGCCCGGAAAATACTATTATACTTCCTTTAGCCACTAAACGAAACCCTAAGGAAAACCTTCATAGTCGGTTGAAGTGTTTAGTAGAAGTTGCGTAGAACTTCTAAGGGTTGTTTGGAGCGGATTGGAGCACTCGGAGTAGGAGCTAAACGTTGCTCAGGATCGACGTTAAACTTGGATAATTTTGGGCTCATCGAGGTAACTACTACTGTCCTTCTATTGTAATTAGGAATTACATACTGTAGTAGTATAGAAATGAATATAAGATTCATAGAAGAGAATTGAACTGTAATAGAAGGATATTACAGAATAGACTTGAACTGAATTCACATCAGAAGAATATTAGAGTAGAAGATTAAACTGTACTTACATAGGACTGTATTTACAGTAGACTGATAACCTTTATTGGTTGAATGTTCTGCGAGTAGCATGAACTACTTGGAAGGTGGACAAGGCTAGCCGGGTTATAGCCGTGGAGCGTTTTGCTTATAGTCGATAATCGTCGCGAGGTATGTGATTCTTCATATACTCTTGAGCATGATATTTTTAAAAGGATATATATATAGTACGGTAGACGTACGTGTGTTAACAGAACATAGTTGTACGGCAATGTCTTTTGACTTAAGCCTGAATAAAAAGAATCTTGAAGTATTTCAAAAAGATTAAGAACCGTTTTTGAAAGAAGAGTAATACTTGGTTTTGAAAACATAAGAGTTATACTAGCTTTATGGGAAGTTAGGTATAACGTCTTAAGAGAGATAAAGAGAATGGTTTTACTGATTTTAGAAGTTAAGAGACTTAATCTTAAAAGATAAGAGACTTGACTTAATATGGATGTTTGTGTGAAACCTCATGCGTGAGTAATGAGTACTTGGTTTTTAAAAAGGAATAATGTTTCTTGATTTGAAATCGAATAAGTATCGAACAAACCACTGCGGTAGCTAATAAAGGAAAATGTATTGAATAATGAAGTATTATTAAAACCAGTAGAAACCTCCATCTGCATAGAAGCTAAGATGAGACAAAATGATATTACATTTCCTAGATCATGGCTGCTTAATAAGATTGATTATGAATAAGAATAACCTACACTCATATAAGGCATATGTTACTCAATTGTTTTAAAAGAGATTAAGACATTGAACTATGAAACTTTTCTAAAATAAAGAGACTTGAGTAATTGAAATTAGGCAAACTGGAACCTTAGGGAAAAGAACGTGGTTGAAAAGGAAAGTGTTTTGGTTTACCTAAAAATGTGAGTCACTCTATTTTAATACTACGGGTATCGGGTGACTTTTATAAAAGGAATGGATCTCTTTAAAAGGAATTTAACGTACGTAGTACTTTAGGGTTAAAACCCGGACTTTGGCATAAAATGAAAGTACCTTGAGTTATGTGTAACTTGCCTATGCTTATGGTGATAGTCTTTGTTGTGCAAGAATTGTGTTTCTATACTATCGCGTCTCTCGATGGAGGGCCGGTTGACTTGTTGAGAACTTACTTGGGCGTCTGCAGCGATGTGGGAGATTCCACGGGTATGCCTCCATTAACATTGCTACATGGGCATGTCTACACCGTTGATGGATTCTGTGGACATGTGACCATTATGGTTATGGCGAAGTATCGTGACTTACGGTTGTGATCGGGTGCGTAGCCTGTTTACTTGCCCCCGTCAGCTACGTTACGCAGGTGGATCTGGTAGCGGTTATTGCACTTGCCACGTGTCAGCTTCGCGGCGAAGTATCGTGACTTACGGTTGTGATCGGGTGCTGGCGATTCAACGCCGTCGACTACGTGGCGCGGTGGATCTGGTGGAGGCTAGTGTACTTGCCACGTGTCGACCAGCGAGTCGGTGTTTGGATGGAACTTCGTGACTTACGGTTGTGATCGGTGCTGGCGATTCACTTGCCCCGTCGGCCTACGTGGCGCGGTGGATCTGGTGGAGGCTAGTACACTTGCCACGTGTCAGCTTCATGATATGGTTGTACATTATTATTGGTACGGTCGGATCTGGTAGTTATACTTGCCCCGTACGGTTTTATTGACACAGGTGGGACCTGGTGTTCATAAATACTTCTTGGTGTTGTTATATCATAGACTGGCGGTGAGGAAGGAATTCCACGCACGAGTGATGATTTGGAGGCGTGAGTCACGACTTGATATATTTGTTTATATGTGGTGTCTTGTAGTTTGGTTATCATACATGTTTCTGCTTTATATAGACTATTATGATTTCATTTCTGATATTCTGATTTCACATACTTGGTACTGTTGATGCGACCTCCTTGAGGCTGCGTTCATGCCGCAGGTAGAGTTACATCGGTTGTCGATCCCCGCTTATAGGATCACCTTTCAGCATATTGGGAAGCTTCGTTCCTTCAGAGACTTATCTTTGGTATGTTACCCTGAGTCTATAGGTTCTTGTACATTCAGGGGTATGGCGGGGCCCTGTCCCGTCATAGTTGTTGTAAAAATCTTAGAGGTCCATGCTTTGTTGTGGCGGGGTTGTAAGGATTATCGCTCAAATGTCTATATATATATATGTTGAAAGGCAACCGTTTTGGTTGGCCTATTTTTCTCTTATCTTGATCCATGTCTATTTAAATGTTTAAGTTTTTATTTCCGCTGGTTTTTCTCTGATGTTGTATCACTAGGGTGCCCGGGGTAAGGCACCAGTCACGGACTCGGGTTCGGGTCGTGACACATACTAATCTCTAGAGAGTTAAGGATATACCTGTATCTACCGCTTCACTCTAATCATAGGACTGCCCTGCAGGGCGCATAGCTGTAGAAGGTGATGAACCAGCCATAGATCCTGAAGGTCGAGTCTCAACATCCGCGCTACCTCTGGTCGGACAATTTCTCGCAATATGGCCCTGCTGGCCGCATGTAAAACAACCTCCTGAACCAGCACGACACTCCCCCTTATGGATTCTACCGCAACGGCCACACTGAGGTAAGGGTGGCCTCATCTGGTCAATACCACTACTCCCCCGAAAACCTGAACCCTTGGAGCCCTGACCTGCTCCTGAATACTCTGGATGCCCTGAAGACTGTGGAGGACCACTCTGTACTGGTGGAGGCGCATAACTAGTCTGCTGCTGAGGCGGTCCGCCTCGAAAGTCGCCAAAAGACCCTGCTGTTCTGGCCCTCTTCTGCTGATCCCGGTCATTCCGTCGACCTCTCCGCTCCTCACACCCAAGTGCATAAGCCTGCATGCGGGCAATGTCCATGCCCGGCTGAAGAGCTACACCCGAGCAGGCCTCTGCCAAGTAGTCATCGAGCCCCGTGACGTAGCGGTGCACTCTGTCCTCCATATTAGCTACTAACGCAGGGACATATCGAGCCAACGAGTCGAACTCTACGTTGTACTCCCGAACTGTGCGTCCTCCCTGTCTCAGCATCAGAAACCTGTCGGCCCGTGCCCTCCTCATCTGTGGGGGCAAGAAATGTGCAAGAAATGCCCCTGAGAACTCGTCCCATACCGCTGGAAGCGCATGCTCCCCCCGGGACAGCTCCCACGAATCAAACCAGTCGACTGCAGTATCACGCAGCCGATGCGAACCTAAGACCACCGACTCGGTCTCCGAAGCCTTGATCACTCTCATGATCCGCTGTAACTGTCGGATAAACTCCTGAGGGTCATCCTCAGCTCTCGATCCATAGAACACTGGTGGACTGCAACTTAAGAAGTCCCGAAGTCTCCAACTATCGGCCCTGGGGTGCACTACTGGTGCCACCGGCTCCCGTCTGTCCTCAAGTCTCGCCATAAACCTAACTAGTAACTGGGCCATCTCCTTGCAACCCATATCCTCTGTTCCTGGCCGTGGGACTGGAGGCTCAGATATCGTGGCCTCAGTAGCTACTGCTGCTGCTCTAAACTCTGCTGGGGCTGGCGGCATCGTAGAATCCGCCGTCTGTAGCACCACCTCGGGTAAAAACTGGGCCTCTGCCCTGGTAACCCTCCGTGCTCTACTCGCAGCTCCCTCTGCTGCCTTGCCCTTCTGGGCTCTGGTTGCCTTGCGTGGAGGCATAACTGATATAAAAGAATACGTCAGAGGGAGTCCAACTTACAACACAGCTCTAAGGCACGATCTCAGAGTGAGAAGAATGGAAACCAATCCTAAATGTCCTGCAGCCTCCTGATTATAGATGTGGTGCACAACACACCGATAATCAAGACTCTACTAGACACGATCTGTAGACACTTTCCGAGGACTAACTGCTCTGATACCACTTTTGTCACGACCCGATCCCGGGCCCGTGACTGGTGCCTTACCCCGGGCACCCTAGTGATACAACATCAGAGAAAATCAGCGGAAATAAAAACTTAAACATGAAACAAGAGATACGATAATAAAACAGGCCAACCAAAACGGTCACCTTCCTGAAAATATACATATATAAATCAACTGAACAGTTAAATCCTTTTACAAACCACCTTGCCACAAGATTACAGGACCTCTAAGAATGTAACCATAACTATGATGGGACAGGGGCCACATACCACAGATGTACAAGTATCTACACCGGCGAGGACTATACCGAGATAAGCCTCAAGAAAGCGGAGCTTCCCAAAATCTTTGGAATCGTGATCCTATGGCGAGGATCCTGGCCGATGTACCCTACTGCGGCATGACGCGGCCCAAGGAGGTCGATAACAGTACCAAGTATGTGGCGAAAATACTATAAATGAAATCATAATAGTCTATATAAAGCGGGAGACATGTATGATAACCAAACTGATCCACGATATATAAACAGTCATGTCAAGTTAGGGACTCACGCCCTCAAAGTCATTACTCAAATATAACAATGGGTCTCACGCCCACAACATCAATCATGCCCGTGGAATACCTTCCTCACTGCCGGCAGTCTATAATATAATCACACCAAGAAGTACACATGAACACCAGGTCCCACCTGAGTCATAAAAACCGTACGGGGCAATGCGAAGGCTAACTACGGATACCAAGCCGCATCATCAACTGACCGGGGCAAGTACGAAAGCCAACTACCAGATACCAAAGCCGTACCAACAAATCTATATAACCAAACCACGAAGCTTACCCAGGGAAAGTACGAAAGCCAACTACCAGATACCAAGCCTGCGCCACGCGGTGGCGGGCAAATCGAGATTAACTACCGGATACCTGGCCGGAATCACGAGACTTCGTCACAAACCGAACGGCAAGTATGAAGGCCAACTACCGGATACTGGCCGAAACGACCACGACTTGGGCAAGTACGAGCCAACTACGGATACCAAGCGAATCGGTAAAACCTCATGGAGAGCTAGTCCATGGAATAATAATCCTAATGGAACGTGCAGTGGGCCACCCAACGTGTCGATGAGTCCATCAATCAAGAATAACATGACCGGCCATCCATCGAGAGACGCGGTTCTATAGAATTACAACACTAGCACGATAAGGCTATCACACGCAAACGTAGGCAAATTACACACAACTCAAGGTACTTTCATTTTATGTCAACAATACGGGTTTCAAATCCCAAAATATTACCTACTTCATTCTTTCAAAAAGACCTCTTTTTTCGTAAAAGATACTAATACTCGTAGTATCAAAAACACATTTCCTTTTCAAACCAAATTACTTTACTTTCGTAAAAAGCTTTACAAGACTTTTGAAATTAAGTACTCTATACTTTTTAAACCAAGTGCCTTTCTTTTAAAACAACATCAGGTATACTCCTTAAAACTCAAATACTTACTCTTTTCAAAACAAGTAACCTATACTTAAATCAAGTTACCATTTTAAAACCAATGATAAAACCATTCTTTTGCTTTCATAAAGTCGTTATAACTAACTTTCCATAAAGTTGTTATAACACTTTATGTTTTAAACCAATTTAAGACAAAACCATGTCTCTCTTTTAAACCAAAAACTCTTCAATTCCTCAAGTCTCTTTTCTTTCAAGATCAAGTCTCTTAGCTTCTAAAATCAATAAATCATTCTTTTACCTACATAAAGTCGTTATAACTAACTTCCCAAAAAGCTATTATAACACCCTATGTTTTAAACCAACCAAATTCATTTAGCACATGTACGTCTACCGTACTACATAGTTCACAAAACATCATGCTAGAAAGGATAGGAAGAGGTTCACATACCTCGCGACGATTATCGACAATTAGCAAAACGCTCCACAGTACTGTAACCCTACTAGCCTTTTCCACTCTTCTTGAGTAGAATACGCTGCGTAGTATTGCAACCTATATAAAGGCCACAAAACGCCTATCAAACTCCTAGATCTCTTCGTAGAATATTCTAAGCGCAAGATTCCTTATTCTCTGAGAAAATTCGCGGCCTCCCACATGACCACATAAATCTCCTCCTCTACTCAGGCCCGCGACCCGGCCAACCACTCCCCGGGGGGAGGGTTATACGTCTAACCGGACGTGTACAAATATACTACACAATAATACTAAACAAGTCTACTGTAAATACAATCCAATGTAAATACGTTCAATCCTTTATAATCATCCTCCCAATATATCTTATACTCAATTCTAAATCACTACAATATGTAATATCCAATTCTGATAGGGGACGTAGATCATTACCTCGGTAAGCCCAAAATTATCCAAGATTATAAGTCGATCACGAGCAACGTTTAGCTCCATTCCTTATGCTCCAACCCGCTCAGCGACCCTTAGAAGTTTCTAAACAACTTCTCTTAACACTTGACCAAGCTAGGAAGATTTTTCTAGGGTTTCACTTTGCGACTATTGGAATAAAGTAGCATTTCCGGGCTCCTAGTATTAAAAAAACTTTGGAATACTACTAGGGATACTAGGCCAAGGTATTTGGGATTATACAACAATACACAAAGTATTTCTACACAAGAGGGGGGGGGAGGGACGAAAACACAAGCTCAAGGGAGGGAGTATTTTGCTTGGAAAGCTTAAGTGAGGGATGAAATTATTCTTCAAGCTAAGGGAGTATATATAGAGGATTCAAGGGCCATGATCAAGTCAAGTGGGTGGTCAAGATTGGGCCATGTGTGTGTGGGTACCACCACACATGGCAACGATTTTGCTCTCCAGTGTCATTGCATTTCGAGGAGACAGTGGCTAGCCAACTGTCCCTCCATCGACCAAGGGTGCCACATGGGGTGACACGTATCGCCCCCGATTAAATCCAAAATATTTCGTCTTAGAAAATATCCAAAATATTGGAAATCTCAAAAACAAAGTGGGCCCCACAAAACCGTAAATTTCTCCCGTGGGCCCCACGTGACCATTTTCGAAAGAAAATCCCAATATTCTAATATAATCCAAGAAGTCCAAATACCAAATCTGGGAATCCAATTCCCGTTAACGAACCTTTTCTTCACAAAACCTAAACTTTTAGTCGAAAAATCACATCTTCCTTTCTTTCCAAAATTTCTGTCGTATTCTCATACGTACATTCTCACATACATACCCTGGAACTACGGGGTATAACATATATGCAAGAAGGCAACCGTTTTGGTTGGCATGTTTTATTATCATATCTCTTGTTTCATGTTTAAGTTTTTATTTCCGCTGATTTTCTCTGATGTTGTATCACTAGGGTGCCCGGGGTAAGGCACCAGTCACGGATCCGAGGTCGGGTCGTGACAAAAGTGGTATCAGAGCAGTTAATCCTCGGAAAGTGTCTACAGACCGTGTCTAGTAGAGTCTTGATTATCGATGTGTTGTGCACCACATCTATAATCAGGAGGCTGCAGGACATTTAGGATTGGTTTCCATTCTTCTCATTCTGAGATCGTGCCTTAGGGCTGTGTTGTAAGTTGGACCCCTCTGACGTACTTCGTGTTTACCAGTTATGCCTCCGCGCAAGGCAACCCGGGCCCAGAAGGGCAAGGCAGCAGAGGGAGCTGCGAATAGGATCTGAGGAGTATGCAGCGCGAGCCGGACATTACGAGATAGTGTTTGACGGCGAGTTTGCGACGCCGCCCGGCCCAGCGAGTTTAGAGCGCGCGAGGCTCACGAGACCACGATACTGCGCCTCGGTCCCACGGCTGGAAGCGGAGAGTTGGGTACAAAGAGATGGCCGATTACTAGCCGTGATAGTGGCGAACGTGAGATAAGTGGATGCAGCGATTCGATTCGATGGTACCCGTGGTTCACGAGGTCGAGATAGTTTGAGGCGCGGGACTTTACGGCCGCGACGCCCGAGTTTTACGGGTCGAGGCACGAGGATGATCCGTAGGAGTTCATCAAGCGATTCTACGGATCATAGAGTGATCAAGGCTTGGAGACCGAGTCGGTGACGCCGGTTCGCGTCGGTGTGTGATCTGCGATCGTAGTTTGATTCGTGGAAGCTATCGGGAGAGCATGCACTTCCAGCGGTATGGGGCGAGTTCTCGAGGCATTCCTCACACATTTCTTGCCCCGGATGAGGAGGCTCGGGTAAACAGATTTTTGATGTTGAGGCGGGGCGGGCGTGCGGTTGGAGTACAACGTGGAGTTCGACTCGTTGGCGATATGTCGGCGTTAGTGGCAAATATGGAGGGCGAGTGCACCGCTACGTCACAGACTCGATGGCTGCGCGAAGCTTTCGGGTGTAGCTCTTGGCCGGGCATGGACATTGCCGCGTGCGAGCTTATCCACTTGGGTGTGAGGCGAGAGGTCGGCGGAATGGCCGGATCAGCGAGAAAGGCGAGCAGCGGGGTCTTTTGGCGACTTTCGAGGCGGACCGCCTCGGCCAGAACTAGTTATGCGCCTCGCCCGATCTGAGCGGTCCTCACGATCTTGAGCATCCAGAGTATTGAGGCGGTCGGGGCTCGAGGGTTCAGATTTTCGGGGGAGCAGGGGTGTTAGCCAGCTGAAGCCACCCCTACCTCGTTGTGGCCATTGTGGTAAGCTCCATTGTGGGGAGTGTCGTGCTAGTTTGGGAGTTTGTTTTACATGCGGCCAGCAGGGCCATTTTGCGAGAAACTGTCCGACCGGAGGTAGCACTGGTGGGATAGCACAGACTACGGGATCTATGGCTGGTTCATCACGCCCTGCAGTATGCGCCTGCGGCGGGCTATGATTAGAGTGAAGCGGTAGATACAGGTATATCCTTAACCCTCTAGAGATTTGTATGCTTGATATGATGATCTTATTATTGTGTGCTATGTACGGATAGCGTTGTGTTATTTGTGAGTTAGAAAACATGGTTAGTTGAAAGGATAAGTATGGGGGCATGGAAAGTGTGAACCTTAGAATATTTCACGTCGAGACCTTAGATGTAAGGTCGTCTCGAGTAGAAGATTTTTGCGGGTGATCCTTGTTGGAGAGCATTATATACATAGGGTGTACCAGTGGGATAATTCCTTGGGTTGTGTAAGATTAATGTGGTAGCTTTCAGGACTTGAATAGGTAAGATTGTTAGGATCGGGAACAAGAGTTTGGCGCGATTATGGGTCGGGTTAAGGACCATTCGCGGGTCGACCCGCAGCCCGGTTTGGGGTGGGGTCAGTTCAAGGTGGTCCCGCCAGGTGTTAGGATCACGAGGGTGCAAGGCCCAAGTTTAGGAACCCATCGTACGGGTTCGTGGATGCGTTCGACCAGAATCGGATCGTGAAGGCCGGGACTGGCCTTAGAGGAAATTGAAGCTAGTGAGATGAACAAGTTTGGAGATAGTGACTCCAAAGTTTTGGAAAGCAGGCGATGGTGGAGTATGGGCGTGTACTAGAGAGAGTTCGGGTGTACGAGAAGGGTACGACGAGTAAGGAAAGAAGTGAACGTGTGTTAGAAGAATAAAAGAGATCATTTTGTTGTGAATTGAAGGTGCGAAGGGAGTATCTTTTAGACCTTGGGTAAGAGCATTCGTGATGATAGAGGTGATTCCTCGTGGACTTGGAATTTAGTATTTGCGCGTGTGTTATATTTTGTCCAGGTGTGGCATGATTGGTTTCGTAAGTATAGTAGTGAAGACTATACCGGCGCAGGTATGTTTGGAGACTTAGAGGAACATTCGGGACGAATGTTTCTAAGGGGGGAAAAATGTTACACCCCGTATTTCCAGAGTATGTATGTGAGGACATACGTACAAGTGTATAAACCCTAATTAGGTTAAGAACGAAATTGTGAACTTTCGACGGAAAAGATTCCGAACCTTGCGAAGGAAATTCTACATTTTTAATATTTTAACCGATTTCGGATTTTTCCGAGAGATGAAATATTTTGGACCAATAGGAGGGCGACATGTGGCACCCTTAGGTGGCATGGTTGGACGAAATGGTGGGCAAGGTGGCCAAGTCAATAAGTCAAGTCTTGCAAGTTAATTCTTTGGGATAGTGGGGTTAGGTAGGGACGTTTTTTTTGTGTGCTAGTGGAGGCCACATGGCTCTTTGTTGTGGGGGACATATGTCCCAATGTTGTGGTGGAAATATGTCCCAAGGTTGTGGTGGACACTTGGTTGGAAGACTTCATCCATCACATGGATCCAAATCTCCACCCTACATTTGCTTGAATCTTGGCCCTTCATTGTTCTATAAATACCCCTCAAATGCAAGACTAAATCTTCATCCCTTAAACATTTTCCAAATCTCGTTGAAGTACCCCACTGTGGTAGAAAAATATTCTCCAAGTATAGTTACTATTCCAAATACCTTAGCCTAAATCCCTTTTAGTATTCAATAGTTACCTCTATACTAAAAGCCCGGAAATACTACTTTATATCCTTTAGTCACAAAACGAAACCCTAAGGAAAATCTTCATAGTTGGTTGAAGTGTTAAGTAGAAGTTGTTTAGAAACTTCTAAGGGTTTCTTAGAGCTATCGGGCGTGCAAATTAGGAGCTAAGCGTTGTTCAGGATCGACATTTAATCTTGGATAATTTTGGGCTTATCGAGGTAATGATATTTATCCCCCTATAGTAATTGGATATTACATGTGTTGAGTATACTATATGAAGAATGAATATTGAAAAGGATTGAACTGTATTTACATTGAATTTGTATTCTGATGAACTTGTGTAGTATGTCTGTGAAGTAGAATTGAACACGTCCGGTTAGACTTGTAATCCCCTGGGAGTTGTTGGCCTGGTAGCGGGCCTGAGTAGAAGAGGAGATTTGTCGGGTTACGGGGAGGTCTTTGCAATTTTTGTAGAATATGGGCAGTGTATTTAAGAATATTCTACGATGGGATCTAGAAGTTAATAGACATTTTGTGGCCTTATAGGTAGAAGTACTACGAGTAGCGTATTCTACTTGAAGGGTGGAAAAGACTAGCAAGGTTGGAGTACTTGGAGCAATTTGCTTATAGTCGATAACCGTCGCGAGGTATGTGAACCTCTTCCTATCTCTTCTAGCATGATTGTTGTGAACTATGTAGTACGGTGAGCGTCACGTGTGCTAAATGAATTTGGTTGGTTTAAAACATAAGGTGTTATAACGGCTTAAGGGATGTTTGCTATAACAACTTTATGTAGGTAAAGAAATGGTTTGTGGTTTTTAAAAGATAAGAGACTTGATGTTATACCCCGTATTTCCAGAGTATGTACGTGAGGGCGTACGTGTACAATTTGAGCCTTAAGTAGGCATAGTTTCGAAATTTGTACACAAGTGCCGAAATGAGTCGTTTTTCGGCCGAAAGCGTTTCCACGACTTTCGTAGGGAAAATTCGGCTATGTCATTTATATTTTTGCGGATTTTTCCGAGAGGCGAAACATTTTGGACCAACGAGAGGCGACACTTGTCACCTCTGGTGGAAAACGGGCGGCAACCATGGCATGGCTTGGACGAAATGGGTCACGTTCTCTTGGCCAATTGGCTCCTTGATTTGTGCCTTGTTTGTGGCTTGTTTTGTGGAGTGTTTTGTGGAGTAGGGTTTAGGGTGCACTTGGTTTAATCTTGCCCTTACACTTGCTATACACTTGGAAGGATCTTGGCCCTTGGTTGGCCTTTGGTTTTGCTATAAATAGCTCCCATTTGTGAAGACTTTCTTCATCCACAAATTGCCTAAGTCTTGAAGTTCTCTTCCTCCTTCCTTGTGAAATTCGTCCACCACACCCTTTCCCCTTTGAGAGCTTCCCCCTTTGTGGTGCCTTGGCGTGGGGTACCCACTGCCTAGTTGTTTTCGTATAATACCCTTTGTTGTGGTATAGAAATACTCTCTAAGTATTGTTATAATGTCAAAATACTTTAGCCCAAATACCTTGTAGTACTTTCCAAAGTACCCTTTGTCTGAAAAACCGGAAAATACGATTATACTTTCCTTAGCCTCTACACGAAACCACAAGGAAAATCTTCACCGTTGTTGAAGTATGGAGTAGAAGTTGCGTAGAACTTCTAAGGGTTGTTTGGAGGCGGATTGGAGCGCTCGGAGGAGGAGCTAAACCTTGCTCGGGAGCGACTTTAAACTCGGATAATTTTGGGCTTATCGAGGTAAATATCTTGTCCCTATTGTAATTGGAAATTACATAAGTGTTGAATATATAGTGTTGTATACTATATATAGAAATGAACTTAGTATTAAGGCAATGTCTTTTGACTTAAGCTGAAGAATGAAGAATTGAGCGATAATCACATGAAGGATAATAAAGAGAAGAAGCTGATGTAATTACCTAGGGTTGTATTCTGATAGACTTATGTAGCATTCTTGTGTAGTAGAATTATGCAGCGTCAGGTTAGGCGTGTTAACCCACTGGTTGGCTTGGTGGCCAGCCTCGATAGAAGGAGGAGATTTCTGTTTGTTGCGGGGAGGTGTTGCAATTTTACGTAGAAAGATGGGAGCGTGTGTTTAAGATTTAATAGACGTTTGTGGCCTTTATAGGTGAAAGTACTAAGAGTAGCGTATTCTACTCGAGGAGTGGAAAGGGCTAGCAAAGTTGTAGTACTTGGAGCATTTTGCTTATTGTCGTTAAATCGTCGCGAGGTATGTGAACCTCTTCCTATCTCTTCTAGCATGATATGTGTGAACTATGTAGTACGGTGAGCGTACGTGTGTTAAGCGTGTTTGATTGATCTTAAAGCATAAAGTGTTATAACGGCTTTATGGGAAGTTGGTTATAACAGCTTTATATAGGTAAGAAAATACTTTGTGGTTTTAAAAGGTAACTGATGTGAATTATAACTGGCTTGTTATAATAAAGAACTTGATGTATTTCAAAAGATTTATAAATCGTTTTGGAAGGGAGAGTAACACTTTGTTTTAAAAGGTTTTAAAAAGAGTTATACTAGCTTTATGGGGAGTTAGGTATAATGTCTTAAGAGAGGTAAAGAAAATGGTTTACTGATGTTAGAAGTTAAGAGACTTGATCTTATAAGATAAGAGACTTAACTTATTTGTTTTAAATGTGAATGTTTGTGTGAAACCTCATTCGTGAGTAATGAGTACTTGGTTTTATTTAAAGGATAATGTTTCTTGATTTGGAAATCGGAATGTGTATCGACAGGACCGCTGCAGCGTTAATAAAGGAAAATGTATTGAATAATGATGAATTGTATTAAAACCAGTAGAAACCTCCATCTGCATAGAAACTAAGATGAGACAAAATGATATTACATTTTCTAGATCATGGTCTTTGTAATAAGAATGTTGTAAACAAAAATAACCTACTCTCACGTGAGACTTATATTACTCAATTGTTCTAAAAGGAATCAAGTGATTAAGTTTATGAACTATGAAACCATTTGAAAATGAGAAGCTTGAGTAATTGAAACTAGGCAAAGCGGAACTTAGGAAAGAATGTTGTTACTTGATTTTGAAAAAGGAATGTGGGTTGGTCATTCTAATACTACGGGTATCGGGTGACTTTGATAAGTAATGGATCTCTTTTAAAGAATTTAACGTCGTAGTACTTTAGGAGTTGAAACCGGACTTTGGCATAAAATGAAGGTACTTTGAGTGATGTGAAACTTGCCTATGCTTGTTGTGGTGAAACATTCCTATGCTTGTTGTTGTGAAACTTGCCTATGCTTGTGATGATAGCCTTTGTTGTGCAAGTGTGGTGTTTACGTGTTACGCGTCTCGATAGAGGCCGGTTGGTAGTTGAGGTTTCTTCTTGTTCGGCACAGGTATCGGTGGTCGGCTCTCGTACTTGCCCGCCTCGTGGTGATTCGGCCTTGGTATCGGTAGTCGACCCTCGCACTTGCCCGCTCGATTATAGTGACGGAGTTTCGTGATCTGACCTTGGTCCCAGTGGTCAGCCCTCGTACTTGCCCCGGTCAGCTGCGTGACCGGCCTTGGTATCCGGTAGTCGGCTCTCGCACTTGCCCCGTATCGACTTCGTGTTTTGGTTGCATTGTATTATTGGTACGGTCGGATCTGGTAGTTATACTTGTCTGTCATGCGGTTTTTATAACACGGGTGGGACATGGTGTTCATGTATAATCCTTGGTATTGTTATATCATAAAGCTGCGTGATGAGGAAGAAATTCCACGGCACAGTGATTATTTGGAGGCGTGAGTCCCTGTCTTGATATAGCGGTTATATGTTATATCGTAGTTTGGTCATCATACATGTCTCCGCTTTATATAGACTATTATGATTTCATTTCTGATATTCTGATTTCACATACTTAGTACTGTTATCTTGACCTCGCCCTTGGGCTGCGTTAAATCCGCAGTAGAGTACATCGGTGTCGATCCGCGTTTAGGATCTCATTTGGCGTTTTTGGGAAGCTCAGTTCCGTCGGAGGCTTATCTTTGGTATGTTACCACAGTGTAAGTTCTTGTGCGTTCGGGGTTTGGCGGGGCCTGTCCGTCATAGTTGTTGTATAAATCTTAGAAGTGCATGTAATCTTGTTGTGGGCGGGGTTGTAAAAGGATTAAAGCATTGAGTTTTATGTATATCTTGAAGGCAAGCTTTTTGGTTGCTTTGTTTATTTACTATATCTCTCATTTCATGTGTAAAGTTTTTATTTCCGCTGGTTTTCTCGATGTTGTATCACTAGGGTGCGGGGTAAGGCACGATGGCCCGATTTTCGCGTCACAAGTGGTATCGAGCGATTAATCCTCGGAAAGTGTCTGAACCGTGTCTAGTAGAGTGCGGATTATCGGTGTGTTGTGCACCACATCTATAATCGTGAGGCTATAGGACATTTAGGATTGGTTTCCATTCTTCTCATTACGAGATCGTGCCTTAGAGGCGTGTGATAAGATTGGACCCTCGGCGTGTTTCGTTTTACGATTATGCCTCTGCGAAAGGCAACCGGGCCCGAGAAGGGCAAAGCGTGAGAGGATCTGCGAGTAAACGTGGCGAGACCACGATACTGAGCCTCGATCCGCGATGCAAGCGAGAGAGATGAGTTACAAGGTGGGCGATTAATGGCGAGGGTTGTGGCAGACTTGAGGATAAGTGGGCCGCGGCGGTTCGATGCACGATGGTTCACCTAGATCGGATAGTTCGAGGCTACGAGATTTTTACGAGTTGTAGGCGCCCGAGTTTTATGGGTCGAGGCACGAGGATGATCGCGAGGAGTTCATCCGGCGATTCTGACGGATCGTGAGTGATCAAGGCATCGGAGATCGAGTCGGTGGCCACAGGTTCACATCAATCGCGTGATACCGCGATCGTGGTTTGATTCTTGGGAGCTGTCGGGGAGAGCGTGCACTTCCAGTGATGCGAACGAGTTCTCGAGGCCTTTCTTGCACATTTCTTGCCTCCCGGATGAGGAGGGCTCGGTAAATGATTTTTGGTGTTCTGGCGAGCAGGCGTGCGGTTCGGGAGTACAATGTGGAGTTCGACTCATTGGCGGTCGTCCGCGTTAGTAGCTAGTATGGAGGATCGAGTGCACCGATATGTTCTGAGGCTCGATGATTGCCTTGCAGAGTTGTTCGGGTGTAGCTCTTGTAGGGCATGGACATTGCCGCGTGCAGCGTATACACTTGGATGTGAGGAGCGGATAAATCGACGGAATGACCAAAGTCGTGAAGGGCGAACAGCAGGGTCCTTTGGTGACTTTCGAGGCGGACCGCCTCGGCCAGAACTAGTTATGTACCTCGTCGGTGCAGTGGTCCTCCCGGCTTTGGGACGCCGGGATATTCGGGAGCGGTCGGGGCTCCCGTGTTTGATTTTCAGGAAGCGGGAGTGCTCGCGGATGAGGTTGCCCTTGTCTCGGTGTGGCCGTTGTGGAAAGCTTCATAAGGGAGAGTGTCGTACTAACTCGGGAGATTGTTATTTTTGCGGCCAGCAGGCCATCGGCAGAAGGCTGTCAGGCGAGTAGCTTGGTAGGATAGCATGGACTCTTAGAGCGATTGCGGGTTCTTCACCTTCCGTAGCAGCGGGATGTTCGTACCGGAAGGCCCGGTAGAGGTCGCGGTGGGAGTTCCCAGATTTTAAGCGGTCCTTGAACCGCCTAGTTTGAGTATATCCTTAACCTCAGAGTTTTGTTTGTATTGATGTTGTTGATGTGTTTAATGTTATGTTTGGATATCATTGTGCTAAAATGTGATTTAGAAACATGGTTAGTGAAAATGGAAAGTCCATGGGTAGTGTGAGATGGAAGTGGTAGCTTTCATGATGTGAAATAGTAAGATTGTTCCGGATCGGGAACAAGAGTTGGCCGTGATTGAAGTCGGGTTGAGGACCATTTGCGGGTCAACGTAACCGGTTTAGGGGTGGGAGTCGTTAGGTGGTCACGCCAAGTGGTAGGGTCACGAGGGTGCTAGGCCCAAGTTTAGATGACCATCGTATGAGTTCGTGGATGCGTTAGATAAGAATCAGTTCGTGAAGGCCGTGAATGGCCTTAGGGGAAATCGAGGTTAGTGAGATGACCAAGTTTGGTGGTAGTGACTCCAAGGGTTGGAAACAGAAGCGTTGACAAAAGTGTGGTACGGATACTAGAGCGAGTTAGTGTTCGTGGCGAGTACTACGAGAAAGGGAAAAGTGAGCGTATGTTTTGTGGCGGTGTGGCATGATTGTTTTAAATGCGTATAGCGGTGAAGACTATCTTGGCGCTGTTTGTTTTGAGACCTTGAAGGAACATTCGGGACGAATGTTTCTAAGGGAGAATGTTATACCGTATTTCAGTATATGCGTGAGGCGTGCGTGTACAATTTGAGCCTTAAGTCGGCATAGTTTGAAATTTGTACACAAGTGCGAAAGAGTCGTTTTTCGGCGAAGCGTTTCCATGACTTTCGTAGGAAAATTCCGGCTATGTCATTTATATTTTTGCGGATTTTTAGAGGCGAAACATTTTGGACCAACGAGAGGCGACACTTGTCACCCTCTAATGGAAAGCGGGCGGCAACCATGGCATGGCTTGGACGAAATGGGTCACGTTCTCTTGGCCAATTGGCTCCTTGATTTGTGCCTTGTTTTGTGGCTTGTTTTGTGGAGTGTTTTGTGGAGTAGGGTTTAGGGTGCACTTGGTTTAATCTTGCCCTTACACTTGCTATACACTTGGAAGGATCTTGGCCCTTGGTTGGCCTTTGGTTTTGCTATAAATAGCTCCCCTTTGTGAAGACTTTCTTCATCCACAAATTGCCTAAGTCTTGAAGTTCTCTTCCTCCCTCCCTTGTGAAATTCGTCCACCACACCCCTTTCCCCCTTTGTGGTGCCTTGGCCGTGGGGTACCCCCCCCCCTAGCCTAGTTGTTTTCGTATAATACCCTTTGTTGTGGTATAGAAATACTCTCCTAAGTATTGTTATAATGTCCAAATACTTTAGCCCAAATACCTTGTAGTACTTTCAAAGTACCACTTTGTCTGAAAAACCGGAAAATACGATTATACTTTCCTTAGCCTCTACACGAAACCACAGGAAAATCTTCACCCGTTGTTGAAGTATGGAGTAGAAGTTGCGTAGAACTTCTAAGGGTTGTTTGGAGGCGGATTGGAGCGCTCGGAGGAGGAGCTAAACCTTGCTCGGGAGGCGACTTTAAACTCGGATAATTTTGGGCTTATCGAGGTAAATATCTTGTCCCCTATTGTAATTGGAAATTACATAAGTGTTGAATATATAGTGTTGTATACTATATATAGAATCGAACTTAGTATTAAGGCAATGTCTTTTGACTTAAGCTGAAGAATGAAGAATTGAGCGAGTAATCACATGAAGGATAATAAAGAGAAGAAGCGAGCGTAATTACCTAGGGTTGTATTCTGATAGACTTATGTAGCATTCTTGTGTAGTAGAATTGTGCAGCGTCAGGTTAGGCGTGTTAACCCCACGGTTGGCTTGGTAGCGACCTCGATGAAGGAGGAGATTTCTGTTTGTTGCGGAGAGTCTTTGCGAATTTTACGTAGAAAGATGGGAACATGTGTTTAAGATTTAATAGACGTTTGTGGCCTTTATAGGTGAAAGTACTAAGAGTAGCGTATTCTACTCGAGGAGTGGAAAGGGCTAGCAAGGTTGTAGTACTTGGAGCATTTTGCTTATTGTCGTTAAATCGTCGCGGTATGTGAACCTCTTCCTATCTCTTCTAGCATGATATGTGTGAACTATGTAGTGCGGTGACGTCATGTGTTAAGCGTGTTTGATTGATCTTAAAGCATAAAGTGTTATAACGGCTTTATGGGAAGTTGGTTATAATGACTTTATATAGGTAAGAAAATACTTTGTGGTTTTAAAGGTAATCGATGTGAATTATAAGCGGCTTGTTATAATAAAGAACTTGATGTATTTCAAAGATTTATAAATCGTTTTGGAAGGAGAAGTAACACTTTGTTTTAAAAGGTTTTAAAAAGAGTTATACTAGCTTTATGGGAGTTAGGTATAATGTCTTAAGAGAGGTAAAGAAAATGGTTTACTGATGTTAGAAGTTAAGCGACTTGATCTTATAAGATAAGAGACTTAACTTCTTTGTTTTAAATGTGAATGTTTGTGTGAAACCTCATTCGTGAGTAATGAGTACTTGGTTTTATTTAAAGGATAATGTTTCTTGATTTGGAAATCGTAATGTGTATCGGCAGCACCAACTGCGGCGTTAATAAAGGAAAATGTATTGAATAATGATGAATTGTATTAAAACCGGTAGAAACCTCCATCTGCATAGAAACTAAGATGAGACAAAATGATATTACATTTTCTAGATCATGGTCTTTGTAATAAGAATGTTGTAAACAAAAATAACCTACTCTCGTGAGACTTATATTACTCAATTGTTCTAAAAAGGAATCAAGTGATTAAGTTTATGAACTATGAAACCATTTGGAAATGAGAAGCTTGAGTAATTGAAACTAGGCAAATTGGAACTTAGGAAAAGAATGTTGTTACTTGATTTTGAAAAGGAATGTGGGTTGGTCATTCTAATACTACGGGTATCGGGTGACTTTGATAAGTAATGGATCTCTTTTAAAGAATTTAACGTACGTAGTACTTTAGGGTTGAAACCCGGACTTTGGCATAAAATGAAGGTACTTTGAGTGATGTGAAACTTGCCTATGCTTGTTGTGGTGAAACATTCCTATGCTTGTTGTTGTGAAACTTGCCTATCTTGTGATGATAGCCTTTGTTGTGCAAGTGTGGTGTTTTACGTGTTCTGGCGTCTCGATAGAGGCGGTTGGTAGTTGAGGTTTCTTACTGTTCGGCCTGGGTATCCGGTGGTCGGCTCTCGTACTTGCCCCGTCTCGTGACTGATTCGGCCTTGGTATCTGGTAGTCAGCCCTCGCTTGCCGTTCGGTATAGTGACGGAGTTTCGTGATCTGACCTTGGTCCCAGTGGTCACCCTCGTACTTGCCGGTCGGTGCGTGGCCGGCCTTGAGTATCCGGTGAGTCGGCTCGCACTTGCCCCGTATCGACTTCGTGTTTTGGTTGCATTGTATTATTAGTGCGGTCGGATCTGGTAGTTATACTTGTCTGCACGGTTTTATAACACGTGGGACATGGTGTTCATGTATAATCCTTGGTATTGTTATATCATAAAGCTACGTGATGAGGAAGAAATTCCACGACACGAGTGATAATTTGGAGCGTGAGTCACTGTCTTGATATAGGTTATATGTTATATCGTAGTTTGGTCATCATACATGTCTCTGCTTTATATAGACTATTATGATTTCATTTCTGATATTCTGATTTCACATACTTGGTACTGTTATCTTGACCTCGCCGAAGTGCGTTCATCTGCAGTAAGTACGTCATCTGTCGATCCGCGTTTAGGATCTCATTTCAGCGTTTTTGGGAAGCTCCGTTCCGTCGGAGGCTTATCTTTGGTATGTTACCACAGTGCATGTAAGTTCTTGTGCGTTCGGGGTTTGGCGGGGCCTGTCCGTCATAGTTGTTGTATAAATCTTAGAAGTGCAGTAATCTTGTTGTGGCGGGGTTGTAAAAGGATTAAATTGTTCGTGTTTTATGTATATCTGAAGGCAAGCTGTTTTGGTTGGCCTGTTTATTTACTATATCTCTCATTTCATGTGTAAAGTTTTTATTTCCGCTGGTTTTCTCTGATGTTGTATCACTAGGGTGCCCGGGGTAAGGCACCAGTGACGGGCCCGATTTTCGGGGCGTCACACTTGACTTATAAATGACTTGATGTGAAATATTAAGGACTTGGTTTGTGTTAAACAGTTGTGAAACCGCTTTTATGAGAAATGAGTAATTGGGTTTTAAAAGGAATAATATTATATTGATTTCGGAAATGAGAATAAGTATCGAGAAAACCACTGCAGCGTTAATAAAGGAAAATGTATTGACAAATTAATTACTATTAAAACCAGTAGAAACCTCCATCTGCATAGAAGTTAAGATAAGACAAAATTGTATTAAATTTCCTAGATCATGGCTGCTGTAATAAGAATCATTATAAACAAGCATTAACTTTCTTAAATTTCCAAAGTAAGGAACTGAATTCCTAAAAGAAAAAGAGACTTAAGAAATTGAAGAGTTTTTGGTTTAAAAGAAAGACGTGGTTTTGTCTTAAATTGGTTTAAAACATAAAGTGTTATAACAGCTTTATGGGAAGTTAGTTATAACGACTTTATGAAAGCAAAAGAATGGTTTTATCATTGGTTTTAAAATGGTAACTTGACTTTAAAAGGAGAAGTGTTTTGGTCTAAAAAGAAGGCATGGTATTGTCTAAATTTGGTTTAAAAAGAAAGTATGGAAGTTGTTTTGGTTTACTTAAATATTAGTCACTCTATTTTGATAACACGGGCATCGGGTGACCTTTGTAAAAGAAATGGATCTTTTAAAAAGAATTTAACGTACGTAGTACCTTGGGGGTTAAAACTCGAATTTGTTAAAATAAATGAAAGTCTATGAGTACGTTTAACTTGCCTATGCTTGTTGTGATAGCCTTTGTTGTGCAAGTGTTTTGATTCTGTGCTACCGAGTCTCTCGATGGAGGGCCGGCTATCTGGTTGATTGATGGACATACTGACACGATGGGTGGCCCACGGGTATGCTTCCACTATATCGATCCTTTTGGACATACTGACACGATGGGTGGCCCACGGGTATGCTTCCATTAGGAGTGTTATCTTGTTATTTACTTTGGACATACTGACACGTTGGGTGGCCCACGAGTATGCTTCCATTATGATTGCTACATTGTTATTTTCTTTGGACATCTTGTCGTTGGGTGGCCACGAGTATCTTCCACTAGGAGTGTTATATTGTTATTTCCTTTGGGCATACTGACACGATGGATGGTCCACGGGTATGCGTCCATTAGGATGTTTCCATGGCCATGCTTATACCGAGGTAAGATCCCGGGGCATGCGGTCGTTTGCGGGTTAAATTCCCGGGTTATATTTGAGTGATGACTTTGAGGGCGTGAGTCCCTGACTTGACATGACTGCTTTTATGTTGTAAACTGTAGTCTGGTTATCATACATGTCTCCTGTTTTATTTAGACTGTTGTGATTTCATTTCTGATATTTTGATTTCACATACTTGGTACTGTTATCGACCTCCTTCGGCTGCGTTTGTCACGACCCGACCCCGGATCCGTGACCGGTGCCTTGACCCGGGCACCCTTGTGACACAACATCAGAGAAAACCAGCGGAATATAAACTCCAAATAAAACAACCATAATGGTATAAATAGTCTAGCCCAAAATGGCTACCCCAAAAGTACATAAAACCGAACAGCTATATCCTTTAATAACCCAAGTTATGACAAGACTACAGACCTCTAAGAATGAGTAATACTATGACGGGACAGGGCCCCGTCATGCCCCTGAATGTACAAAATATCAACAACCCCAGGGAGAACCATACCAAAAGTCGAGCTTCCGAAGAAATGGAGCTCCTGACACCTGAGTAAAAGATCCTAGGAATGAGGATCTACTACCTTTCCCTTACTGCGGCATGAACGCGGCCCAGGAAAGTCGATTACAACGTACCAAGTATGTAAAACTGGAAAATACTGTAGTAATATCACAAGTCAAAGATAAACTGGAGTCATAGATAAAAATCAATTTCCTTGCACTGTGCCTTACTAACAATGAGAGTAACGAGAATAAAACTTATAGCATAAAAATAGGAGGCTCACGATCAAAACAGGGTACCTCGCCCGTAGTATCATTAAGCAATCCTACTCCTGGGACTATTTCACCGCATAGGTCCTGTGGACCCGCATGAGGTCATCCGCCTCGTGGGACTATTTCACCCGCACGGGACTATTTCACCGCATGGATCCTGTGGACCCGCATGAGTACCATCGCCGTACTCGCGTGGGACTATTTCACCCGCGTGGATCACGTGGTCGGATCCGCGTGAGTGCAGCGCACTCGCATCATGGGTAGCAAATCCATGGCATAGATAATAACCCGGGGTTTACCCCATAATGATACAAATATATAACATAGCTCATCAGGCCATCATATCATACATAAGCACTACCGGCCTATCATATCACAACATAAGCACTACCGGCCTATCATATCACAACATAAGCACTACCGGCCTATCATATCATACATAAGCACTACGGCTTATCATATCATAAGCAAGTTAAGAAATCCCTAAACTCTTATTAACATTATTAATATATCCTCTCATTTTAGTATCCTAAGGCACTAACATGTCTTTTAATAGAAAATCCGAATTCAACCCAAGTACCATGTACTTCTAACTTTTTAAGAAAACTCTTTTATACAAGATTCCAAGATACTATTCACCATAGTATCAAGTTACGATTTCTTTTCAAGACAAGTCACATTTCCTTTTAGAAATATAATAGGCTTCTAAATCAAGTGACTTCATTTCCTTTAAAACCTTAGGCAACCAATGCCTAAAAATCAATTCACCTTTCTAAGTTTCTAATCCTTTACTCGTACTTGTTTTAATTAGAGTAAACCTTTCCTTGTGAACCTTTCAAGAAAACTAATATAACCAACTTCCCATAAAGCCATTATATTAGCGTTATCCCTTTGTCAAATACATTTTCCTCAATCGAGGACTTATACTTTTGAAATGAAACAAGTATCATATACTTTAAAACAAGTGTAGATTATCAATTCTTGTCGATACCGTACTACATAGATACAACTATTCATGCTCAAGAGATAGGAAAGCTCTACATACCTCTTTCGGTTAATCCACTTGCTAAGTCCAACTACCAAGTAATATGTCAACCTATAATACCCATAGTGTGTTTATTAACCTCTAATTTCAATGTAGAATTTCCAAATTCAAGTTATCAATTCCTAAGGAAAATTGGGCAGCATTTCCTTTGTTTCTACTCACTTTGCCACCTTTTCAAAGGCCGATCTTCAACATTCAAACGCCTCATTAAGGCCCAACAACCAAACCAACACAAAGGGATTACACACCTAATCTTGGGTGTGTAAAATTCTGCCCATTAGTTATAATAGTACACTTAACAATTCTAAAGTGGTTTTAGTCTACAACATGCTCATAATATTTCTTTAGCCAAATCCTTCATATCCAACCCACATTTCTAGCATGCAATGACTCTAAGAGCATTATTTACCACCATAAGTATTTTCTTCTTAGCATGCAACTCTATAAACTAATAATAGAGGAAGAATCATTACCTTAGAGCTTTAGCCAAATTTATCCAACAATTTGCTAGCCTTCTACCAAGAATACCACCACCACCTTCACAAGTTAACCACAAGCTTCCTTCTTGTCTTTTAATTTTTCCTAAGGCTAGATTGTCTCTTGGATTTTTAGAGAGAAGGATGAGCTTGAAATATTTAGAGAGAAGGAAGAGGTTTTTCAAAGAGAGAGATGACAAATGACCAAGTCTTTAAGACTTGGTCAATATATTGCATGTAAAAATCAGATGGGGACACTTGTCCCCACTCCACTTTCAAAAGATAAATCGACTTTTCCTAAGTTTTCCGCTGATTTCCGCCTCGGCGCGCGGCCCTTCCGGCGCGCAACTGCGGACCCTCGGATCTTCCGGCGCCGCGGCCCTGCTTCCCGGCGCCGCGGCGCTGAAACTTCAGCGACCCCTCAGTACTTTCGGAGCCGCGGCCCTGACTTCCGGCGCCGCGGCCCTACAATCACCCGCCTTGGCGCCGCGGCGCTGAGACCCCTGACCGCGGTCCAGGCCCGAACCACGGGGTATAACATTCTCCCCCCCTTAGAAACATTCGTCCCGAATGTTCCTTCTAGGCTTACTCAGTCACAATATCGGCATAGACTCAAATAAAGGCGCTCGCACGGCACAACAAAACTCAAGCATAAATACTAAATTTAAAGACCAACAATTTAGAACGTGGGTTACCTGGAGGTATAGGGAATAAGTGAGGATATTTCTTCATCATGTCATCCTCTGCTTCCCACGTCATCTCCTCTCTGTTCTCGTTCCGCCATAAGACCTTGACGGAAGCCACATCCTTTGTCCGTGTCGCCTAACTCGACGATCGAGTATCGCTATGGGACTCTCTCATACGATAAATCCTCTGTTACTGAACCTCGTGAGCAAGTGCACTCTAGATGGATCTCGATACATTTCGCAACATGGACACATGGAAGGCGGATGTATTGCCTCAAATCGGACGGCAGATCTAACTCATGAGCAACCCCGCTGCCTACGGACAATCGATCTGTGATGTACCTTGGGCTAAGCTTCCCTTCTTTCCAAATCTCATCGCCGCTTCGTGGCGTACCTAGAAAAACCCAATCACCTAACTCAAATTCCAAGTGTCGACGCCGATGATCTGCATACGACCTGGACTCTGCCGCCAACAACCGCTCTGGATAAGCTTCACCTTATCGGCACTGAACTAAGTCCGCCCGACCAGTGAACTTCTCCACCTCGAACCGACTTATAGGTGACCTGCACTTCCTCCCGTATAAGGCCTCATAAGGCGCCATATGAATCCCGGAATGGTAGCCGTTGTTGTAAGCAAACTCACAAGAGGCAAATGATCCTCCAGTACCCCGAAATCAATAACACAAGCCCGCAGCATATCCTCGAGTGTATCGGATAGTGCGCTCGGCTGTCCGTCGATCGAGGATGAAGCGCCCGTCTTGAGACTCACTGTGTCCCTAATCCGCCACGAAAGGACCTCGGAAGTTAGCGAACCGGGCTCCTCTATCGATATAATCGACACCGACTCGTGCGGTCTCACAATCTCTCTAATATATAATCGGCATAGTCCTCGGAGAACGTCGTTCGACCGAAGAAAATGGGTTGATTTCGTCGGCTGTCGACAATCACCCAAATGGAATCATGCTTCCTCCGAGTGGTAGGTAGTCTGTAATAAAATCCATATTTATCACCTCCCACTTCCAAGTCGAATATCAATATCTGCAATGACCAGCGGGCTTCGTGCTCAATCTTAACCTGCGACAATTCGGGCGCGTGCCACGAACTCCATGGCGTCCTCTTTAGGCCATCCCGCAATACACGCATCGAGGTCACGATACATTTTAGTCGATCCGGGTGAATAGAATAACGAAGCGTGTGCCTCGCCGAGAATCTGGCGGCGAAGTCTGTCCACATCGGGAACACACAACCGGCCCTCGAATCTCGGCAGCGCTACCTCAAAGCAGACTCTCTCTTTCGAACAGCGGCATCTGCATGCAGTACCAAAATCGGATCCTCATACTGTCGCCTCTTCACCTCTCGGCGATGGAAGACTGGCAACTCTCGAACCCGAATTCCGTCACTAACAGAATCAACCAAACGAACCCCAGGCTCGCTGGCGATGTGTCGGGACCGAACCGGGCGTGGTCGTGCCTTACCGGCACCCAAGTAGCCATACATCAGTGTCAGCGGAATATAAAACAAGACATGAATAAAGTGAAGTGTAAAACAGCTTATTCGAGAAAAGTTGCCTTAGGCATAAATATATAACAACTAGAAACGATTCGTCCCTTTTTACCATTCTGCCCACAACAGTACTACAGACCTCTAAGAATGATATGACAACAATGGCGGGACAAGGCCCCGCCATACCCCTGAATGTAAGCACTTACAACGACAGGGGACTATACCACTGATAAGCCTCCGGAGAAACGGAGCTTCCCAAACGCTGTGACCACTAAGAGCGAGGATCAACACGGTGTACCTCTACTGCGGCATGAACGCGGCCCGAAGGAGGTCGATGCAACAAGTACCAAGTATGTGGCGAAAATCAGAAATGAAATCATAGTAGTCTATATAAAGCGGGAGACATGTATGATAACCAAACTACGATTCCTGATAAATAGCGGTCATGTCAAGTCGGGGACTCGCGCCAAAGTCATCACTCAAATACAACTATGGGTCTCACGCCCACATCAATCATGCGTGGAATATCTTCCTCACCGCGATCTATGATATAAAAGCACCAAGGAATACACATGAACACGAGTCCTACTGTGTCATAATAAAACCGTCGGGGTAAGTATGAAGGCATAGCCGACTACTAAAACCACGATGCAACAAGGTCATAAATCGTATCATGAGATTTGTCTGACCGCCACGTGATCGGCCGCCACTCGCCTGCGATATCTAATGTCGGCGTCTAGTCTGGAACTTCCGCGACTCGCATAAGCCACTCAGATGGCCCGGCGTGAGGTATTCCGCATCGGTAGCTACTCCCGTGGCGTCACGGACTCGCGATCGCGTAGCCACATAGACCGCGTGACCATAAAGGCGCACACTAACACGGAACTCTCGTAGCTCTGCATAGGTCACACAAACCCGCGTAGGTATTCTCGAATCATAGGTCACCTGGACCGCTGAGTCTACCCGCGTGGAGGGCTTTAACCCGGAATCATGTCAAGAGGTGGTGATATAATACTAACATGTGACTTATCGTTAAACAACATAAGCACAACAAGTGAAACCCCTTTATACAAACATCACAAGACAACACACGTAGCATCCTAACATGTCTACTTATCAAACCATCTTACTACACTTTCCCGAATCAATACAAGACTTTCATAAAAAAAAATAAGTAAACCGTTCCTTATCTTCTTAAGTCGTTATACCTAACTTCCCATAAAGCTAGTATAACACTTAAGCTTTAAAACTCAAGTATTTCTTTTCTTTCAAAATGGTTAATAACTCTTTTGAAATACTTCAGATTCTTATTATTTAAACTCAAGTCAAAAGACATCAAAGTAAAACCAAAACAATTTCCATACCTTCTTTTAAAACAAAGGCACTTCTCCTTTAAAAGTCAAGTAGCAATATACTTTTTAAACCAAGTGTCTTACTCTTTTAAAAACAAGTAACCTATACCTTTAAATCAAATTACTTCTCCTTTCCCAAAATCAAGTTGTTTATAAGTCAAGTTATCATTTTAAATCCAATGATAAACCATTCTTATTTTGAAATCAAGATAACTTTATTCTTTAAAGACCACACACCCATTAATCATGAGTGAGATTTTACAACTTTTTAACATAATTCAAGTCCTTAATGTTTCATAACAAGTCACTTAACTTTGGAATCAAGTCAAGGACACAAAGGAAAATCAACTTCCTTTAAACACGTATGCGTCTACCGCACTAAATATATTTCACAAATATCATGCTAGAAAGGATAGGAAGAGGTTCACATACCTCGCGACGATTATCGACAATTAGCAAAGCGCTCCAAAGTACTCTAACCTTGCTCGCCTTTTCCACCGCCAAGTAGAATCGTTACTCGTGTAGTCTTGACTATAAAGGCCACAAAACGCCTATCAACCTCTAGCTCTCTTGTAGAATAATTCTAGATACAAGATTCCTTATTCTACGGAAAATTCAGCAAAGACCTCCCGCAACCACATAAAACTCCTCGCAAGCGAGGCTGCTGCAAACCAACAATTCCGGGGTTACACGTCTAACCTGACGTGTACAATTCTACTCCACAATAATACTACAAGTCTCTGCCAAATGGTCAATGTAAATACGATTCAATTCCTTATAATTATACTTCCAATATATCTTATACTCAATGATTAACTACTACAACATGTAATTTCCAATTACAATAGGGACATAGATCATTACCTCGATAAGCCCAAAATTATCCAAGATTATAAGTCGATCTGAGCAACGTTTAGCTCGATTCTGACGCTCAACCCGCTCCAAGCAACCCTTAGAAGTTTCCAAATAACCTCTTAACACTTCATCTAAGCTATGAAGATTTTTCTAGGGCTTCGTTTTGCGACTAAAGGAATAAAGTAGAATTTTGGGCTCTAGTATTGAAATAATTTGGAATACAACTAGGGATACTAGGCTAAGGTATTTGGGACTATATCAACACTTGAAGAATTTTTCCTACACCAAGGGAGAGTAGGGCGAGAACCTCAACAAAGGGGGAGTATTTTGTGAGTTAGAATCTCAAAGTGTGGATGAAATAAGTCTTGAAACAATGGGGTATTTATAGGAAAATCAATGGCCAAGATCTAGGAAAGTGTGTGGTGAGGATGGGGTACATGTGTGTGGGTAGTTGGCCAACCATTTGGCTACCACAAAAATGGGACAAGTGGCCACCACAAAAATGGGCCACTTGTCCGCTAAAAACGTCGGCAGCCTTCTCCATTCGGCCAACATGGACACCGGGGTGACACGTGTCGCCCCCTACTCGTACAAAATATTTCATATTACGAAAATATCCGAAATGCCAAAAATCCGAAAATAAAGTGGGCCCCACAAGCGTAAATTCTCGTGGGCCCCACGTGACCAATTCGGAAATAAAATTCCATAATTCTCAAATATTCCAAAAGTCCGAATACCAAATCGGAATCCAATTCCCATTAACGAACATTTTCCTTCTCAAAATTCGAAACTTTTAAAGTCGAAAAATCACATCTTTCTTCCTTTCCAATTTTAATGTCGTATTTGTATGCGTCGTCCTCATATACATACATTGGAACTACGAGGTGTAACATTCTCCCCTCGCCGAAACATTCGTCGAATGTTCCTTCTCAAGACAGATAACGATCAAGTTCCTCATAGCTTAACGGTTTGCAAATGCCACACGTAGCGCGAGAAAACACGCGCAAATACTTACATCAAAGTCCACGAGGAATCACCTCTAACATCACAAAAACTCCCACCCAAGGGCTAAAAGATACTCTCTTCGCACCTTCACTTTACAAGCGAAATGATCACAACTATGTTCTTAACACATGCTCGGTTCTTCCTTTTCGTCGTACCATACCGTGTCGAACTCTTTCTCACAACTTACCACATTTACGCTCGCTCCGGTTCCAAATCTCGTCATACCCTTTCCGGTGGTACCTTGAAGGCCACCGTCGGCACGAACTCTAAGTGTAAATCGCCGATTATCCGCGACTTACGCTGACTACGAGTGCCAAAAATCTCTTACGGATAAGCTTACCTTATCCACATCCTGTCGAAACAAGTATGAACCAACTATCTGAACCCTGCCAACATCGAACCAATCGACCGGCAACTTACACTTCCGCCCTACTGGCGTCATAAGGCAATATCCGAATCTGAAATGGTAGCTATAAAACACTCCGCCAGCGGAGGCAATCCTCACGGTACCACGAAATCCAAACAACGGCGAGGCGAATGCGATACTAAGACTCACTGAGTTCCTAACCTGCTGGTAAAACCTCGAGAAAAAGCGAGTAAACTAGGCTCCATTGCTGTCATAAGGTGAAAGTAGGCACCTCGTGCAACCTTACAACCTTCCCGATATAACATCTCGCATAACCTCTGTAGAGTAAACGGTCTGATGAAAGACAAGATGGGGTGACCTCGTCGGCCGACCATCGGTCGAGCGCTTCCACGAACTCGTGCGATGGTTAACTAAACTTGGGCCTAACACCCTCGGGACCACTATCATCTAGCGGGACCACCTCAAACCGACCCACTTTCCGGGCCGCGGGTTGACTCGCGATATGGCCTCGGCAGGCCAGCCGTACTAAACTCGTTCCGATCCTAACAATCTTACCAATTCCACGTCATGAAAGCTACCACTTTCATCTCACACTACCATGGAATTATCCCATAAATACACCACGTATCTGAGTACTTGACAAAGACCAACCATAAAATCATCCACTCGGGACGGCGCATCCAAGGTCCCACTATTATAAATTCTAAGGCTCCCCATTTTCGTCCCCGGACTTACCACTTTACAACTACCCATGTTTTCTAATCACAATTAACACAATGCTATCGAACATAACACTTAAGGTATACTCATCTTATCACACATACAAATCTCTAGAGGTTAAGGATATACTGCACTCTTACTTCACTTCCACTTTGTCGTTCTAATCAATCACGCTTACTGTGTGCATAGCTAGGAAGATGATGAATTAGCCAGCGATCTGAAGGTGAGTCTCTACATCCGCGCCACGTCTGTTCGGACAATTTCTCGCAAGATGGCCTGCGAGAGCAAAACAAGCCGTCGAAGAAGTCGACACTCTCCACAATGTCACTTACCTGATGGCCACATCGAGGTGGGGTGGCCTCATGCAGCTAACACCCTTCCTCTCGAACCACTGAATCATGAATCCGACTGGTAGGCTAAGTCATCCCTGTATCCCTCCTACTAGGACATTCTCTCCTCGCGTGTCACGGCGTTTGGTAAAACAAGCGTTAGTAAAAGACGACATTTCTGGGATGGCGTTTACCACATAGAGAACATAGAGAAAATCGAATTTGGTGGTGGAACCTATATAAATCGTGAACGGAAACCACGGAGTTCGACCAACTCCTAAATACCCGAACGTCACGAAGTGCAGCGGAGGACCACTCTCTGTCTTGGCGGAGCGCATAACCAGATCTGCTGAGAAGGTCGCCTCGAAAATTACCAAGGACCTGCTATTACGGCCTCTTACGCTGATCTTGGTTAGTCCGTCGATCTCTACGTTCCTCGATCTGCTGCGTGTAAGCATGTGCGGGCAATGTCCGTGTCGTCAAGAGCTACTCTTGTACAACTCTCTGCTAGATAATCGTCATGTCTGTGACATATCGGTGCACTCATCCTCCGTATGCGCCACTAAAGCGGGGACATAACGAGCGATAAGTCAAACTCTATCTTGTATTCCCGAACCGTTCGCCTGTTCGCCTCGACCTCATAAATCTATCTGCGAGCTCTCGCCGTGGCGAGGGCAAAAATGTGTAAATGCCTGCGAGGTCTCGATCACTTTCATGATCACAGAATTGTCGAATAAACTCCACGGCGATCTTATCGGTCCTCAATCCATAGAACTTCGGGTGGGATGCAACTCAAGCCGTGCCTCGAAACTATCGGATCTAGGGTGAACTCTTGATGCTGTCGGAACCACGGCTCCGTCGTCCTCATTCCCGGCCACGGACTAGCTAGTAATGGCGGGTCATCTCCTTGTAACTCATATCCTTTGTTCTGGCCGTGGGACTAGAGGCTCGGTATCGTGGTCTCGGTAGCTACCTGCTCGCTATAAACTCTCACAGGGCTAGCGGCGTCGCGAACTCCCGAATGAAGCGTTGTCTCGGATAATGAATGGGCGTGCCACAGTAACCTTACGTGCTCTACTCGCGACTCCTCTGCGCCTTGCCCTTCTGGGCTCTGGTTTCCTTGGGTAGAGGCATAGCGGGTGAAAAAGAATACGTCAGAGGGAGTCCAACTTATAACACAGCTCGAAGGCACGATCTCAGAGGGAGAAGAATGGAAACCAATCCTAAATATCCTGCGACCTCACGATTATAGGTGTGGTGCCAACACCGATAATCAAGACTCTACTAGATACGGTCGTAGACACTTTCCAGAGGATTAATCGCTCGATACCACTTTTGTCGGACCGAACCGGGCAGTGGTAGTGCCTTACCGGGCACCCAAGTAGCCATACATCGAGTAATCGCGGAATATAAAACAAGACATGAATAAAGTGAAGTGTAAAGCAGTTATCGAGAAAAGTTGCCTTAGGCATAAATATATAACAACTAGACGATTACATCCCTTTTTACAATTCTGCCTGGCGATTACTGGACCTAAGAATGATATGACAACAATGGCGGGACGGGGCCCATACCCTGAATGTAAGCACTTACAACGACGGGGACTATACCGTGATAAGCCTCCGAGAAGCGGAGCTTCCCAAGCTGTGACCCTAAGAGCGAGGATCAACATTGGTGTACCTACTGCGGCATGACGGCCCGAAGGAGGTCGATAACAGTACCAAGTATGTGGCCCGAAAATCAGAAATGAAATCATAGTAGTCTATATAAAGCGGGAGACATGTATGATAACCAAACTACGATTCCTGATAAATAGCGATCATGTCAAGTCGGGACTCGCGCCTCAAAGTCATCACTCAAATACAACTATGGGTCTCACGCCACAACATCAATCATGCGTGGAATATCTTCTCCTTCTGGCGATCTATGATATAAAAGCACCAAGGAATACACATGAACACCGGGTCTACGTGTCATAATAAAACCGTCTGGGGTAAGTATGAAGGCATAGCCGACTACTAAAACCCACGTACCAACAAGGTCATAAAGCGTATCATGAGATTTGTCTAGGCCGCCACGTGATCGAAGGCGGCCACTCGCCCGCGAGATCTAATGTCGCGTCTAGTCCTCGAACTTCCGCGACTCGCGTAAGCCACTCCGATGGCCCGCGTGAGGTATTCCCGCATCGGGTAGCTACTCCCGTGGCGTCACGGACTCGCGATCGCGTAGCACGTAGACCGCGTGACCATAAAGGCCGCACACTAACACGGAACTCGTAGCTCGCGCATAGGTCACACAAACCCGCGTGAGGTATTCTCGAATCATAGGTCACCACAGACACTTTGAGTCTACCCGCGTGGAGGCGACAACCGGAATCATGTCAAGAGGTGAGTGATATAATACTAACATAACGACTTATCGTTAAACAACATAAGCCTGACAAAGGGAAACCGCTTTATACAAACATCACAAGACACTAACACACGTAGCATCCTAACATGTCTACTTATCAAACCATCTTACTACACTTTCCGAATCAATACAAGACTTTCAAAAAAAAATAAGTAAACCGTTCTTCTATCTTCCTTAAGTCGTTATACCTAACTTCCCATAAAGCTAGTATAACACTTAAGCTTTTAAAACCAAGTATTTCTTTTCTTTCAAAATGGTTAATAACTCTTTTGAAATACTTCATTCTTATTATTTAAACTCAAGTCAAAAGACATCAAAGTAAAACCAAAACAATTTCCATACCTTCTTTTAAAACAAAGGCACTTCTCCTTTAAAAGTCAAGTAGCAATATACTTTTAAACCAAGTGTCTTACTCTTTTAAAAACAAGTAACCTATACCTTTAAATCAAATTACTTCTCCTTTCCCAAAATCAAGTTGTTTATAAGTCAAGTTATCATTTTAAATCCAATGATAAAACCATTCTTATTTCGAAATCAAGATAACTTTATTCTTTAAAAGACCACACACCCATTAATCATGAGTGAGATTTTACAACTTTTTAACATAATTCAAGTCCTTAATGTTTCATAACAAGTCACTTAACTTTGGAATCAAGTCAAGGACACAAAAGGAAAATCAACTTCCTTTAAACACATGTGCGTCTACCGCACTAAATATATTTCACAAATATCATGCTAGAAAGGATAGGAAGAGGTTCACATACCTCGCGACGATTATCGACAATTAGCAAAACGCTCCAAAGTACTCTAACCTTGCTCGCCTTTTCCACCCTTCAAGTAGAATACGTTACTCGTAGTACTTCAACCTATAAAGGCCACAAAACGTCTATCAACCTCTAGCTCTCTTCGTAGAATAATTCTAGATACAAGATTCCTTATTCTACGGAAAATTCAGCGACCTCCCCATGACCACATAAAACTCCTCGCCGAAGCGAGGCCTGCTGCAAACCAACAATTCGGGGTTACACGTCTAACGGACGTGTACAATTCTACTCCAATAATACTACAAGTCTACTGCAAATACGGTCAATGTAAATACAGTTCAATTCCTTATAATTATACTTCCAATATATCTTATACTCGATGATTAACTACTACAACATGTAATTTCCAATTACAATAGGGGACATAGATCATTACCTCGATAAGCCCAAAATTATCCAAGATTATAAGTCGATCACGAGCAACGTTTAGCTCGATTCTGACGCTCCAACCCGCTCCAGCAACCCTTAGAAGTTTCCAAATAACTTCTCTTAACACTTCATCTAAGCTATGAAGATTTTCTAGAGCCGTTTTTGCGACTAAAGGAATAAAGTAGAATTTTCTGACTCCTAGTATTGAAATAACTTGGAATACAACTAGGGATACTAGGCTAAGGTATTTGGGACTATATCAACACTTGAAGAATTTTTCCTACACCAAGGGGAGAGTAGGACGAGAACCTCAACAAAGGGAGTATTTTGTGACTTAGAATCTCAGTGTGGATGAAATAAGTCTTGAAACAATGGGGTATTTATAGGAAAATCAATGGCCAAGATCTAGGCAAGTGTGTGGTGAGGATGGGGTACATGTGTGTGGGTAGTTGGCCAACCATTTGGCTACCACAAAAATGGGACAAGTGGCGCAAAATGGGCCAACTTGTCCGCTAAACGTCCCACGCCTTCTCCATTCGGCCAACATGGACACACGGGGTGACACGTGTCGCCACTGCGTCAAAATATTTCATCTTCCAAAATATCCGCAATGCCAAAAATCCGAAAATAAAGTGGGCCACAAAGCGTAAATTCTCCGTGGGCCCACGTGACCAATTCGGAAATAAAATTCCATAATTCTCAAATATTCCAAAAGTCCGAATACCAAATCGGGAATCAATTCCCGTTAACGAACATTTTTCCTTCTCGAAATTCGGAAACTTTTAGTCGAAAAATCACGTCTTTCTTCCTTTCCAATTTTAATGTCGTATTTACGTACGTCCTCATATACATACATTGGAACTACGGGGCGTAACATGATGTAACTCTCGGACCATATCCCTTTTCTCTGGCTGAACAACAGACATACTACCCATCGATCTGCGACTAAGGGCATCTGCGACTCATTGGCCTTCCCGGGTGGTACGAATATCAACATCGTAATCCTTAAGTAGCTCCAACCACCGCTCTGCGCAAGTTTAGCTCCTACGGTGAAGATGTCGAGACTTTTGTGGTGCGTGTAAATGTCCACATGAACTCCATATAAATAATGTCTCCGGATCTTGAGGCATGAATCATTCTTGCGACTCAGTCATGTGTGGGATAGTTCTTCTCATGCTTCCTGTTGTCGAGATCATAAGCTATAACCTTGTCGTCTGCGTCGCCGCGCTCCAAGCCCGACACACGACGCGTCACAATAAACCACATATCCATCTAAACCTTACGGAAGAGTAAGAAGCGGGGCGGTCGTCGACCTCTCCTGCTTATCGAAACTTTCCTCACAAGTATCAGTCGGCGGAACATAGGCGCTTCGAGTCGGCTTAGTCAAAGTCTTTGAAATGGAAGCAAATTTCTCTACAAACCTCAGATAATAACTCGCAAGGCCCAAAGCTGCGCATCGTCGGTGTAGTGGAGTGCGGGCCAAGTCTTGACTGCCTCAATCTTAGTTGTATCAGGCGAATACCATCGGCCCAGATAACATGCCCCGAAAGCCACTGAAGCCCAAAACTCGCGTTTCGAGAACTTGGCATACAATGGTCCACGAGGACTCCCAATACCGCCGAATGATCAGATGCTCGCTCAGGCGCTAATACACCAAGATATCATCAATAAACACTATAACGAACATATCCAAGAATGGCTGAACACCCTATTCATCAAATCCATGAATCTGGCTGGGCGTTGGTCACCGAAAGACATCACCACGAACTCATAGTGCCCATACCGTCACGACCCGTTCGGGGGCGTGGTAGTGCCTTACCGGCACCCTAGTGATACAACATCAGAGTAATCAGCGGAACATAAAGACAATACATGAAACCAATGTAATAAGACAGTGAAATAAGAAGACAGGCTAACCAAAAACGGTTACCGTCAGTATATATAAATAACAATTTTGAACAGTTACATCCCTTTCCACCACTCTGCCCATAACAGTACTACAGACCTCTAAGAATGATATGACAACAACGACGGGACAGGGCCCCGTCATACCCCTGAATGTAAGCACCTACAACAACAGGGGACTATACCAAGATAAGCCTCCGGAGGAACGGAGCTTCCCAACGCTGAAATGTGACCCTAGAGCGAGGATCAACGGCGGGTGTACCACCTGCGGCGTGACGCGGCCGAAGGAGGTCGATCTGACAGTACAGTATGGCGAAAATCACGTAAATGAAATCATAGTAGTCTATATAAAGCGGGGACATGTATGACAACCAAACTACGATTCACAATAAATAAGCGATCGTATCGAGTCGTGACTCACGCCAAGTCATCACTCAAATATACCCATGGGTCTCACGCCCACAACATCAAGCATGCCCGTGGAATATCTTCTTCACTGCCGGCAGTCTATGATATAATCATACCACGAAGTACACATGAACACCAGGTCCCACCTGTGTCATCATAAAACCGTCTGGGGTAATGCGAAGGCATAGCCGACTACTAACACCAGCGGTACAAACAAGGTCATAAAGCGTATCATGAGATCTGTCTGCAGGCCGTTACATGATCAAAGGCCACTCGCGCGATGTATCTAATGTCGCGTCTAGCCTCGAACTTCCGTAGCTCGCGTGGCCACTCGATGGCCCGCGTGAGGTATTCCGCATCGAGGGTAGCTACTCCGCGGCGTCTGGACTCGCCGTCCGCGTGGCCACATGACCGCATGACCACAAAGGCGCATACTAACACAGAACTCCCGCGATTCGCATAGGCCATCTGCACCCGCATAAGGTATTCTCGAATCATAGGTCCGTCGACGCTTTGAGTCTACCACGCGTGGAGGCGGCTTAACCGGAATCATCTCAATAGATGAGTGATGAATAATACTAACATAACAGCTTATCGTTTAAACAACACAAGCAAAACAAGGGAAAAACCCCTTTACACAAACATCACAAGATACTAACACACGTAGCATCCTAGCATGTTTACTTATCAATCAACAAGAAAGTATTACAAGGCTATCACAAACCAACACAAATCAAGTTATACACACAAGGTACTTTCTACTATTTGTCAGCAAGTTCGGGTTTTTATCCCCAAAGTACTTCATACATTAACTCTTTAAAAGATACGTTGCTTTCACAAAAACCACACAATACCCGTAGTATATGAAAATAGAGTGATTATCTTTTGAAGTAAATCAAAACACTTACCTTTGTAAAATCAAGTAACAACATTATTTTCAAACGTCCAAGTTTGCC
This sequence comes from Przewalskia tangutica, assembly GCA_029844215.1. Taxonomy (NCBI): domain Eukaryota; kingdom Viridiplantae; phylum Streptophyta; class Magnoliopsida; order Solanales; family Solanaceae; genus Przewalskia; species Przewalskia tangutica. The sequence continues at coordinate 55,854,850 of CM056729.1, read as the reverse complement.
TAATTTCAAATGTTCACGTTTCTTATTTTAGAAAGGTTTCGTAGTTCATAGTCTTATTCATTTAAGAATATAATTCTCTTTTAAACCATCTGAGAAACATAAGCCTTATATGTGAGTAGGATATTCTTGTTTATAACAACCTTATTACAGCAGCCATGATCTAGGAAATATCATCTTGTCTCATCTTAGCTTCTATGCAAATGGAAGTTTCTACTGGTTTTAATAATACTTAATCTGTCAAAACATTTCCTTTTATTAACGTTGCGGTGGTTTGTCGATACACATTACGATTTCGAAATCGATAAAACATTCTTAAGCCGTTATACCTAACTTCCCATAAAGCTAGTATAACTCTTAAGTTTTCAAAACCAAGTATTACTTCTTCTTTCGAATGATTCAAAATCTTTGAAATACTTCAAGTTCTTTATTATCACATAACCAACCGCTTATAGTTCAAATCGATTACCTTTTAAAAACCACAAGTATTTTCTTACCTACATAAAGCTGTTATAACCAACTTCCATAAAGCCGTTATAACACTTTATGTTTTAGACCAATCAAATACATTTAACACATGTACGTCTACTGTACTACATTGTTACACACATATCATGCTAGAAGAGATAGGAAGAGGTTCACATACCTCGCGACGAGTATCAACTAATAGCAAAACGCTCCAAGTTCTTCCAACCGTCGGCTACTCCTTAAGCCAAGTAGATCGCGCCATACGTAGTACTTCAACCTATAAGGCCACGAGGCGCTTATTAACATCTAGATCTTATCGTAGAACATTCTACAGAGAATTCGGCAGCACCTCCCCGCAATGGCGTAAATCTCATCTCTATCAGTAGGCCGCCATCAAGCCAACCGGGGGTTCATACATCTAACCGGGCGTGTACAATTCTACTATACAAGAATGCTACACAAGTCTCATGTCTGATCTATGTAATTACGATTCGACTCTTCTTTCAAAAGGTTTCTTATTATTGGGCTTAAGTCAAAAGACATTGCGATAACTACGTTCGATTCTATATATAGTATACTTCAACTATATATTCTAACAACATGTAATTTCCAATTACAATAGGGGACAAGATAATTACCTCGATAAGCCCATAATTATCCAAGTATAAAGTCGATCTGGGCAACGTTTAGCTCGACTCCGCGCTCCAACCGCTCCAAACTACCCTTAGAAGTTCTAACCAACTTCTACATACTACTCCAACTAACTATGGAGATTTTCCTTAGGGTTTCGGTTTTGTAGTGGGAAGTATAATAGTATAAGGGCTTTTAGTATAAGTATACCCTTAGAATACTACAACGTATACGACTAAGGTAATTTGGGCATTACAACAATACTTTTGAGAGTATTTCTACCAAGAGGGGGGTAGTATTTCGACTAGCACAACTAGGCTAGGGGGGAGGGGGTTCTCGGCTAGAACCACTAGGCAAGGGGGGTGTTTCGGCCAAGGGATTTTCTCAAAGGGGGAGGGGAATGGTGTTGGACGAGAACACTACTAGGAGAGGGGGAGGATTTTAACACTTAGAGAATTTTTAGGAATGGATGAAGAAGTCTTCCAAAGGGGGGTATTTATAGTACAAGCCAAGGCCAACCAATGGCCAAGATTATGCCAAGTAGTAGGCAAGTGTAAGGTCAAGATATGCCCAAGTGCCCCCTAGACCCTACTCCACAAATCCCTCACAAAATATCCTACCAACTAAAGCCATTCCATTCGGCCACAATAACGCCTCAAGTCCACCAATGAGGGGGTGCCAAGTGTCGCCCTCTCGTTGGTCCAAAATGTTTCGTCTCTCGGAAAAATCCGCAAAAAATAAAAATGACATAGCCGGAATTTTCCCTACGAAAGCTGTGGAAACGTTTCGTCGAAAAACGACTCTAATCGGGTGTTGTGAACAAAATAAATCGGCCAAGCCACTTTAAAGCCCAAACTTTTCTACGTACGTCCTTACGTACATACTCTGGAAATACGGGGTATAACATTCTCCCCTCCTTAGAAACATTCGTCCCGAATGTTCCTTCTAAGTCTCAAAACAAACGCGCGCCAGTATAGTCTTCACTACTATACTTACGAGAACAATCCTGCCACACATGGCCACAGAAACACCCGCGCAAATACCTCCATCCAAGTCCACGAGGAAACACCTCTAACATACCTCTCTCCGGGGTCTAAAATATACTTCCTTCGCACCTTCTCCTTACAAAAGAAATGATCCCATCTATGCTTGTCATACATGCTCGCTTCTCCCTTTACTCGTCGTGATACCACTTTTGTCACGTTGCCGCGAGGTTCTAGTGTCACTCCGGCGACCCAACAAATGGTACCGGGCTGCATGCGATCCCTGAGGCTGTCGTACACTCGAACTCTTACCACATTTACGTCGCGATTTCAAAACTCATCACACCTGACGGGTTGGTACTTTCAAGAAGACCGGCCGTCGGCACGAACTCAAGCGTCGTCGCCGATTATCCTCACGATTTCTCTGAGCTGCCAGAACCTCTTCTAGACAAGCTTTACCCTATCCACAGTCTGCTGGAACAAGCCTGAACCCACTATCTGAATCTTGCCAACATCGAACCAATCGACCGCGACTTACACATCCGCCCTCTGAGGCTTCATAAGGCGACATCCGAACACCGAAATGGTAGCTTAAACACTCCTCCACAGAGACAACAATCCCCACAACTACCCGCGAAATCCACACGCGGCGGGGCGAATGCGGTCGAGACTCACCTGAGTTCTTAACCTGCTTGGTAAAACTTCCGGAAACAAAAGCGATCGTGCCACGGACTCCACATGCATCATAAGGTGAAGGTAGGCACCCGTGCAGCCTTACAACCTTTCGATAAATCAACACTGCCAGTAAAGCGGTCTTTGCTGAAGACAAGGCGGTGACCTCATCGGCCCGACTACTGGTCGAATGCATCCACGAACTCGTACGCTGGTTAACTAAACTTGGGCCTAACACCCTCATAACCCTACCACAAGGCGGGACCACCACAAACTGACCCCACCACCATACATGCCGCGGGTTGACCCGCAACATGGCCTCAACCCGACCGCAACGCGCGACACTAGCTCCCGACCGAAAACTCTCACTAATCACGTTACGAAAACCTAGCGGTCTTCTTAGCTCAACTACCCTCTTTCATTCCACACTACTCAGGGACTTATCCCACAAACATAGCTCACGTGCACTATGCACTCCTATAAGGGTCAAACATAAACATACGTCTTTTACTCGAGATGGCCTTACCTCTAAGGTCTTCACGTATAATGCTCTAAGGCTTACATTTTCTCTAGAGGGTTAAGGATATATCTATATCTACTGCTTCACTCCCCTTAGTCGTTCTAATCAAACACGCCCGTAGGCGATAGCTAAGGGAGGTGACGAACTACCCACCGATCCTGAAGGCTGAGTCCTCCTACTAGGACATCCTTTCGACACATGGCCCTGACGGCCGCTGGTAAAACAAGTACCAACTACAAGACGACATTCCCCGGGATGACGTCTGTCACCCTGTGAACACTGGGAAAAAGCAATCCGGGTTTGGAACCTACGTGTGGCGTGAACGGAAGCTCTGGAGCTCTGACCAATTCCTGCACACCCCGAACGTCCTGAACCCCGTGGAGGACCATTCTGCACTGGTGGAGGTGCATGTCTAATCTGCTGGTGAGGCGACTTGCCTCGAAAGTTACTAAAGGACCTTGCTGCTCTGGCCTTCTTCTGCTGTCCTTCGTTAACCCGTCGACCTCTACGCTTCTCGGCCTGCTGCGCATAAGCCCGTACACAGGCCATGCTCAAGCCTAACTGAAGAATTACTCTTGCACAACCCTCTCTTAGGTAGTCATCAAGACTCGCGGTATATCGGTATACTCTCTGGTAGCCAAATCCATAGCTAATGTGGTCACTTCTTGCAATCTAAATTCATCGTTCCGTCGTGGGCGAAGGTTCAAATATCGCGGTAGCAGAATCGCCGCCGTGCTAAACTCTGCGGGGCTAGTGGCGTCGCAGAACTCCCGAATGAAGCACTACCCTAGGTAAAGATTGTTGCGGTGCCCTCGTAACCCTCTGTACTCTTCTCGCGGCTCCTCGGTGCCGCCTCACGGGCGGGTTTGCCTACGCGAGGCATATCGGTAAGGAAAGAAATCGTTAGAGGGTCCAACTTATCACACTGCCTCTAAGGCACGATCTCGTAATGAGAAGAATGGAAACCAATCCTAAATATCCTATAGCCTCACGATTATTGGTGTGGTGCACAACACACCGATAATCAAGACTGCTGGATCGATGCGGCGTAGACACTTTCCGAGGATTAATCGCTATGATACCACTTCACGCGACCGTTCGGGGCGTGATCGTGCCTACCGGGCACCCTAGTGATACAACATCAGTGTCGGTGAACATAAAGACAATACATGAAACCAATGTAATAAGACGGTGAAATAAGACAAAGCAACCAAAAGCAGTTCTGTCGGTATATATAAATAACAATTTTGAGCAGTTACATCCCTTTCACCACTGCCCGCGCGTACTACAGACTTCTAAGAATGATATGACAACAACGCGGGACGGGGCCGTCATACCCTGAATGTAAGCACCTACAACAGGACTATACGAATAAGCCTCCGAGGAACGGAGCTTCAAACGCTGACTGTGACCACAGGCGAGGATCAACGGCGGTGTACCACCTGCGGCATGAGCAGCCCCGAAGGAGGTCGATCAACAGTACCAAGTATGTGGCGAAAATCGTAAATGAAATCATAGTAGTCTATATAAAGCGGGAGACATGTATGACAACCAAACTACGATTCACGATAAATAGCGATCGCGTCAAGTCGGGACTCACGCCTCAAGTCATCACACAAATATAACAATGGGTCTCACGCCCAACATCAATCATGCGTGGAATACCTTAACTTCATCGCGATCTATGATATAATCATACGAAGTACACATGAACACCAGTCCCACTGTGTCATCATAAACCGTCACGGGGTAAGTCTGAAGGCATAGCCGATTACTAACACCACGGTACAAACAAGGTCATAAAGCGTATCATGAGATCTGTCTGCATCGTCACATGATCAAAGGCGGCCACTCGCGCGGTATCTAATGTGCGCGTCTAGCCTGGAACTTCGTAGCTCGCGTAGGCCACCCGATGGCCCGCGTGGTATTCCGCGCATCGAGGGTAGCTACTCCGCGGCGTCTGGACTCGCCGTCGCGTTGCCACATAAACCGCGTGACCACAAAGGCGCATACTAACACGGAACTCCGCGATTCCGCGCCGACCATCTGCACCGCGTAAGGTATTCTCGAATCATAGGTCCATCGACCGCTGAGTCTACCACTGCGTGGAGGCGGCAACCGGAATCATCTCGAGATGAGTGATGAATAATACTAACATAACGACTTATCGTTTAAACAACACAAGCAAAACAAGGAAAAACCCTTTACACAAACATCACGAGATACTAACACACGTAGCGTCCTAGCATGTTTACTTATCAATCAACAAGAAAGTATTACAAGGCTATCACAAACCAACACAAATCAAGTTATACACACAAGGTACTTTCTACTATTTGTCGAGAAGTTCGGGTTTTATCCCCAAAGTACTTCATACATTAACTCTTTAAAAGATCGTTGCTTTCACAAAACCACACAATACCGTAGTATATGAAAATAGAGTGATTATCTTTTGAAGTAAATCAAAACACTTACCTTTGTAAAATCAAGTAACAACATTATTTTCCAAAGCGTCCAAGTTTGCCTAATTTCAAATGTTCACGTTTCTTATTTTAGAAAGGTTTCGTAGTTCATAGTCTTATTCATTTAAGAATATAATTCTCTTTTAAACCATCTGAGAAACATAAGCCTTATATGTGAGTAGGATATTCTTGTTTATAACAACCTTATTACATCAGCCATGATCTAGGAAATATCATCTTGTCTCATCTTAGCTTCTATGCAAATGGAAGTTTCTACTGGTTTTAATAATACTTAATCTGTCAAAACATTTCCTTTTATTAACGCTATGGTGGTTTGTCGATACACATTCGATTTAGAAATCGATAAAACATTCTTAAGCCGTTATACCTAACTTCCCATAAAGCTAGTATAACTCTTAAGTTTTCAAAACCAAGTATTACTTCTTCTTTGAATGATTCAAAAATCTTTTGAAATACTTCAAGTTCTTTATTATCACATAACCAGCGATTATAGTTCAAATCGGTTACCTTTTAAAACCACAAGTATTTTCTTACCTACATAAAGTTGTTATAACCAACTTCCCATAAAGCCGTTATAACACTTTATGTTTTAGACCAATCAAATACATTTAACACGTATGCGTCTCCGTACTACATTGTTACACACATATCATGCTAGAAGAGATAGGAAGAGGTTCACATACCTCGCGGCGAGTATCGACTAATAGCAAAAGCGCTCCAAGTTCTTCCAACCGTCGGCTACTCCTTGCCAAGTAGATCGCGCCATACGTAGTACTTCAACCTATAAGGCCACAAGTGCGCTATATTAACATCTAGATCTTATCGTAGAACATTCTGAAGAATTCGCAGACTCCCCACATGGCGCGTAAATCTCCTCTCTATCGAGGCGGCCATCAAGCCAACCGGGGTTCATACATCTAACGGACGTGTACAATTCTACTATACAAGAATGCTACACAAGTCTCATGTCTGATCCTATGTAATTACGATTCGATTCTTCTTTCGAAAGGTTTCTTATTATTGTGCTTAAGTCAAAAGACATTGCGATAACTACGTTCGATTCTATATATAGTATACTTCAACTATATATTCTAACAACATGTAATTTCCAATTACAATAGGGGGACAAGATAATTACCTCGATAAGCCCATAATTATCCAAGTATAAAGTCGATCCTGGGCAACGTTTAGCTCAACTCCGTGCGCTCAACCCGCTCAAACTACCCTTAGAAGTTCTAACCAACTACATACTACTCCAACTAACTATGGAGATTTTCCTTAGGGTTTCGGTTTTGTACTGTGGGAAGTATAATAGTATAAGCGGGCTTTTAGTATAAGTATAACCTTAGAATACTACAAGGTATACGGCTAAGGTAATTTGGGCATTACAACAATACTTTTGAGAGTATTTCTACCAAGAGGGGGGTAGTATTTCGACTAGCACAACTAGGCTAGGGGGGAGGGGGTTCTCGGCTAGAACCACTAGACAAGGGGGGGGTTTCGGCCAAGGGATTTTCTCAAAGGGGGAGGGGAATGGTGTTGGACGAGAACACTACTAGGAGAGGGGGAGGATTTTAACACTTAGAGAATTTTTAGGAATGGATGAAGAAGTCTTCCAAAGGGGGGTATTTATAGTACAAGCCAAGGCCAACCAATGGCCAAGATTATGCCAAGTAGTAGGCAAGTGTAAGGTCAAGATATGCCCAAGTGCCCCCTAGACCCTACTCCACAAATCCCTCACAAAATATCCTACCAACTAAAGCCATTCCATTCGGCCACAATAACGCCTCAAGTCCACCAATGAGGGGGTGCCAAGTGTCGCCCTCTCGTTGGTCCAAAATGTTTCGTCTCTCGGAAAAATCCGAAAAAAATAAAAATGACATAGCTGGAATTTTCCCTACGAAAGCTGTGGAAACGTTTCGTCGAAAAACGACTCTAATCGGGTGTTGTGAACAAAATAAATCGGCCAAGCCACTTTAAAGCCCAAACTTTTCTACGTACGTCCTTACGTACATACTCTGGAAATACGGGGTATAACAATACCGGGTCCTGAATGCAGTCTTCGGGATATCTGTCTCTCTAACCCGTACCTGATGATAACCAGAACGCAGGTCTATCTTGGAAAAACACTTTGCACCCAACCGTCAAACAAATCGCCAATCACGGGAGGGATATCTGTTCTTGATAGTTACCTTGTTAATTTGCACGTAATCAATACACATGCAACGCCCCATCCTTCTTCTTTACAAATAACACCGCTCCCTGGGGAGAAACACTTGGCTTTGATAAAGCCTTTCTCCAAAGAAATCTTTTCTTGGTCTTTCAATTCCTTCAACTCGGCAGGTGCCATCCTGTATGGTGGAATAGATATCGGTCGAGTGTCTGGCGCCAAGTCGATGCAAAACTCAATCTCCCTCTCAGGAGGGATACCCGGAAGCTCGTATGGGAATACGTCTGGAAACTCTCTAACGACCGGAGCGCACAAGGTCGGTATCTCACCTCGATGATCGAATACGAACTAAATGGTAAATATACCCTTCCAGTATCATCTTCCTAGCCTTGGTAAGAAATAAACCTACCCCTGGCGATGCAAAGATTCCTTCCACTCGATAACCGGCTCCACGAAACCGAACCGAACTAACCTCTCTGCGGTCCACATTGGCATAGCAAGACGCTAGCCAATCCATACCCATAATCACATCGAAGTCTCACATATCCAACTCTATCAAGTCGGTAGAGTCGGCGACCATCTATAGTCATCGGGCAAGCCTTATATACGCTCGGCTACCACCGAAGCACCTACCGGCGTAACCACCTCAAAGGATTCTATGGACTCTGCTCTATCCCTATTCTACCAAAGAATATGAGGAGATATATAGGACAAGGTAGAACACGGATCTATCAAAGCATAAACATCACGGAAGAGACCAACAATGTACGTGGCGACATCAGTGACGCCTCCGGTCCCGACGGTGGACATAGCATAAATGCGGTTCGAGGACCGCTGAATCGAACCCCGCCACGACCCTGCCGCGGCTGTTGGCGTGAACACCCCGCCTCCGGCGCCCAACCACCAAGATGAAGACCCGGCAAGATCGAACTCGCTTACCGAGCCATGGCACTCCCGCCTGCAGACGGACAATCTTCTTCAAATGGCCTGCCACAAGAGTAACAAGCTCTCGGAGGAATACGACACTTCTATAATGGCAATCACCACATCGACCACCGAGGCATGGGGGCCTCGTCGACGGAACTCGTCCTCTGGAAACCCAAGCCCGGAACCTGTCCCGCTCCCGAATACTCAGACGTCCGGAGATGGTGGAGGCGCTGCGGGCCATGTGGTGCAAATCCGTCTCTTTGGGGTTGTCTACCCTAAAACTACCGAGGACCTGCTGTCACGGCCTCTTCTGGCGAGCACTGCTGATCCGCGGCCCTGCGTTCCTCACACCCAGTGCATGTGCTCGCACGCGGCAATGTCCATGCCGGTGAAGAGCCACCCCGTGCAACTCTCGGCCAAGTGATCATCGAGTCTCGTGACATAGCGGTGCACCCGCCTCCATGTTGCGCTGCAAAGCGGGCACATACCTAGCCAATGAATCAAACTCCATGTTGTATTCTGACCGTCGCCCATTCTGCCTCGGCGTCAAAAATCTATCGGCCCGAGCCCTCTCATCTGCGGAGGCAAGAAATGGCCAAGTAACGCCTCGAACTTCGTCCCCAAACTGGAAGCGCATGCTCCCCCCTGGACAGTTCCCATGAATCATACCAGTCAACTGCGGTGTCCCGTAACCGATGCGAACCTAGTACCACCAACTCGGTCTCCGAAGCCCCGATCACCCTCATGATCCGCCGCAACTGTCGGATGAACTCCTGAGATCATCTCGCCTTGACCCATAAAACTCGGTGGCTGCGACTCAAAAGTCCTCGCCTCTGCTAGCGGCTCTGTCGAACTACGGTCATACCGGGCTGCTCTCGCCTATCCTCGTTCTGCCACGATCACGGCTAATCGGGCCATCTCCTTGTAGCCCATTTCCTCTGCCGCCTGCTGCTGGTCTGGAGTCTAGGGTACAGCGGTCTCAGTAGCCGATGATGCTGCCTCAGACTATACTGGTGTTTGAGACGTTGTAGAACTCGCCGTTCGAAACACCTCATCCGTAAGGATCGGCACGTGCCACTGTAACCCTGCGGTGCCCTACTAGTAGTTCCTCCATCGCCTTGCCGCTTCGCGCGGTGCCGCTGTGTGGAGGCATAACTGATACACACAAAGTTTACGTCAGAGGAAATTCAACCTATAACCCAGCTCTATTGCACGATCTTAGAGTGAAAGAAATGGAAACCAATCCTAAATATCTTGTAGCCTCCTGATTATAGATTTGGTGCACAACACACCGATAATCAAGACTCTACTAGATACGGCCTGTAGACCCTTTCCGAGGATTAACTGCTCTGATACCACTTTTGTCACGACCCGACCCCGGATCCGTGACCGGTGCCTTGACCGGGCACCGCAGGACACAACATCGAGAAAACCATGAATATAAACTCCAAATAAAACAACCATAATGGTATAAATAGTCTAGCCCAAAATGGCTACCCCAAAAGTACATAAAACCGAATACCTATATCCTTTAACAACCTGTTATGACAAGACTACAGACCTCTAAGAATGAGTAATACTATGACGGGACAGGGCCCCGTCATGCCCCTGAATGTACAAAATATCAACAACACCAGGGAGAACCATACCAAAAGTCGAGCTTCCGAAGAAATGGAGCTCCTAACACCTGAGTAAAAGATCCTAGGAATGAGGATCTACCACCTGCTTTCCCTTACCTGCGGCATGAACGCACCCAGGAAGCGGGTCGACACAACGTACCAAGTATGTAAAACTGGAAAATACTGTAGTAATATCACAAGTCAAAGATAAGCTGGAGTCATAGATAAAAATCAATTTCCTTGCACTGTGTCTTACTAACAATGAGAGTAACGAGTATAAAACTTATAGCATAAAAATAGGAGGCTCACGATCAAAACAGGGTACCTCGCCCGTAGTATCATTAAGCAATCCTACTCCTGGGACTATTTCACCCGCATAGGTCCTGTGGACCCGCATGAGGTCATCCGCCGTCGTGGGACTATTTCACCCGCGTGGGACTATTTCACCCGCACGGATCTTGTGGACCGCATGAGTACCGTCGCGTACTCGCGTGGGACTATTTCACCCGCATGGATCCCGTAGTCGGATCGCACGAGTGCAAGCGCGCACTCGCGTCATGGGTAGCAATTTCATGGCATAGATAATAACCCGGGGTTTACCCCGTAATAATACAAATATATAACATAGCTCATCCGGATATCATATCATACATAAGCACTACCGGCATATCATATCACAACATAAGCACTACTACCTATCATATCACAACATAAGCACTACCGCCTATCATATCATACATAAGCACTACCGCCTATCATATCATAAGCAAGTTAAGAAATCCCTAACTTCTTATTAACATTATTAATATATCCTCTCATTTTAGTATCCTAAGGCACTAACATGTCTTTTAATAGAAAATCCGGGAATTCAACCCAAGTACCATGTACTTCTAACTTTTTAAGAAAAACTCTTTTTATACAAAGATTCCAAGATACTATTCACCATAGTATCAAGTTACGATTTCTTTTCAAGACAAGTCACATTTCCTTTTAGAAATATAATAGGCTTAAATCAAGTGACTTCATTTCCTTTAAAATCTTAGGCAACCAATGCCTAAAAATCAATTCACCTTTCTAAGTTTCAAATCCTTTACCCGTACTTGTTTTAATTAGAGTAAACCTTTCCTTGTGAACCTTTCAAGAAAACTAATATAACCAACTTCCCATAAAGCCATTATATTAGCGTTATCCCTTTGTCAAATACATTTTCCTCAATCCAGGACTTATACTTTTGAAATGAAACAAGTATCATATACTTTAAAACAAGTGTAGATTATCAATTCTTGTCGATACCGTACTACATAGATACAACTATTCATGCTCAAGAGATAGGAAAGCTCTACATACCTCTTTCTGTTAATCCACTTGCTAAGTCCAACTACTCAAGTAATATGTCAACCTATAATAACCATAGTGTGTTTATTAACCTCTAATTTCAATGTAGAATTTCCAAATTCAAGTTATCAATTCCTAAGGAAAATTGGGCAGCATTTCCTTTGTTTCTACTCACTTTGCCACCTGTTCAAAGGCCGATTTTTCAACATTCAAACGCTCATTAAGGCAACAACCAAACTAACACAAAGGGATTACACACCTAATCTTGGATGTGTGTAAAATTCTGCCCCATAAGTTATAATAGTACACTTAACAATTCTATGGTGGTTTTAGGCTACAACATGCTCATAATATTTCTTTAGCCAAATCCTTCATATCCAACCCACATTTCTAGCATGCAATGACTCTAAGAGCATTATTTACCACCATAAGTATTTTCTTCTTAGCATGCAACTCTATAAACTAATAATAGAGGAAGAATCATTACCTTAGAGCTTTAGCCAAATTTATCCAACAATTTGCTAGCCTTTCTACCAAGAATACCACCACCACCACCTTCACAAGTTAACCACAAGCTTCCTTCTTGTCTTTTAATTTTTCAGATTTTTCCTAAGGCTAGATTGTCTCTTGGATTTTTTTTGAGAGAAGGAGGAGCTTGAAATATTTAGAGAGACGGAAGAGGTTTTTCAAAGAGAGAGATGACAAAGGACCAAGTCTTTAAGACTTGGTCAATATATTGTATGTAAAAATCAGATGGGGGGGGACACTTGTCCCCCACTCAGCCTCTTTCAAAAGATAAATCTGACTTTTCCTAAGTTTTCCTCCGATTTCCGCCTCGGCGCGTGCCTGCTTCGGCGCGCGCAACTCTGCGGACCGGATCTTCCGGCCATGCCCTGCTTCCGGCCGCGGCTGAAACTTCAGCGACCCTCGATTTCTGAGTCGCGCCGACTTCCGCGCCGCGTCCTACAATCACTTGGCGCCGCGTTCGCCCGTGGCCATGAGATTCCCGATCGGTCCAGGCGAACCACGGTATAACATTCTCCCCTTAGAAACATTCATCCCAATGTTCCTTCTAGGCTTACTCGACACAATATCGATAGACTCAAATAAAGACGCCCACACGCCACAACAAAACTCAAGCATAAATACTAAATTTAAAGACCAACAATTTAGAACGTGGGTTACGGAGGTATAGGGAATAAGTGAGGATATTTCTTCATCATGTCATCCTCGCTTCCCACGCCATCTCCTCTCTGCTCGTTCGCCATAAGACCTTGACGGAAGCCACATCCTTTGTCATGTCGCTAACTCCGACGATCGAGTATCGCCATGGGACTCTCTCATACGATAAATCCTCCGTTACTGAACCTCATGAACCGGTGCACTCTAGATGGATCTCAATACATTTCGCAACATGGACACATGGAAGATCGATGTATCGCCTCCAAATCGGACGGCAGATCTAACTCATAGCAACCCCGCCACCCTACGGACAATCCGTCACGCCCAATGTACCGGGCTAAGCTTCCTTCTTTCCAAATCTCATCGCGCCGCACGGGCGATACCTTTAGAAAAACCCAATCACCTAACTCAAATTCCAAGTGTCGACGCCGATGATCTGATACGACTTGCCGACTGAGCCGCCAACAACCGCTCTGGATAAGCTTCACCTTATCCATCTGCTGAACTAAGTCCGCCCGACCAACCGAACTTCTCCACCTCGAACCAGCTTATAGGTGACTGCACTTCCTCCCGTATAAGGCCTCAAGGCGCCTATGAATCCTGAATGGTAGCCGTTGTTGTAAGCAAACTCCACAAGAGGCAAATGATCCTCCCAGCTACCCACGAAATCAATAACACAAGCCCGCAGATATCCTCGTTGTTCGGATAGTGCGCTCGGCTCATCCGTCGATGCGAGGATGAAACGCATCGAGACTCACCGTGTCCTAATCCTTCTCGAAAGGACCTCGAAGTTAGCGAGAATCGGGCTCCTCTATCGATATAATCGACACCGACTCGTGCGGTCTCACAATCTCTCTAATATATAATCGGCATAGTCCTCACCGAACGCTCGTTCGATCGAAGAAAATGGGTTGATTTCACACCGTCGACAATCACCCAAATGGAATCATGCTTCCTCCGAGTGGTAGGTAGTCCCGTAATAAAATCCATATTTATCACCTCCCACTTCCAAGTCGGAATATCAATATCCGCAACAATGTTCACCGCTTCGTGCTCAATCTTAACCTGACAATTGGGCACCGTACACGAACTCCGCGTCCTCTTGGCCATCCCACCAATACACGATCCGAGGTCACGATACATTTTAGTCGATCCCGTGAATAGAATAACGAAGCGTGTGCCTCGCCAGAATGGGGACACTTGTCCCCACTCAGCCCTTTCAAAAGATAATCGACTTTTCCTAAGTTTTTCGCTGATTTCGCCTCGGCGCGGCCTGCTTCCGGCCGCGCAACTCCGCGGACTCGGATCTTCTGCGCCGGCCGCTTCCGGCCAGCGGCTGAAACCAGCGACCAAGATTTTCGGAGCCGCGGCCGACTTCCGGCCGCGGCCTACAATCACTTTGCCGCGCGGCCACGCTCCGGCGCGGCGCTGACCCGACCGCGGTCCAGCCCGAACCACGGGTATAACAACGCTCATGCCGCAGGTAGAGGTACATCGTTGTTGATCCTCGCCATGGGATCACGATTCAGATTGGAAGCTCCGTTTCTCCGGAGGCTTATCTTTTGGTATGTTTCCCTGAGTCGTAGGTTCTTGTACATTCAGGGGTATGGCGGGGCCCTGTCCCGTCATAGTTGTTGTTACATTCTTAGAGGTCTGTAGTACTGTTGTGGGCAGGGTTGTAAATGATGTAACTGTTCAACTTCTGTATATATGCAAGAAGGCAACCGTTTTGGTTGGCCTGTTTTATTATCATATCTCTTGTTTCATGTTTAAGTTTTTATTTCCGCTGATTTTCTCTGATGTTGTATCACTAGGGTGCCCGGGGTAAGGCACCAGTAACGGGCCGGGATCGGTTCGTGACACCAAGTCCCACCTGTGTCCTAAAAACTGTACGGGCCAAGTCGGAAAACGAACCACTAGATCCAACCTGTATCATAAAACTGACGGGGGCAAGTACGAAAGCCAACTACCAGATCCAACCTGCGTCAACAACTGACGGGGGAAAGTACGAAAGCTAACTACCAGATCCAACCTGTCGTCACGAGATATGACCGGGGCAAGTGCGCAAGCTATCTACCGGAGCCTATCGTACCAAACTGTGCAATAGCACCGGCGGGGCAATCGGAAGCCATCTACCGAGCCATCTGCGTCGACCACCGACGGGGCAAGTACGAAAGCTAACTACGGATCCATCCTACGCTACTAAATCTCACGAGGGCTAATCCATGGAATAACAATATCCCACGTGGTCGCATGCCGGAATCCACATCGTATAAGCATGACCGTAGGGTAATACAAACAATCCGAATCTAACGCCTCCGGTCACACGCCGAATCCACATCGTATAAGCATGTCCATGAGTATCCCTCGTGGTCGCATGCCCGAATCCACATCGTATAAGCATGACCATAGGGTAATACAAACAAATCCGAATCTAACGCCTCACGGTCACATGCCGGAATCACATCGTATAAGCGTGTCCAGTAACACAAATAATGGAAGCATACCGTGGAATCACATCGCGTCAACGATGCGTTCAAGAAAACTTACAACAAGACAATTCTCCAACCGAGAGTCGCGGCAACGTAATAAAACATAATACTTGCACTCAAAAGCTATCACCAGCACACATAGGCAAGTTCATAAAATCTATAGACTTTCATTTTATAAACTCAAGGCACTTATAGAATAATTCTCAATTAAACAAGCCAAAGTACTTATCAAGGAACACATAGAATAATTCTCAATTAAACAAGTCAAAGTACTACGTACGTACATGCTTTTCAAAAGACTCCTTTTTATGTAAAACCCCAAGATACTAACACCCGTAGTATCAAGGTGTGTCTATTTTTCAAAGTAAGTTACTACACTTTTAGAAAACTCATTTCAAAGCTTGAAATCAAGTAACTTCAAATTTTTACAATCTAGGCAACTTATGCCTAATAATCAAAATAGACAACTTTCTTAACCTTCCATAAAGCCGTTATAACCAACTTCCCATAAAGCCGTTATAACCCTTTATGGTTTTAGACATATCCATTCCTTTTATGACCAAGAGACTTATACTTTTAAAACCAAGTATCACATACTTACAAATCAAGTTCTCAACTTTCAAAATACTTCAAGTCTCTTAATATTTAGAAAACAAGTTCCTTCTAATTTTAAACCTCAAGTAAATCACTCCTTTAACTCCTCTAAAGTCATTATAACAACCCTTAGGTTTTGGAACTAAGGCACTAGCCAAAAGGTTTGGAAGCCACTTCCTTTTCAAGACTCTATGTACTTTAAGTAAAATACTTTCACTTTTAAGAATCCAAACTTCACTAAGGCACAACTTACAATTTAAACATCAAAGTACAATCAAGGAAGTACATAGAACAAATTCTATTTTAGGCAATCCAAATACAACCAAGGAATGGATCATTTAAGGAGTAGGACATACTTTCTTTATCT
Organism: Przewalskia tangutica; assembly: GCA_029844215.1. Classification (NCBI taxonomy): domain Eukaryota; kingdom Viridiplantae; phylum Streptophyta; class Magnoliopsida; order Solanales; family Solanaceae; genus Przewalskia; species Przewalskia tangutica. The sequence continues at coordinate 55,838,411 of CM056729.1, read as the reverse complement.
TAAGGAATCATGCTAGAAGAGGAGATAGTTCACATACCTTTTCGGAAAAATCCACAAGCTAAGCCGAATACGCCGTACGTAGAATTGTCAACCTATAATGGTCACAACATGACTATCAATTTCCAGTTTCTAACGTAGAATAATACTAAGTATACGGTCTCTTATTCTACGGAAAATCGGGCAGCACTTCCTTTGTTTCTACATACTTTGCCACCTTTTTCAAGGCCGAATACAATAACCAACACGCCACATTTAAGGCTCAAACAACAACAACAAAGGGGATTACACGCCTTACAATACGTGTAAAATTCCGCCCACAATTCATACCAAGTAGTTTAATACTCAAAGCCATTTCTCGGCAACTTATAATCAACAACTCAAAGTCTTTTCCAATCCTTTTCCAATTCCAAGTTCTAAGGTCTAACATGTTATATAGTCATAAACAACTTCAACAACTACAATTTCCTTCTTTATACAACATGCGACGACTTAAACTAATAATCAACTTGAATTGTAATCTTAAGGCTAAACATGCTAGTTTTCGGATTAGGGTTCCAATAGCCAATACACTTATCAAACTTCATACTAAACATCTCATGCTTGCTAATATCCATATCTACAACAATAAGTAAACTTTAATTGCTAAAACGACAAGATTTATACCTTTATAAGCCCTTAAAATTTCCAAGATTCAAAGTCGCGCCTTAGCAAATTCTTAGCTCCTTTCCTTTACGCTCCAATCCGCTATTTGAAGCCTTTAGAAGTTCACAACCAACTTCTCTTCCATTTCCAATCCAAAACTAGGAAAACTACTTAGGTTTTCTCCTTGCGACTAACGTGGAAACGTCGTTTTCGCAATATTTCTATTGAGATATCCTTACAATACCCTTAGGGACCTTGGGTTTAAGTCTTGTGAATAATGGATCAAAACTACAAAATTTGTGTGCAACATGTCAAACCCAGAGCTATTTCTCATGGCACAAATGTTCTCTAATTTTTCTAAGTGTGGAAGACCGTGTATTGCACTAGTAGTATGCTTATATAACACATTGGATGACTTAGATTAATACACTGGGCTAGGATGAAGGGCGATTAATGTTAAGCCGAGTGGACAAGTTGACTTGGTCAACAATCTCAAGCGAAGACTTATCTTCCTTGATGGTCAATGACCATTTTACCCTTACTAAAAAGCGTCAAGACCATATGTGGGGGTGCCACGTGTCGCCTCTCATTCGCCCATAAAATTCAGTAACCTCGTGGGCCCACAAAACGTAAAATTCCTCGGGTGGGCCCACATGACCAAATCGTAAAAACAAATTTCCATAAAGTTAAAAGTTCCATAATCCTCAAATAATACATTTTGAGAATCCAATTCTCATCAACGAACATTTTCCTTTCCGACGTTCGAAGATTTTCGTCGGAAAAACAATTCTTCCTTTCGTACTAATTTCCAAGTCTTGTGTTCCTTACGTGCTTTCTCTTATACATGTCTGGACTTACGGTGTAACATTCTTCCCCTTAGAAACATTCGCCTCCAATGTTCTTAGTCGATTGTCAAGCTATACAAACTCCCAGCAATCTATACTATGCCTATCAATCAATCTTGCACAAGACCAACGATGCCACACATGGCCACCACCTAACATACGTAAACATATCAATGGACCTTCCGTCCCGCTTCTCACAAAACTCGAAGGTTCTGATCTTCAAAACACGGATCCTTAGGTTCCTTTATTCTCTTACTTGACATACTTTCTCGTTTCTAAACTTATTTAGTACCCGTACAAAATCAACTAGACTTGGGCATTGCATCCTCGTGACCCTATCACATAGCGGGACCATTACCAACGGACATCACCCGATTCCATACTATCGGCTGACCCGAAATGAGTCCATAACCCGAACCCTCGTCACACTTAACTTCTCATTCTTAGTCGAAATAAATCTTTCTCTTATCTCAAGGTACCTCACCCTATCCTCCCATTCACTAGAGGTTCGTCACATAAGCCAAAGTATTTCTACCTGGGTACTATCACTTACAATGCTAGCAATAAAGGAAAACATATATGCTAGGCGAAATCAATCTATCAATGCACGTATGATTCCAAAGAATCGAAATATACCGTAACCCACGCGATGTTGCCTCACGATCTGCGCAGAGTCACGTCATCTATGCGGTTCAAGGACCGCTAACTATAAACTCCACTCGACCTCTACCACGATCGGTGTGCCGACATCTCAACACCGCCTCGGGGAAGCACAAATGCGGAGGAAAGGGAATCAACCATCGGCCTCATAGTCGGTGCCACCTACCTGCTCTTTCTAACAGACATTCCCACTTGTGGCGGACGGTCACAATAATAACAAACACCTTGTTATACCCCGTATTTCCAGAGTATGTACGTGAGGACGTACGTACAAAAGTTTAAGCCTTAAGATTAGGCAAGGGAAGAAATTTGTGCACAACCCCCGAAAAGAATTGTTTTCCGACGAAGCGTTTTCCAAACTTTGCGAAGGAAAATTACTGCTTCGACATTTATTATTTTTGCGGATTTTTCCGAGAGATGAAATATTTTGGACCAATGAGGCGACACTTGTCACCTCAGTGGACGGCAATGGGCTTGGCTTGGCACGATTTTGAGGCCTAAAACATGGGTCAATGTTTGGAGTGATTTGTGGAGTAGATGGCTAGTGCACTTGTGCAAATCCACACCCTCCACTTGCCTCCACTTGCCTTAATTTTGGCCATTGATTTCCTATAAATACCCTCTAGTGCAAGACTAAATCTTCATCCCTTACATTTCCCAAGTCTTGAAATCCCTCTCTCCTCTTGAAGCTCGTCCAAGAGCACCTCCTCCCCTAGAAGGCCTCGGCCGAAAGTACCCCACTCTTGAGTTGTTCTCGTAACACCCCCTTGGTAGAAAAGTATTCTCCAAGTATTGTTAATTCCAAATACCTTAGCCTTATACCTTGTAGTATTCCAAAGTTACCTCTACGATAGCAGGAAATACTACCTTATGTCCTTTTAGTCTCAAAACGAAACCCTAAGAAAAATCTTCATTATTGGTTGAAGTATTAAGAAGAAGTTAGTAGAACTTCTAAGGGTTGTTTGGAGCGGGTTGGAGCGCCCAGAGTAGGAGCTAAACGTTGCTCAGGATCGACATTAAATCTTGGATAATTTTGGGCTTGTCGAGGTAAATATCTTGTCCCCCTATTGTAATTAGAGTTTACATATTGTTGAAGTATAAGGATTAAGTATAAGTTATATACAAGGAAGGTATATAAGAAGGAATTGAACTGTTTACATAGACTTGTATTCTGATGAGACTTGTGGTTGTGGTAGGAAGTCTTGCCCAATTTTCCGTAAAATCTTGTATCTAGATTTATTCTACAGTAGTCTAGACATTGATAGACTTATATAACCGTTATAGGTTGTGATCGCGAGTAGCGTATTCTACTCGAAGGGTGGAAAAAGGCTAGCGAGGATTACATTACTTTGGAGCGTTTTGCTAATTGTCGTGTCGTCGCGAGGTATGTGATTCTTCCTATCCTCTTGAGCATGATATTTTAAAATAATATATATAGTACGGTAGACGTGCGTGTTAACCGAGCGTGGTTTTCTTGTGATGTCTTTTGACTTGAGTCTCAATAATAATCTTGAAGTATTTCAAAAGAATTAAGAAATCTTTTGAAAGAAGAGTAATACTTGGTTTTAAAAGCTTAAGAGTTATACTAGCTTTATGGGAAGTTAGGTATAACGACTTAAGAGAGATAAAAAGAATGGTTTATTAATTTTAGAAGTTAAGAGACTTGATCTTAAAAGATAAGAGACTTGACTTAATTGAATTAATATGAATTTTGTTAAAAATTATGAAACCTCATTCGTGAGTACTGAGTACTGGGTTTTTTTTAAAAAGGAAGAATGTTTCTTGATTTGTGTGAGAATAAGTATCGAACAAACCATCGCAGCGCTAATAAAGGGAAATGTATTGACTAATTAAGTATTAATAAAACCAAGAAACCTCCATCTGCATAGAAACTAGGATGAGACAAAATGATATTACATTTCCTAGATCATGGCTGCTTTAATAAGATTGTTATGAACAAGAATAACCTACTCACACATAAGGCATATGTTTCTCAAATTGTTTTAAAAGAGAATGATATTATTAAGTGATTAAGACTATGAGCTACGAAACCTTTCGAAAATAAGAGACTTAAGTATTTGAACTTAGGCAAACTTGAACTTTTGGAAAGAAGGTTTCTTGTCTTTAAAAAGGAAATTGTTTTGGTTTACTTAATAAGATAGTCACTCTATTTTAATACTACGGATATCGTGTGACTCTTGTGAAAGCAGGATCTTTTAAAGAGATAATGTATGAAGTACTTTGGGGATAAAAACCCGAATTTGTTGGCATAAAATAGAAAGTACCTTGTGTGAATAACTTGACTATGTTGGTTTGTGATAGCCTTGTAATACTTTCTTGTTGATTTGATAAGTAAACATGTTAGGATGCTACGTGTGTTAGTATCTTGTGATGTTTTACGTAAAGGGTTTCCTTGTTGTTGTGCTTATGTTGTTTAACGATAAGCCGTTATGTTAGTATTGTACCACTCACCTCTTGACATGTTATACCGGGGGTTAAGCTGCCCCCCGATGCGGGGTATACCTCATGCGATCTGTGTGACTATGATTCGCGAATACCTCATGCGGTTCCAGGGGACCTATGCGGAGCTACGAGAGTTCCAGGTTAGTGTGCGAGGGATACCTCATGCGGTCCATGTGGCCATGCGGACTACGAAAGTCCAGGACGATGCCGAGGAGTAGCTACCCTCGATGCGGGGATTACCTCATGCGGGCCTAGGTGGCCTATGCAGAGTCGCGATGAGTTCGAGATTTGACGCGCATTGATCTCGAGGGCGAGTGGCGCGATCATATGGCGCGGTCTAGAAAGACCTCGTGATACGCTTTATAGCATTGGTACTTGTGGGTTTTAGTAGTCGGTTATGCCTTCGTACTTACCGACGGTTTTATTATGACAGTGGGACACGTGTTCATGTATTCCTTGGTGCTTTTATATCATAAATCTGGCGGTGAGGAAGGTATTCCACGGGCATGATTGATGTTGTGGGCGTGAGACCCATAGTTATATTTAGTGATTACTTTGGCGTGAGTCACGACTTGACATGATCGCTTATTTATGTGAATCAGTTGGTTATCATACATGTCTCCCGCTTTATATAGACTACTATGATTTCATTTACGATTTTGATTTCACATACTTGGTACTGTTATCGACCTCGCCGGGCCGCGTTCATGCCGCAGTAGAGGTACACGATCATCGATCCTCGCCATAGGATCACGATTCGGCGTTTTGGGAAGCTCCGTTTCTCCGAGGCTTATCTTTGGTATAGTCCACGATGTTGTAGATATTTATGTTCATTCAGGTATGGCGGCCCCGTCCGCCATAGTTGTTTTACTTCCTGTGAGGTCTGTAGTCCCGTTGTAAAGTTGGGATGTAACTGTCACCTGGGTATTTATATATATATCTTGGAAGGCAACTTTTCTCGAAAAGCTTTCTCACTTCATTTTGTTTCATGTTTGGTTTTATATTCCACTGATTACTCTGATGTATGTCTACTTGGGTGCCCGGGTAAGGCACCAGTCACGGGCCCCGGAACGGGTCGTGACAAAAGTGGTATCAGAGCAGTTAATCCTCGGAAAGTGTCTCAGACCGTATCTAGTAAGTCTTGATTATCGGTGTGTTGTGCACCACACCAATAATCGAGGAGGCTATAGGATATTTAGGATTGGTTTCCATTCTTCTCACTCCGAGATCGTGCCTTAGAGTCTGTTATAAGTTGGACCTCTAACGCATTTCTTTCCCTACCGCTATGCCTCGCGTAGGCAACCCGCCGGGCGAAGGCAAGGTAGCCGGAGGCGAGTAGAGCACGAGAGGTTACGAGGCGCACGGACCAACCATCACCCGAGGTGGTGCTTTATTCGGGAGTTCTGCGGCCGCGATCCCAGCAGAGTCTAGCAGCGCGGCATCGATTCCTGCGGCCGCGATATTTGAACCTTCATTCCACGACGATGGCGAAGTATGGATGCAAAGATACGACACTGTTACTAGCTATGGTTTTAGCAACCAGACAGTATATTATGTACCGATTTATCAAGGGTCTGGATGACTATCTAAGAGAGGTTTGTGCAAGTGTAGCTCTTGATCGGCATGAGCATGGCTCGTATATGTGCTTATGCGCAGCAGCCGAAACGTAGGATCGGCTGTTAACCAAGATCGTAAGAGGCTGCAAGCGAGGTCCTTTGGTAACTATCGAGCGGACGCCTTCTCAGCAGATTGATTATGCGCCTCCGCCCGGCGAGTGGTCCTCCACGCACTTCGTGGCGTTGGTATGCAGAGTTGGTCGAGCTCGTGGCTTGATTCACGCCTATATGTAGGTTCTAGCCCGAGTTGATTTTTCTCGGTGTTCACAGTGTGTGCGTCATCCCTGGAATGTCATCTTTGTTGGTGCTTGTTTTACTGCGTCGGGCCATGTGTCGAAAGGATGTCCTAGTTGGAGGACTCACCGCGGTCGATTCTTGATTGATGGTTCGGAGAGGAAGGTGTTAGCGAGGAGGCCACCCTCACCTGGCGTTGTGGTAGGTGTCATTGTGGGGAGTGTCGTACTTCTTCGAGGGCTTGTTATGCTTGCGGCCAGCGGGGACATTTTGCGAGAAATTGTCCGACCAGAGGTGGCGCGGATGTAGAGACTCAGCCTTCAGGATCAGCGGCTAGTTCATCACCTTTCCTAGCTATGCCCAGGCGTGATTGATTGGAACAGAGGAGTGGAGCGGTGAATCTGGATATATCCTTAACCCTCTAGAGATTTGTATGTGTGATAAGATGAGTATATCATAAGTGTTGTGTTCAGATAGCATTGTGTTAATTGTGATTAGAAATTATGGCTAGTTAAAAGGGTAAGATTGGGGTTAGGGAAAGTGTGAGCCTTAGAATGTTATACGTAGAGACCTTAGAGGCAAGGCCATCTCGAGTAAAAGATTTATTTTATGTTTGACCCTTATCGGAGTGCATAGTATACGTGAGATATAGTCGTGTGATAAGTCCCGGAGTAGTGTGAAATGAAAGAGGGTAGTTGAGCTAAGAAAGACCACTAGGTCTTCGTGACTTGATTAGTGAGATTGTTCGGATCGGAACAAGAATTTTCAGCGATAGCGGTCAGATTGAGGCCGTCGCGGAGTCAACCGGGCACGTAATGTGGTGGTCAGTTCGTGGTGGTCCCGCTAGGTGTCAGGATCACGAGGGTGTTAGGCCTAAGTGTAGTTAACCATTGTACGAGTTCATAAGTGCGTTCGACCGGTCGGACCACGGTCACCCATCTTATCTTTGATCGGACCGTACTGGCGGTGGGGTATGCGAGATGTTATTTAACGGAAGATTGTAAGGCTACACGGGTGTTACACCCCGGAATTTCAGGATATGTTTATAAGAACGTTCGTAAGAACAAAAAGATGTTAAGATTAGAGACTAGTAAAAATTTATCGGAATTTTGGAATTTGTCGGAAAACGAAATATTGCGACGATTGAGAGGGCGACACGTGTCACCCCCCCCTTATGGTCATGGACGAAATTGTCATGGTTAGAATGGTCATTTGACCATAATTTAAATGACCAAGTCTTGCTAGTCTTGAAGCTTGACAAAGTTGACTAAGTCAAAGGTCACCTAGACTTGATCCATGTGAAACCCATCTAGGCCAACCATTTGTGTAGATCTTAACCCTCCATGCCCCTTTATATAACTACTAGTAGCAAGAGAGAGCCAACACTTAGCCATTTTTTTCACAAAAATTAGAAGACCACACTAGAGAGCTCTCGGCTAGAGGGAGGGTTTCAAGAAAAAAAATTTCAATTGTTGTCCAATAATTCCCCCACTTTAAACCAAGGTACCTAAGGGTATTGTAAGTGTTTCTCAATAGAAAGATCCCGGAAAAATGGTGTTTTCGTATTAGTCGCAAGGCGAAAACCTAAAGGGTTATTCAACTTTGAAGTTGAAACTTGAAGATGAGTCTTTTATAAGCTTCTAAGGGTTGCTTGGAGGATTGGAGCGTCGAAGGAGGAGCTAAAGTTGCTAAGAAGCGACTTGTGATCTTGGATCATAATTGGGCTAATTGAGGTATAATTTTCGTTTTACTTTTGTAATTGAATATTTCATGTTATGATAAGTTATAAGTGATCATGTGATTTTGTTATGAAGTTTGATAAGTGACATGGATTGTAGAAGCCTAGAACCGAAAAGGACATGATTAGCCTTTTGAAATTGAAATACAATTTTGGTCGTTAATTAGAATCGTCGCATGTTTACCTACTTGAGGATTGTAGTAGTTATGTCGATTGCGGCTTGATATCATGTTATACTAAACCACTTGGATTAAAAGGAATTGGAAACGTTTTGTATTGTTGCCTAATTGCGAATTGACATTATAGTTTAGACTAGTTTGTTATCGTTTGTGGTGAGCCAATTGGGCCGTTTGGTTATTCATTTGTATTGAACTACCTTATAAATTGTGGTGAGCCAATTGGGGCTGTTTGGTTATTGTATTCGCCTTGAAAAAGGTGGCAAAGTTAGTAAAAACAAAGGAAGTCTTTGTCCGATTTTCCGTAGAATTTAGTGACTTGCACTTGGAATATTCTACGCTTGAAACTAGAAGTTAATAAACGTACTATGGTCATTATAGGTTGACATACAACGTCGCGATTGGACTTAGCAAGTGGATTAAACCAAGAGGTATGTGGAACTTTCTTATCTCTTGAGCATGATTAAGTTGTAAATGTATAGTACGGTGACGTCTGAGATTTTTGACAAATCTAGTCTATTTGATATCCTTGGCTTATTTTAAGAATGCCCAAGTTGTTTGAGTTAGGAATTAACTCACTTGATTAAATATTAAGGATATCTTGATTTTCAAAAGTTAAGAGACTTTAAGTATGTTGAAAGTATTTTAATACTTGTTTGTTGGAAAGTTTAAGTCTCTTGGTTATAAGGAAAATGTAAATTGCTAATGTATAAGGCTAGTATAATGACTTTATGGGAAGTTGGTTATAATAGCTTTATGGAAAGTTTAAAGAGTGGTTTACTCTAAGTAATTTAAGCATGTTAAGGGACTTGAAGAGTTTTAAAGAATGTGATACTTGTTTCGTCTTAAGCGTATAAGTCCCTTGGATAGGAAATTGTACTTGACTTAGGTATAAAGTGAATATAACGACTTTATGGGGAGTTGGTTATATTGGCTTTATGGAAGATAAATGGCTTGATTTTTGAAAGGCAATTTGATTTAAAGGCATCAATTGCCTAAGGCTTTTCTGAGAGAAGAAGTCAACGATTTAGAAGCCTAATTTTATTTCTAAAAGTATTGTGACTTGTCTTGAAAAGAAATTGTAACTTGATACTACGGTTATTAGTATCTTGGAAGTTTTATAATGAAATGAGTCATTTTAAAAGAATAGAAGTCGTAGTACTTTGGGTTAAATTCGGATTTTTATAAAGAACTGTTAGTGCCTTAAGTAAACTAAAATGAGAGTGTATATGAAACAGAATAATAAGAAGTTAGGGGATTGCTTAACTTGCTTATATATTGTATGATAAGCGGTAGTGCTTATGTTATGTGTGATAAGGATTTGTGCTAGTAGTTCAAGAATAATTGCGGTCATTCCGGGTTTGTGGCATTGCATATTTACGTGGATTTGCTACCCACGATGCGAGGAATACCTCGTGCAGTCCGTAGGGCTTTGCGGGTGAAATAGTCCCGTGCGGCGGGTCCATCCTATGCGAGGAATACCTCATGCGAGTCGTAAGGGCTTATGCGGGTGAAATAGTCTCATGCGAGGAATACCTCACGCGAGTCCACGCGATCTATGTGGGTGAAATAGTCCCGGGAATAGGATTGTAATGATCTGCGAGCGGGTGGTTCTTGTTATACCGTATTTCAGTATATGCGTGGGGCGTGCGTAGAAAATTTGAACTTGAGAAAGTAGGCTTGGCGATTTAATTTTGTGCACAACACCCGGTTAGAGTCGTTTTTACAAACGTTTTCCACGACTTTTCGTAGGGAATTTCGGCTATGCCATATTTTATTTTTGCGGATTTTTCCGAGAGGCGAAACATTTTGGACCAACAAGAGGCGACACTTGTCACCCTCTCATTGGAACACCTTGGGCGGTCAAGCTTGGCGAAAGTTGGTCATTTTGTCATGGAGTTGGTAGGATATTTGTGTGTTAGTTGGTTAAGGGACACTTGGGTGAATCTTGGCCTTACACTTGTAGCACTTGGCTCGATCTTGGCCATTGGTTGGCACTTGGCCTATAAATACCCATCCCTTTGAAGACTTATTCATCCATTCCTAAATGTTCCTAAGTGTTAAAATCCCTCCTCTCCTCTTGTTGACTCTCGTCCAAGAGCCCTCTCCCCCTTTGAAAGGTCCTCGCCGAGAGCCCTCTCCCCACTCCTTAGTGTGGCCGTGGGTACCCACTAGCCTAGTTGTCTCGTATAATACACCCCTCTTGGTAGAAATACTCTCAAAAGTATTGTTATAATGCCCAAATTACCTTAGCCATATACCTTGTAGTATTCTAAGGTTATACTTATCTGAAAAGCCAGTTATACTATTATACTTCCCGTCACCAAATCGAAACCCTAAGGAAAATCTCCATGGTTTGTTGGAGTAGTATGTAGAAGTTGGTTAGAACTTCTAAGGGTAGTTTGGAGCGGAGTTGGAGCGCACGGAGTTGGAGCTAAGCGATTGCGGGATCGACTTTATACTTGGATAATTATGGGCTTATCGAGGTAAATATCTTGTCCTATTGTAATTGGAAATTACATGTTGTTAGATTATATAGTTGAAGTATACTATATATAGAACGAACGTAGTTATCGGCAATGTCTTTTGACTTAAGCTGAATAATACTTACAGCAATGTCTTGCGACTTAAGCTGAATTTAAAGAAGAATCTTGTTGTAATTACATAGGGTGTATTACGATGAACTTGTGTAGTAGTAGTGGAGTAGAATTGTACCGTTAGGGTTAGGCGTATAACCCCCGGTTGGCTTGGTGGCCAGGCCTCGATAGAGGAGGAGATTTTCTGCATTGCGGGGAGAGTCTTGCGAATTTTACGTAGAATGTTCTACGAAGGACCTAAATATTAATAAGCGCCTTGTGGCCTTATAGGTTGAGTACTACGTGTGGCGCGATCTACTTGGCTTAAGGAGTTGCGGCGGTTGGAAGTACTTGAGCGTTTTGCTATTAGTCGATACTCGTCGCGAGGTATGTGAACCTCTTCCTATCTCTTCCAGCATGATATGTGTGAACTATGTAGTACGGTAGACGTACATGTGCTAAATGTATTTGATTGGTTTAAAACATAAAGTGTTATAACGGCTTTATGGGAAGTTGGTTATAACAGCTTTATGTTGGTAAGAAAATACTTGTGGTTTTAAAAGGGTAGCGATTTGAACTATAAGCGGCTTGTTATGTGTTAATAAAAGAACTTGAAGTATTTCAAAAGGTTTTTGATTCATTTTGAAAGAAGAGGTAATACTTGATTTGTTTTGAAAACTTAAGAGTTATACTAGCTTTATGGAAAGTTAGGTATAACGTCTTAAGAATGTTTCTTGATTTTGGAAATCAGAATGTGTATCGACAAACCAACTGCGGCGTTAATAAAAGGAAATGTTTGTGATTAAGTATTATTAAAACCCAGAGAAACTTCCATCTGCATAGAAGCTAAGATGAGACAAAATGATATTTCCTAGATCATGTCAGTAATAAGATTGTTGTAAACAAGAATATCCTACTCACATATAAGACTTATGTTTCTCAGATAGTTTAAAAGAGAATTATATTCTTAAATGAATAAGACTATGAACTACGAAACCTTTCTAAATAAGAAACATGAACATTTGAAATTAGGCAAACTTGGACGTTTGGAAAATAATGTTGTTACTTGAGTTTTACAAAGAGAAGTGTTTTGATTTACTTCAAAAGATAATCACTCTATTTTCATATACTACGTATTGTGTGACTTTTGTGAAATGCGTATCTTTTAAAGAGTTAATTTATGAAGTAATTTGTGGATAAAACCACGAACTTTTTAGCATATAGTATAAAGTATCTTGTGTGTATAACTTTATTGTGTTGGTTTGTGATAGCCTTGTAATACTTTCTTGTTGATTTGATAAGTAAACATGCTAGGATGCTACGTGTGTTATTATCTTGTGTTGTTTGTGTAAAGGGTTTTTCCTTTGTTGTGCTTATGTTGTTTAACGATAAGTCGTTATAATAGTATTATACATCACTCATCTCTTGAGATGATTAGAGTTAAGTGCCTCCGTCGCGGGTAGACTCGAGCGGGTCGATGGACCTATGATTGAGACTACCTGCGGGTCGAGGGCCTATCTGCGGAAGCTGCGGGAGTTCGAGTTGAGATCGGCCCTTGTGGTCAGGCGGTCCGTGGGGCCACGCGGACGGCGAGTCGGGGCGGCTGCCGGAGTAGCTACCCTCGATGCGGGGTTATACCTCATGCGGGCGTCGGATTGGCTATCGCGGGTGCGGAAAGTTCGAGGCTGAGACGCGCACATTAGATCTGCGGGCAAGTGGTGACTTTGATCATGTGACGTCTAGACAGATCTTATGATACGATTCATGACCTTGTTGTGCGTAGGTGTTAGTAGTCGGCTATGCCTTCGTACTTACCACATGCGTGTTATTATGGCACAGTGGGACACGGTGTTCATGTGTGTTCCTTGGTGCTTTTATATCATAAAGCTGGCGGTGAGGAAGGTATTCCACGGGCATGATTGATGTTGTGGGCGTGAGACCCATTGTTATATTTGAGTGATGACTTGAGGCGTGAGTCCACGACTTGACATATGGCTTATTGTATGAGCGTAGTTTGGTTATCATACATGTCTCTGCTTTATAGACTATTATGATTTCATTTACTGATATTTTTAGTTTCACATACTGCACTGTTATGCGACCTCCTTGAAGCTGCGTTCATCTGCCGAGTAAAGGTACACCGTCATTGATCCTCGCTCTTAGGGTCACGATTCAGCGTTTGGTAAAGCTCCGTTGCTCGGAGGCTTATCGATGGTATAGTTCCCTGTTGTTGTAGGTGTTTACATTCGAGGTATGGCGGGGCCCTGTCCGCCATTGTTGTCGTATAATTTCTTAGAGGTTTGTAATCTTTATGTGTGGCGGGGTTTGTAAAAAGGATTAAAGCATTCATGTTGAAAAGTTGTTGTTTATATATATATCTTAGAAAGGCAAGTTTTCTCAGTTATTGTTTCATATTTCATAATATGTCTTGTATCGTTTATGTTATTGATTACTGATGTTGTATCACTAAGGTGCGGGTAAGGCACGATCACGGGCCGGAATCGGTCGTGACAAAAGTGGTATCGAGCGATTAATCCTCGGAAAGTGTCTGAGCCGTATCCGATGAAGTCTTGATTATCGGTGTGTTGTGCACCACACCAATAATCGAGGAGGCTATATTATTTAGGATTGGTTTCTATTCTTCTCACTCTGAGATCGTGCCTTAGAGTGTGTTGTAAGTTGGACCTCTGACGAAATTATTTCCCTTATCGTTATGCCTCGCGTAGGCAGCAACCGGGCCCGGGAGGCAAGCGGCCAGGAGGCTGCGAGTAGAGTTCAGAGGGTGGCGAGGCAGCCCAATCATTACCTAGGGTAGTGCTTCATTCGGGAGTTCTGCGGCGTCACTAGCCCCAAGAGTTTTAGCGGCGGCGCTAGTTCTCTTGCGCCATGATATTTGAACCTTGTTCGCGGCCAGGGAGCAGAGAATATGGATTGCAAAGAGACAACCTCATACTAACTATGGATTTGACTACGGAGAGTATACCGATGTACGCGAGTCTTGATGACTATCAGCGAGAAGGTTGTGCAAGAGTAGTTCTTGATTGGGCTTGAGCATGGCACGTGGTCGGGCTTATCTGCGTGCCGAAAGCGTAGCAATCGGCAGGTTAACCGAGGGGCGAGAAGAGGGCGAGCAGCGAAGGTCCTTTGGTAACTTTCGAGGCGAGTCGCCTCGCGAATAGGTTATGCGCATCCACGGTGCGAAAGGTCCTCCACGGGGTTCGGGGCGTTCGGTATGCAGGAGTTGGTCGAGCTCGAGCTTAGGTTCACGATCCTGCGAAGGTTCGGCCATGCAGATTCAGTTTTCTCAGTGTTCACAGTGTGGCAGGAGTCATCTCGGGGAATGTCGTCTTTTAGTTGGTACTTGTTGTACCTATGACCGTCAGGGTCTGATGTCGAGAGTGTCCTGGTAGGAGGACTCAGCCTTCAGACTCGGTGGGTAGTTTGTCATCTTCTTAGCTATCGCCTACAGGCGAGTTTGATTAGAACGACTAAGGGGAGTGAAGCAGTAGATATAGATATATCTTTAACCCTCTAGAGTTTTGTTTATGTGATAAGGTGAGTATACCTTAAGTGCTATGTTCTGATAGCAGTGTGTTAGTTGTGATTAGAAATCATGGTGGGTTAACCGAGTAAGATTTTGGGGGATAGAGAAGGTGTGAGCCTTAGAGTTGTATACGTAGAGACCTTAGAGGTAAGGCCATCTCGAGTAAAAGATGTATTGTTTATGTTTGACCCTTATAGGAGTGCATAGTGCACGTGAGTTATGCTTGTGGGATTAGTCCCTGAGTAGTGTGGAATGAAAGAGGGTAGTTGAGCTAAGAAGACCGCTAGGTTTTCGTAACGTGATTAGTGAGATTGTTCCGGTTCGGGGAGCTAGTATGGTGCGCGTTGCTGGGTTGGGTTGAGGCCACGTTGCGGGTCAACCCGCGGCCTGTTTGGTGGTGGGGTCAGTTTGTGGTGGTCGCTTGTGATAAGTCACGAGGTGTTAGGCGAGTTTAGTTAACCAGCGTACGAGTTCGTGGATACGTTCGACCGGTGGTCGGGTCGATGGGGGCAGCCCATCGTGTTCTTCGTTCGGGACCGTTTTCTCGGCAGAGGGTTATGCGAGATGTTATATCAGAAAGGTTGTAAGGCTGCACGAGGTGCCTACCTTCACCTTATGTCGAGCGATGAAGCCCGAGTTGTGGCTATTTTCGTTTTTGGAAGTTTTACCAGCGGGGTTAAGAACTCGGTGAGTCTCGGAATCGCATTCGCCTCGGGCGGTGTGTATATTTGGGGTAGTTGTGAAGATTGTTGTCTCGGTGGAGAGTGTTTAAGCTACCATTTGGTGTTCGGATGTCGCCTTATTAAGCCTTGTAGGGGCGGATGTGTAAGTTATCGGTCGAGTGGTTCGATGTTGGCAAGGTTGAGCGATTGGTTCAGCTTGTTCCGGTGACGTGGTTAGTGAAGCTTGTCTAGAAGGAGTTACGGCGGCTCGGAGAAATCGTGCGGATAATCGGCGGCGCAGAGTTCAGAGTTGGCGGTCGGTCTTGAAAGTACCACCGGTTAGGTGTGGCGAGCTTTGGAAAAAGCGAGAAACTTAGCGAGTTGTTTTGGGCCTTTTTAAGTTCATGTGAAGAATAGGCCAGGTTGCCTATATGTTAGCTTTTGCCGTCCGACTTAGGAGGCAGTACGTCCGGTCTTTCGTATTGTTATGTTCGGAAAGTATCGGAGATCCATCCAGAGTGTTCCCAGTTAATGATGACCACGTTAGAGATAGTAACCCCGAGTCTTGAAGCCCGTGTCGAGAATGTGGTAAGAGTTCGAGTGTCACAGCGACCTCGGGGATCACATGTAGTCCGGTACCTATTGTTGGGTCGCCGGAGTGACACTAGAACCTCGCGGCAAAGTGACAAAAGTGGTATCGGGAAGAAGCGAGCATGTATGGCGATCATAGATGTGATCATTTCTTTTGTAAGGAGTAGGTGCGAAGGAAGTATATTTTAGACCCCGGAGAGAGGTGTTTGTGGTGATGATAGAGGTGATTCCTCGTGGACTTGGATGTAAGTATTTTTTGTGATTGTTTACGTGGCCATTGTGGCGTGATTGTTCGTAAGTATGGTAGTGAAGACTATCTTTGGCGCGTTTGTTTGAGACTTAGAAGGAACATTGGGACGAATGTTTCTAAGGAAGGAGAGAATGTTATACCCATATTTCAGGTATATGCGTGGGGCGTGCGTAGAAAATTTGAACTTGAGAAAGTAGGCTTGGCGATTTAATTTTGTACTGACACGGTTAGAGTCGTTTTTAGTGAAAGCGTTTTCCACGACTTTCGTAGGGAATTTCCGGCTATGCCATATTTTATTTTTGCGGATTTTTCCGAGAGGCGAAACATTTGGACCAACAAGAGGCGACACTTGTCACCCTCTCATTGGCCTTGGGCGGTCAAGCTTGGCGAAAGTTGGTCATTTTGTCATGGAGTTGGGAGGATATTTGTGTGTTAGTTGGTTAAGGGACACTTGGGTGAATCTTGGCCTTACACTTGTGTAGCACTTGGCTCAATCTTGGCCATTGGTTGGCCTTCACTTGGCCTATAAATACCCATCCCTTTGAAGACTTATTCATCCATTCCTAAATGTTCCTAAGTGTTAAAATCCCTCCTCTCCCCTCTTGTTGACTCTCGTCAGAGCCCTCTCCCTTTGAAAGGTCCCTTGGCGAGAGCCCTCTCCCCTCCTTGTAGTGTGGCCGTGGGGTACCCCACTAGCCTAGTTGTCTCGTATAATACACCCCATCTTGGTAGAAATACTCTCAAAAGTATTGTTATAATGCCCAAATTACCTTAGCCATATACCTTGTAGTATTCTAAGGTTATACTTATCTGAAAAGCCAGTTATACTATTATACTTCCGTCAGTCTCAAAATTGAAACCCTAAGGAAAATCTCCATGGTTTGTTGGAGTAGTATGTAGAAGTTGGTTAGAACTTCTAAGGGTAGTTTGGAGCGGGTTGGAGGCGCGGAGTTGGAGCTAAGCGATTGCCCAGATCGACTTTATACTTGGATAATTATGGGCTTATCGAGGTAAATATCTTGTCCCCCTATTGTAATTGGAAATTACATGTTGTTAGATTATATAGTTGAAGTATACTATATATAGAACTGAACGTAGTTATCGGCAATGTCTTTTGACTTAAGCTGAATAATACTTACAGCAATGTCTTGCGACTTAAGCTGAATTTAAAGAAGAATCTTTGCAGTAATTACATAGGGTATTACGGTAGACTTGTGTAGTAGTCTGCGTGGAGTAGAATTGTACCGTTAGGGTTAGGCGTATAACCCACTGGTTGGCTTGGTGGCCGGCCTCGATAGAGGAGGAGATTTTACGTTGTTGGGAGGAGTCTTTGCGAATTTTACGTAGAATGTTCTACGAAGGGACCTAAATATTAATAGCGCCTTGTGGCCTTATAGGTTGAGTACTACGTGTGGCGCGATCTACTTGGCTTAAAGGAGTTAAGCGGTTGGAAGTACTTGGGCGTTTTGCTATTAGTCGATACTCGTCGCGAGGTATGTGAACCTCTTCCTATCTCTTCCATGATATGTGTGAACTATGTAGTGCGGTGAGCGTCGTGTGCTAAATGTATTTGATTGGTTTAAAACATAAAGTGTTATAACGGCTTTATGGGAAGTTGGTTATAACGACTTTATGTTGGTAAGAAAATACTTGTGGTTTTAAAGGGTAATCGATTTGAACTATAAGCGGCTTGTTATGTGTTAATAAAGAACTTGAAGTATTTCAAAGGTTTTGATTCATTTTGAAAGAAGAGGTAATACTTGATTTGTTTTGAAAACTTAAGAGTTATACTAGCTTTATGGAAAGTTAGGTATAACGTCTTAAGAATGTTTCTTGATTTTGGAAATCGAATGTGTATCGACAAACCAACTGCGGCGTTAATAAAGGAAATGTTTTGTGATTAAGTATTATTAAAACCAGAAACTTCCATCTGCATAGAAGCTAAGATGAGACAAAATGATATTTCCTAGATCATGGTCTTTGTAATAAGATTGTTGTAAACAAGAATATCTACTCACATATAAGACTTATGTTTCTCGGATAGTTTAAAGAGAATTATATTCTTAAATGAATAAGACTATGAACTCTGAAACCTTTCTAAATAAGAAACATGAACATTTGAAATTAGGCAAACTTGGGCGTTTGGAAAATAATGTTGTTACTTGATTTTTACAAGAGAAGTGTTTTGATTTACTTCAAAAGATAATCACTCTATTTTCATATACTACGGGTATTGTGTGACTTTTGTGAAAGTAACGTATCTTTTAAAGAGTTAATGTATGAAGTACTTTGGGGATAAAACCCGAACTTGTTAGCATATAGTAGAAAGTATCTTGTGTGTATAACTTGATTGTGTTGGTTTGTGATAGCCTTGTAATACTTTCTTGTTGATTTGATAAGTAAACATGCTAGGATCTACGTGTGTTAGTATCTTGTGATGTTTGTGTAAAGGGGTTTTCCTTTGTTGTGCTTATGTTGTTTAACGATAATTTGTTATAATAGTATTATACATCACTCATCTCTTGAGATGATTAGGGGTTAAGCTGCCTCCACGCGGGTAGACTCGGCGGGTCGATGGACCTATGATTGAGACTACCTCATGCGGGTCGAGGGGCCTATGCGGAGCTGCGGGAGTTCGAGTTAGGATCACGGCCCTTGTGGTCATGCGGTCCTTGTGGCCATGCGGACGGCGAGTCGGGGCGGCTGCGGGTAGCTACCCTCGATGCGGGGTTATACCTCATGCGGGCGATCTGATTGGCCTATGCGGGCTGCGGAAAGTTCGAGCTAGGCGCGCACATTAGATCTGCGGGCAAGTGGTCGCTTTGATCATGTGGCCATGCAAGCAGATCTTATGATCTGATTCATGACCTTGTTGGTGCGTAGGTGTTAGTAGTCGGCTATGCCTTCGTGCCCACATACGTGTTATTATGGCACAGTGGGACACAGTGTTCATGTGTGTTCCTTGGTGCTTTTATATCATAAAGCTGCCGTGATGAGGAAGGTATTCCACGGGCATGATTGATGTTGTGGGCGTGAGACCCATTGTTATATTTGAGTGATGACTTGAGGCGTGAGTCACGACTTGACATATTTGCTTATTATTGTGCGTAGTTTGGTTATCATACATGTCTCTGCTTTATAGACTATTATGATTTCATTTCTGATATTTTTAGTTTCACATACTCGTACTGTTATCGACCTCCTTCGAGGCTGCGTTCATGCCGCGAGTAAAGGTACACCGATCATTGATCCTCGCTCTTAGAGTCACGATTCGGCGTTTGGTAAAGCTCCGTTGCTCGGAGGCTTATCGATGGTATAGTTCCTGTTGTTGTAGGTGTTTACATTCGGGGTATGGCGGGGCCACTGTCCGCCATTGTTGTCGTATAATTTCTTAGAAGTGCATGTAATCTTGTTGTGGCGGGGTTTGTAAAAGGATTAAAGCTGCTCATGTTGAAAAAGTTGTTGTTTATATATATCGAAAGGCAAGTTTTCTCAGTTATTGTTTCATATTTCATAATATGTCTTGTATCGTTTATGTTCATTGATTACTCGATGTTGTATCACTAAGGTGCCGGGTAAGGCACGATCCACGGGCCGGAATCGGTCGTGTGATTCTGTTTTGATCGTGAGCTTCCTACTTTATATTGTAAGTATACACTATTTACTCATTGTTAGTAAGGCCACGATTATCGTTAATTGAGTTATCATACATGTCTCGATTTTATTATTAGACTTATGATTTCATTCTGATGCTTCGATTTCACATATTTGGTACATGTTGTCTTGACCTCGCTTGAGTGCGTTAAATCTGCATGAGTAGAGTCTGATTCTTGATCCTCACTCTTAGGATCAACTGTTATTTGTTAAAGCTCCTCATTCGGAGGCTTATCACGGTATTGTCGGTTGTTGTACATTCGGGGTATGGCGGGGCCCCGTCACTTGAGTTGTTATTCTTAAGTGCTGTAGTCACATTGTGGATTGGGTTGTAAAGAAAAAAAAACAATGTCTTATTTTATTGGTATAAATTCACGGAAGGTGGGCGTATCGGCTAACTGTTGTTATTTTATGTTTAAGTATTTTATCGATTGTGTATGTTCATTGCTATTCTCGATGTATGCCAAAGGGTGCCAGGTAGGGCACCGATCGCTTGAGCCGGTCGGTCATGACAAAAGTGGTATCAGAGCAGTTAGTCCTCGGAAAGTGTCTACAGACCGTGTCTAGTAGAGTCATGATTATCGGTGTGTTGTGCACCACATCCATAATTAGGAGGCTGCGGGACATTTAGGATTGGTTTCCATTCTTCTCACTCTAAGATCGTGCGATAGAGCTGTATGGTTAGGGTCGTCTCTCCCTAACAAGTTATGATTGTTTGCGATACGAGGAAGCGGATGACCGGGAAGGATTACGTGGGTTGCGTATCCAGGTTGGTAATGGTTGTAGTTGGTATTGTGACATACAACTATGCGGATTTATGTATGGGGGTCACATATGTGTTGCCTAGGATGATTTTAGATTACCAGGATTTGGTAAGGACTAAATAAATACCGGGCAGGTATGAAACAGTTTAATGAATTCTCATCAAGGTTTTACGTACTAATTTGAGATAATTAGGAAATGATGAGGTACATGCGAGAAGAAATGGACCTTAAGAGGTTATTATTCGGGGAATAAATGGAAGACTATGTTAATAGATTGAGCTACGTAGTAGGATTTCGAGAATGGTGCGGGTGAGATCCGTATGGAGTAAATGCGGTTGTTGTGGACAAGACAACCCGATTATAGTATATTGCGAAGTTTTTGTACCCGATTCTGAGGCTGGTAAGATAGGCTTGGGCATGGAAATTGCGAGCACGAGAATGTGATAACCGTCGAGACCTTAGGTATATAAGGCCTTCTAGGGTAGTAAAGGGTTAAGACGGACCAAGGAAAGAGTTAAATATGGCCTTGAGTCGGGTTGGGGATCTATTAAGTCGCCTCATAGCTTGAAATGAAATGGGATCGATTGGTAGTAGTCCGCTACGTGGCGAGTCACGAGTGCAAGGCCCAAGTTTAGTTAGTCATTTACGGGTTCGTGGGCGTGTTCCACCGGAACAGTGTGAGCCGGAATGGGCCTTGTATTGTTTAATTTAGTAACTCCAGATTAGAGGCTCGAATCAGTATGAAGGCTATGCGCACGCTAGAATAAGTTTGGGAGTGCGGAAGAAATGCGACCGGTGAAAAAGAGAGCAACCAAGTGTAAAGAAATGGAACTGAATCCATGAGGACACTTTCGGTGATCACACCGTGAGTGATGGGTAGTAGGCGGCGAGTAGATAATAATTACCGATAACGTCGATCGTTGGACCTTAGCGCACCTAGCGGAGCTGTTATGAGACGTTGAGGTCATTATGAGTGCGGACTAGTTGGCCTCTTGTGATGCCAACGTGGACTCTGAAGAGAGATTGATTTGGTACGGTTCCGATAAGCGGTTATCAGTGGAAAGAAGAGAAGTGGTGGTAACGATGAATTATTCTTCCTTCTTTGACATAATTATTTTTAATAAGTCCGTGATTTTTTCATTGAGGTGGATTGAGGCAGAAAGTAAGTAATAATTGAATTTGAAGGAATTTATGTTAAATGCCCTTGGAGGTACTTGGAGTTGGTTTGGTGTGGCGGTCAGGGCCACGACCTTCCAGATAATTTCAGGAAAATGTCAGGCATGAATAAATAAATCACGAATCTGCTTGTGGAAAGGTGAGGCAACTTTGGTAGGTTTTAAAAATCTACATGACTTTAAGGCGGTGCGTGATGATTAGATAATTACTGGCCGCGAGAGGACCCTGTGATTGGGGTTCTGGCCCAGGAAAGTTTAAGAAAGGGGAGATAAGTTTTCTCCCGCATAAAAGAACGATTTCGTATTATGGGGTTGCGTGTACCCGTATTTGTTAGACGAAGGATATAAGGCAGTAAGGTCTTGATATCGTCGTACCATAGGTTCTGATTGTAGATAACCATTGGAAAAGTGTTGTGTTGGGGTAATTAAGAACGACGTCATTTAATTGGTCGAGGAAGTATCGTAAAGATATTAATGTAAGTTCGCGTCATGATTACCCCAGAGCAGTGTAAAGACTATTAGTAGATAATGGGCGTAAGAACATTTCGAGAAAATGTGGTAACACCTAGTTATAGGCTCTACTGGTGGGAAAGGAGAAACCGGGTTACTACTTGTGAGATCAAGGAAAAACCTCCCCTCCCTAAATTGTGATTGGGTAAGTCTTAGCCATGAGGCAAGCAAAGGAATTAAGTCTAGGTTAGTGACCAAGTTTGGTTGCAACAAAGGAATCGGGAACCATAAGTGAGATTAAGGATACAGAATACTTGAGGAATGAGAAAGGCTTTCGATTATTGGAAGATAAGTTGACCACGACTACTGTTCTAACCTCCTGTGAGACTAGAGGTTAGGTTATATTGATAACACATTGGGTGTTGGGCTAGGTTGTGTCTTGTATGACAGAGAAGGATAGAGCCTATGTTTTCCGGTAGTTAGGGAAGCGGGGAAAGAAGTGCGCCACTCACGATTTAGAGTTGGCGGCGGTTAAATCATGCCTTGAAGATTTGGGGCGGGGCGTATATCTGAACTTCATGTGGATATTTGTGCGGACCACAAAGCCTCGATATATCTGCGGTGGCGGTAGAATTTGCGGCGATGGTGGCTAGAGTTACTCGGGGATTGTGATATTGATATCTATACCATCGGGAAAGCCAAGCGATTACATATACTCGCCTTCGCGGACACGAGGGTAGTCCGCGGTGGGCAGCGGATAGGCGGGGCGTGGTCGTGAGATTCTTCGATTCTGAGCCTAGGGGTTCGATTAATTACTTCAAGATTAAGGAAGTTTAGATCAGAGAGGTTCCGAGTCTTCCGTCGTTGAGGAGGTAAAGAGGCGACAATATGAGGATCCGGTTATGATCTGATGCAGAGATCGGCTCTCAAGAGAAGAGCCTGTTTGAGTAGCACCGGATGAGGTGCTGTGAGATGAGGATAGATTGCGTGTACCCGGTACTGCAGGACTAGTCAGCAGGTCTTAGGGGAGGCACGCCGTGCTATTGTTCTAAATTGTACAGGGTCGACTAAGTCGTGTCGTGACCTCAGATGTATGTATGGGTAAGATGGCCAGGAAGGGACTTAGCGGAGTTTACTGCTTAAGTGTCCGGGTTAGTAGCAGGTCATGGTTGAGCACCAGAAGCCCAGTGGGATATTACAGGCGATTGGAATCCCAACCTAGATATGAGGAGTATTTTATGGATCTTGTTACAGGGTGGCATCGTACTCAGAGGAAGTGCGACCCCACGGGGTCATGGTAATTAATTTGCGAAACCGATCGTGTTCTTTCGGATTGGGACCACTTACTCGGTGAGGATTAGGCTTGCTTATGCGTGAGAGATTGTGAGGCGCACGGGGTTCCTACGTTTATGATGACAGACAGATGAGCTCGGTTGCGGATAACTTCTGGAGGTTTTTCAGAAGGGATTAGGGGCACAGGTTGTTATACCCCGCATTTCCAGAGTATGTACGTAAGGGAATACGTACAAAAGTTTAGCCTTAAAGATTAGGCCAAGTTCGAAATTGTGCACAACTCGCAAGAATCGTTTCGACGAAACGTTTCCACATCTTTCGTAGGAAAATTCCGGCTATGCCATTACTAATTTTTGCGGATTTTTCAGAGGCGAAACATTTTGGACCAACGGGAGGCGACACATGGCACCCTCCCATTGATGGACTTGAATCGTCCATTGGGCGAAAATGGAGAGGTTTGCACGTTTTGTGCCTTGCACAAAGTCAAGGAGTTGGTAGGATATTTGTGTATAGTTAATCCTCACCCTACACTTGCCTTGCACTTGTCTTCATCTTGGCCATTGGTTGGCCAAGGCTTGAGCTATAAATACCCCCTTTAGATGAAGAATTCTTCATCCACAAAGTTATCTTCCAAGTCTAAAAATCCTCTCCTCTCCCTTGAGCCATTTCGTCCAAACACCTCCCCCCCCCTTTGAGTAGTTGGCCGAGGCTTCCTCCCCCCCTAGCCTAGCCAAAACCTACCCCCCCTCCCTTGGTAGAAAAGTTGCCTTCTAGTATTGTTATAATGCCCAAAATACTCTAGCCCAAATCCCTTAGTCCTTAGTAGAAGTTGTGAAGAACTTCTAAGGTTTCTTAGACTCTGGGAGCGTACAACTTAGGAGCTAAACCTTGCTCAGCGCGACTTTATCTAGGATATTATTGGGCTTACAGGGTAAATAATCCTAACCCTCTTTTGTATTAGAGAATGCATCGTAGAAGTATAAGAATAAGTATTAAATACTTAGAAGAATATTCAGAATAGAATTGGTAATTATCACGATAGAAGGGTTTAAAGAAGAATAATCAAAGCTGTACTTACATAGAATTTGTTTTCCTGATGAACTTGAGTAGCTCACGGGTAGGAAAGACGCCCATTTTCCGTAGGATATAGAACCCTCTGTTTAGAATTGTTTACAAAGTAGTCTGAGCGTTGTTAGGCGTGTCGACTATTATAAGTGATTCTCTGCGCGACATATTCAACTTGGCGGCGGTTTTATTTGAGAAGGTATGTGAATCTTCCTAAAGCATGATATTTTAAATATATATATAGTGCGGTGAAGCGTACGTATGTTAAGCGAATAATAACTACGGCAATGTCTTTTGACTTAAGCACGAATAATAACTTCTGCAATGTCTTTTGACTTAAGCTGAATAATACTTACGGCAATGTCTTGCGACTTAAGCTGAATAATAAAGATCTTAAAAGTCTTTCAAAAGAATTATAACAGTTTTGAAAGAAGAAGAATAGTTGTTTTAAAACAAGAAGCTTAAGGGTTATACTAGCTTTATGGGAAGTTAAGTATAACGGCTTAAGTTTTATAAAAGGAACGATTTACTTATGTGTTTTATAAAAGACTTGTATTGATTTACGAAAGGTATAATAAGATGGTTTTGGTGAGTAGACATATTGTGACGCTATGTGCTAGTATCTTGTAACGTTTGTGTAAAGAGTCGATCTTACTTATGCTTATGTTGTTTGAACTATAATGTTGTGTTAATACTATATCACTCGCCTCTTGAGATGATCACAGGGGTTAGCGCCCTCCGATGCGGGGTAGACTCGGTGATGCAGGACCATGATTCGAGAATACCTCATGCGGGTCGGGGGCCTATGCGGGCTCTGAGAGTTCGAGTTAGTATGCGGGGTTATGCCTCATGCGGTCTATGTGGCCGTCGGACAACGAGTCGGGGCGTTGCCGAGGTAGCTACCCTCGATGCGGGGTTATGCCTCATGCGGGCCCATGTGAGTGGCCTATGCGGACTCAGGAGTCGAGTTAGGCTTGCGAGAATGATGATGTGGGCGAGTGGCCTGTTTGATCATTCGCGGCCTAGACAAAACCTATTCTGATTTACCTATTGTTGCTCTTGTTTGTGATGTGGCACTATGTGCGGTTTCCTTGGTTGTTTCACACATATTTGTAAACTGGTTTTAAAATGATATGTTTTCATTAAGTACTTTACAGTTTCGCATACTTAGTACATGTTATCGACCTCTCCTTGAGTGCGTTCATCCGCGGTAAGAGCAGCAGTGCTAGATCCGCGTCTTAGGATCTCTGTGCATTGGTGTCGGGAGCTCCATCTTCTCGGAGGCTCTACTTTTGGTATGATCTCCTGTATTGTAGATAGTTTGTCTGATCGAGGGTATGGCGGGCCTGTCCGCCATAGTTGTATATTTCCTTAAGTGCATGAGTCATGTTATGCGATGTCGGATGTAGCTAAACCTTGTTTATATATATATGCGAAAGCGACATTTATTCACATAAAGCGTGTCTCATTTTATAAAGCGTTCATGTCTTATTTTTATATTTCCGATTACTCGATGTATGACTACTTGGGTGCCGTAAGGCACGATTCACGGCCCCGAATGGGTCGTGACAAAAGTGGTATCGAGCGATTAATCCTCGGAAAGTGTCTCTGACCGTATCTAGTAGAGTCTTGATTATCGGTGTGTTGTGCACCACACCAATGTCGTGAGGCTATAGGATATTTAGGATTGGTTTCCATTCTTCTCATTACGAGATCGTGCTTTAGAGTGTGTTATAGGTTGGACCTCTAACGTATTCCTTTCTATATGATTATGCCTCGCGTAAAGGCAACCGGGCCCGAAGGGCAAAGCGTAGGAGGCGCTAGCGAGACACCCAGTCACGAGGCTCGAGCCCGGTCTATACGAGGCAGCGAGTTCTATGGCGCCCGGCCCAGCGAGACCACAGTACCAGCGCCTCATCCCGCGGCACAGGCGGAGAGTTAGGAAACAAGGAGATGGCCCGACTATTAGCTAGAGTTGTGGCGAATCTGAGAGAAGGCTGAATCTGGCGATTCGATTCGACTCGGCTCGATCGCACCGTGGTACACGAGGCGAATAGTTTGAGACTACGAGATTTCTTGAGTTGTAGCCGCGAGTTTTACTGGTGGCGGAGGATGATCGCGAGGAGTTCATCGTCGGCTTGAAGGATCATGCGGTTGATCAAGGCCTCGAGAGCGAGTCCGTGACGCCGGTTCGCGTCGGTGCGTGATACCGCGATCGATTGGTTTGATTCATGGGAGTTATCCGGGAAACCTGCGTCCCAGCACTTGGGATGAGTTTTGAAGGCCTTTCTCACTCATTTCTTGCCTCGCGGATGAGGAGGGCGCGGGCGATAGATTCTTGATCTTTGAGCGAGAAGGGCCTTGCACCGTTAGGGAGTACAACGTTGAGTTTGATTCGTTGGCTCGATATGTCCCGGCATTGGTAGCGAATATGGAGGATAGGGTGCACCGCTACGTCGGGCTAGATGATTACATGGCGAGTCATGTGCGGGTGTTTCTCTTGGCCGGGTATGGACATTACCGCATGCGAGCTCACGCCGCCGGATGCGAGGCGCGAAGGTCGGCGAGTGGGCGAGCAGCGAAGAAGGCGGGGCGGGAGGGTCTTACGGTGGCTATCGTGGTGGCGGCCTCAGCAGCGATCTGGGATTTGCACCACGGCGGCTCGAGCACTCCTGCCGTCCTCGGCCTGGCCCGAGTATCAGAGGCGGACGGGGCCCGAGGCTTGAGCGTCGAGTAGCGAGAGTGCGGCGATCGGGACCACCTCCCGGTGTGGCCGTCGGTAGGTCCCGATACGAAGTGTGGTGCTGTTTTTGGAGCTTATTCTGATTGTGGCGGCGAGTCACTTTGCGGCTTGTCAGGCCGGCGGCCCGGTGGTAGAGCTCGACGCCCGGGTTCTTGCCGCTTCATCATCTCCTCTGATTACTCGCCGGGCGAGTACACATGGGTCGGCCAGTCGCAGCGAGTCGTGGTTCGGTCCCGATTCGCGGTCCTCGAATCGCATTTATGCTGTCGGTAAGCGAGATCGGAGGCCTCACGATGTCGTCCAGTACCTTATCGGTTCTGGGTTTGATGTATATGCTTTGATAGATCCGGTTACTCTGTCCTATATATCTCCCTTGTTGCTAGTAGGATAGGGATAGAGCACGAGTCCATGACCCTTTCGAGGTAGCTACGCGATGGGTGATTCGGTGGTAGCTCGGCGGGTATATAGAGCTTGTCTGTGACCATTCTGATCGTCGGACCACTAGCGACTTGATAGAGTTGGAGATGATTGACTTGGCGTGATTATGGGGATGGATTGGCTAGCTTCTTGCTACGCCAATGTAAGCTGAGAGAGAGTAGTAATGCAGTTCGATTTCTGAGGCCGGTTGTTGAGTGGGAGAGCACGGTATCGCCAGAAGGTAGGTTTATTTCCTACCTCAAGGCTAGGAAGATGGTGCGAGAAGGGTATATCTACCATCTCGTTCGGTGTTTGATCACGAGGCTGCGGTGCAGTTTTCATCGATCCGATAGTCGAGAGAGTTCCCAGGCGTGTTTCAGACGACCTCGGGTATCCCTCACGAGAGGAGATTGAGTTTTGTATAGACATATTGCGGACACTCGGCCTATTTCCATTCGCCATACGAGAATGGCACTGCCGAGTTGAGAAGTGAAGGACCGGTGAGAGATTTCTTTGGAGAAGGGTTTTATCGGACCTAGTGTTTCTCGCAGAAGCGCCGTATTGTTCGTGAAGAAAAGAAGGGCGGGGCCAGCTGCGCATGTGTGTTGACTCTGAGCGGTGAACAAGGTGACCATTAAAACGAATACCCCCTTCCCGAGATTGATGATTTGTTCGACGGTTGCGGCGCGAGATGTTTCTCAAGATTGATCTACGGTCGGGCTATCATCAGTGCGAGTCGAGAGAGGTGGATGTCCACTAGAATGCATTCGGACGATGCGGAGCATTATGAGTTCGTGGTCATGTCTTTTGGGTTGACCAATGCTCGTGGTATTCATGGATTTGATGAACCGAGTGTTCAAACCATTTTGGACACGTTTGTGATAGTGTTCATTGATGATATCTTGGTTTATTCGCTCGGAAGCGAGGCATCACGGAGCATTTGAGGCTGTCTTGTGATTCTCGAGACCAGCGATTGCGCCAAGTTTTCCAAATGTGAGTTTTGGTTGACTTGATGGCGTTTCTTGGGCATATTATCGGAGTGATGGCATTCAGTGAATCTGGCCAAGATCGAAGCGATCGGGACTTGGCCTGAACTCTACTCAAACGAGGTTCGCGATTTTACGGGCCTTGCGAGTTATTATCGGCGGTTCGTGGAGAAGTTTGCTTCTATCTACGCACCGTTGACTAGGTGACTCGGAAAGCGGCCAAGTTCGATGGTGATGCTTGTGGCGGGGTTTCGATTCTTTGAAAGAGAGGCGGCGCCGCCCGTTCTTACTCTTCCAGGAGGTCGAGACGGTTATGTTGTGTATTGTGATCGTCGAGCGTCGGGTTGGGATGTGTTGATGCGGCATGGCGAGTTATAGCATATCGTCGGCGGTGAAGAAACACGAGGAACTACCCGCGTGATTTGGAGTTGGCGGTGTGATTCACGCTTTGAAGATGCAGGCACTATTTGTATGGGGTTCACGTGGATATTTTACGGACCACGAGAGCCTCGGTATATCTTGACCGGAGAGGGTGAACTTCACGGCGAGGCGGTGGTTAGAGTTTCTTAAGGATTACGATGTTGATATCCTGTACCACGGGAAGGCCAATGTTGTGGCGGATGCTCTTAGTCGTAGGTCGATGGGAGCCTATCGGATGTGCGGCTAGAGAGGAGGAAATGGTTCGTTATTTGCATCGGTTAGCGAGCCTTGGTGTCCGTTTGATTGATTACGATAGCGGTGGGGTTAGAGTTCGTGAGGTTGCGAGTCTTCCATCGTCGAGGAGGTGAAGAGCAGCGATTCGAGGATCGATTTTGACACGTTATCGTGATACAACTCTTCGTGAGGGCGCGGTCCTTTTGAGGTAGCACTTTGATGGGGTGCTAAGGTTTGAGGCGAGTTGTGTGTTCCGGATGTTTGAGGACTTGGCGAGTTCTTGGGAAGCACACGGTAGCGGCGTTACTCTATCCATCCGGTCGACGAAGATGTACCACGACCTTAGATCGTGTATTGGTGGGATGGCTTGAAGAGGGGCGTTGCGAGTTCGTAGCTCGGTGCGTGTTGTCGGCGGTGAAGGTAGAGCACGAGGCACGGTGGTTTATTCTGACGATTGAGATCCCGACACGGAAGTGGGAGGTAATCAACATGGACTTTATCACGGGATTACCTCGCACTCGGAGAGACATGATTCTATATGGGTTATCGTCGACGGTGTGAAATCAGCCCACTTTCTTCGTCGGGGCGACTTTTTGGTGAGGATTATGCGAACTTTACATCAGAGGTCGTCGGTGCATGGAGTCCCTATTTCGATCATATCGA
The DNA here is from genome assembly GCA_029844215.1 of Przewalskia tangutica. Taxonomy (NCBI): domain Eukaryota; kingdom Viridiplantae; phylum Streptophyta; class Magnoliopsida; order Solanales; family Solanaceae; genus Przewalskia; species Przewalskia tangutica. Next base: position 55,808,550 of record CM056729.1, on the reverse strand, counting down.
GAGGAGCCCGGTTCGGCTAACTTACGGAGGTCCTTCCGAGAGTTTAGGGGCGGTGAGCACAGTCTGCATTTCATCCACGCGAGCAGACGGACGAGCGCACTATCCGGACTCTTGAGGATATCTTTGCGAGCACATGTTATTAACTTCCGTGGTAGTTGGGAGGATCATTTGCCTCTAGTTGAGTTCGCATACAATAATAGCTACCACTCAGGTATTCGGATGGCGCCTTATGAGGCCTTGTATGGGAGGAAGTGCGGTCGCCTATAGGTTGGTTCGGCGTGGGCGAGTGCGGCTAGTGGGACCAGATTTGGTGCGGTGACGATGGATAAGTGCGCTTATCCGAGCGGCTATCGACTCGAGTCGGCGAAGTCATATGCAGATCATCGTCGTCGGCATCTTGAGTTCGAGTTTCATGTTTGTGTTTTACTAAAGGTGTCACCCATGAATGGTGTGATGAGATTCGGGAAGAAGTGGAAACTCAGCCCAAGGTATATTGGGCCGTTTCAGTTGTCGCGAGGTAGGCAAGGTTGCCTACGAGTTGGATCTGCGTCCGACACGGAAGCGGTGCATCCGGTTTTTCACGTATCTATCTTTGAGGAGATGTATCGGGGATCCATCTAGGTACACCCGATTGGCGATGTCGGTGACCAGGGGTTATCGTATGAGAGATTCCCATGCGATAGTCGATCGTCGAGTTAGGCGTCTGCGGACGAAGGGCGTGGCTTAGTCAAAGTCTTGTGGCGAACGAGCTCGGGAGGAGATGACGTGGGAAGCCGAGGAGGACATGAGGCGAGTATCCTCACCTATTTCCCACACCTCCGGGTAATTCATTTATGCTAAGTGTTGTTGCAATGGCGTGTGTGGCTTTTGCAATCGTTTAAGTTATGAAGAATCTTATCGTTAAGCGTCTTGGGAAGGAACATTCGGGACGAATGTTTCTAAGTGGGAGAATGTTATACCCGTATTTCAGTATATGCGTGAGGAATACGTGCAAAAGTTAGCAAAGATTAGGCCAAGTTCGAAATTGTGCCTGACTCGCTTAAAGAATCGTTTTTCGACGAAGCGTTTCCACGACTTTCGTAGGAAAATTCGGCTATGCCATTACTAATTTTGCGGATTTTTAGAGGCGAAACATTTTGGACCAGCGGGAGGCGACACTTGGCACCCTCCCATTGATGGACTTGCCTCCTCCATGGGACGCAAATGGAGAGGTTGGGCACGTGTTTTGTGCCTTGCACAAAGTCAAGGAGTTGGTAGGATATTTGTGTATAGTTAATCCTCACCCTACACTTGCCTTGCACTTGTCTTCATCTTGGCCATTGGTTGGCCAAGGCTTGCGCTATAAATACCCCTTTAGATGAAGAATTCTTCATCCACAAAGTTATCTTCCAAGTCTAAAATCCTCTCCTCTCCTTGAGCCATTTCGTCCAAACACCTCCCCTTTGAGTAGTTGGCGGGGCTTCCTCCCCTAGCCTAGCCAAAACCTACCCCCCCTCCCTTGGTAGAAAAGTTGCCTTCTAGTATTGTTATAATGCCCAAAATACTCTAGCCCCAATCCCTTAGTACTTAGTAGAAGTTGTGAAGAACTTCTAAGGATTCTTAGACTCTGGAGCGTACAACTTAGGAGCTAAACCTTGCTCAGGCGCGACTTTATCTAGGATATTTTTGGGCTTACAGAGGTAAATAATCCTAACCCTCTTTTGTATTAGAGAATGCATACTGTAGAAGTATAAGAATAAGTATTAAATACTTAGAAGAATATTCTGAATAGAATTGGTATTATCACAGTAGAAGGGTTTAAAGAAGAATAATCAAAGCTGTACTTACATAGGATTGTTTTCACGATGAACTTGAGTAGCTCACCGGGTAGGAAATGCCCAATTTTCCGTAGGATATAGAACCCTACTGTTTAGAAGCTGTTTACAAAGTAGTCGAGCGTTGTTAGGCGTGTCGACTATTATGGTGATTCTCTGCGCAACATATTCAACTTGGCAAAGGTTTATTTGAGAAGGTATGTGAATCTTCCTAAAGCATGATATTTTAAATATATATATAGTACGGTGACGTACGTGTTAACGAATAATAACTACGGCAATGTCTTTTGACTTAAGCCTGAATAATAACTACGGCAATGTCTTTTGACTTAAGCTTGAATAATACTTACGGCAATGTCTTGCGACTTAAGCCTGAATAATAAAGATCTTAAAAAGTCTTTCAAAAGAATTATAACACAGTTTTGAAAGAAGAAGAATAGTTGTTTTTAAAACAAACAAGAAGCTTAAAAGGTTATACTAGCTTTATGGGAAGTTAAGTATAACGGCTTAAGTTTTATAAAAAGGCGATTTACTTATGTGTTTTATAAAAGACTTGTATTGATTTCTGAAAGGTATAATAAGATGGTTTGGTGAGTAGACATATTGTGGCTATGTGCTAGTATCTTGTAACGTTTGTGTAAAGAGGTCTTACTTATGCTTATGTTGTTTGAACTATAAGCTGTTGTGTTAATACTATATCACTCACCTCTTGAGATGATCAGGGGTTAAAACGCCTCCGATGCGGGTAGACTCGAGTGATGCAGGACCATGATTCGAGAATACCTCATGCGGGTCCGAGGGCCTATCGAGCTACGAGTTCGGTGTTAGTATGCGGGGTTATGCCTCATGCGGTCTATGTGGCCATGCGACAACGAGTCGGGGCGTTGCCGAGGAGTAGCTACCCTCGATGCGGGGTTATGCCTCATGCGGGCCCGTATGAGTGGCCTATGCGGACTCAGAGTCGAGATTAGGCTTGCGGAATGATGATGTGGCGAGTGGCCTGTTTCGATCATTCGCGCCTAGACAAAACCTATTACGATTTACCTATTGTTGCTCTTGTTTGTGATGTGGCACTATGCGGTTTCCTTGGTTGTTTCACACATATTTGTAAACGGTTTTAAAATGATATGTTTTCATTAAGTACTTTACTGATTTCGCATACTTAGTACTGTTATGCGACCTCGCCTTCGGGCTGCGTTACATGCCGAGTAAGGGCAGCGGTGCTAGATCCGCATCCTTAGGATCTCTGTGCATTGGTGTCGTGAGCTCCATCTTCTAGGAGGCTCTACTTTTGGTATGATCTCCTGTATTGTAGATAGTTTATGATCATGGTATGGCGGGGCCTGTCCCGCCATAGTTGTATATTTCCTTAAGTGCATGTAGTCATGTTATGCAGTGTCGGATATCGCTAAACCTTGTTTATATATATATGCCGAAAGCGACATTTATTCACATAAAGCGTGTCTCATTTTATAAAGCTGTTTCATGTCTTATTTTTATATTTCCGCTGATTACTCTGATGTATGACTACTTGGGTGCCCGTTGAGGCACGATTCACGGGCCGGAATGAGTCGTGACACGAGTGAGTCTCGATTGCATTACACCCTCGGGCCAAGCGGACGAGGCGAGCGTACTATCCGGCATTTAGGGATAGGTAGCGGGCACTGTGTTTTTGATTCGGTGGGGGAAGGTTATTTGCCTCTTGTTGTGTTACGTGCGATATGAATACCCTTCGATTCGGATGGCCTGTATGAGGTCTAGTATGTAAGAAAGTGTAGATCGTCGGTTGGTGGGTTCGGCATAGGCGAGGTTCGTTAATTGGTCGGACTTGATTCAGGCGTGGATAAGCGAAGCTTATCAGGAAAGATTATTTAGTAAAGCTTAGAGTCGTGAAGCTTTATGCGGATAACCGACATTGACACGCGGGTTCAGCTTGACATTTTAGTATGAGTATTGTTATGTGGCCTCATGTGGTATTATTGGTATGTAGGGGTTGTAAAAGAAGACTATGTCGCTATCTTTAAGTTTGACTCCCAAAAGAACATTCGGGGACGAATGTTTCTAAGGGGAGAAGAATGTTACACCCTAATTTGGGATATGTTTATAAGAGCGTTCGTAGAACAAAAGATGTTAAGATTAGAGCGAGTAAAAATTTATCGAATTTTGGAATTTGTCGGAAAACGAAATATTGCGACGATTGAGAGGGAGACACGTGTCACCCCCCTTAGGGTCATGGACGAAATTGTCATGGTTAGAATGGTCATTTGACCATAATTTAAATGACCAAGTCTTGCTAGTCTTGAAGCTTGACAAAGTTGACTAAGTCAAAGGCCACCTAGACTTGATCCATGTGAAACCCATCTAGGCCAACCATTTGTGTAGATCTTAACCTCCATGCCCTTTATATAACTACTAGTAGCAGAGAGAGCCAACACTTAGCCATTTTTTCACAAAAATTAGAAGACCACACTAGAGAGCTCTCGGCTGGAGGTTTCAAGAAAAAATTTCAATTGTTGTCCAATAATTCCCCCACTTTAAACCAAGGTACCTAAGGGTATTGTAAGTGTTTCTCAATAGAAAGATCCCGGAAAAATGGTGTTTTCGTATTAGTCGCAAGGCGAAAACCTAAAGGATTGTTCAACTTTGAAGTTGAAACTTGAAGATGAGTCTTTTATAAGCTTCTAAGGGTTGCTTGGAGGGGATTGGAACGTCGAAAGGAGGAGCTAAAGTTGCTAAGAAGCGACTTGTGATCTTGGATCATAATTGGGCTAATTGAGGTATAATCTTCGTTTTACTTTTGTAATTGAAGATTTCATGTTATGATAAGTTATAAGTGATCATGTGATTGTGTTATGAAGTTTGATAAGTGACATGGATTGTAGAAGCCTAGAACCGAAAAGGACATGATTAGCCTTTTGAAATTGAAATACAATTTTGGTCGTTAATTAGAATCGTCGCATGTTTACCTACTTGAGGATTGTAGTAGTTGTAATCGATTGCGGCTTGATATCATGTTATACTAAACCACTTGGATTAAAAAGGAATTGGAAACGTTTTGTATTGTTGCCTAATTGCCGAATTGACATTATAGTTTAGACTAGTTTGTTATCGTTTGTGGTGAGCCAATTGGGGCTGTTTGGTTATTTATTTGTATTGAACTACCTTATAAATTGTGGTGAGCCAATTGGGGCTGTTTGGTTATTGTATTCGGCCTTGAAAAAGGTGGCAAAGTTAGTAAAAACAAAGGAAGTGCTGTCCGATTTTCCGTAGAATTTAGTGACTTGCACTTGGAATATTCTACGTTTGAAACTAGAAGTTAATAGACGTACTATGGTCATTATAGGTTGACATACTACGTACGGCGATTGGACTTAGCAAGTGGATTAAACCGAAGAGGTATGTGGAACTTTCTTATCTCTTGAGCATGATTAAGTTGTAAATGTATAGTACGGTAGACGTACAAGATTTTTGACAAATCTAGTCTATTTGATATCCTTGGCTTATTTTAAGAATGCCCAAGTTGTTTGAGTGTTATACCCCGTATTTCCGGAGTATGTACGTGAGGACGTACGTACAAAAGTTTAGCCTTAAAGTTAGGCCAAGTTCGAAAATTGTACACAACTCGCTAAAAGAATCGTTTTCCGACGAAACGTTTCCACGACTTTCGTGAGGAAAATTTCGGCTATGTCATTTAGTATTTTTGCGGATTTTTAGAGACGAAACATTTTGGACCAACGGGAGGGCAACACTTGTCACCCTCCAATTGGTGGACTTAAAGCGTCCATTTGGGCCGAATTGGACTAAGCAGCACGTTTTTGTGCCTTGCACAAAGTCAAGGAGTTGGTAGGATATTTGTGTGTAGTAAATCTTCACCCTACACTTGCCTTGCACTTGTCTTCATCTTGGCCATTGGTTGGCCATGGCTTGAGCTATAAATACCCCCTTAAAGATGAAGAGTTCTTCATCCACAAATTACTTCAAATTATTTAAAAATCCTCTCCGATCCATTATGCCTTTTCGTCCAACACCGTCCCCCTTTGGTGAGTTTGGCCGAGGCCTACCCACTAGCCTAGCCAAAATCTACCCCTCCCTTGGTAGAAAAGTTGCCTTCTAAGTATTGTTATAATGCCCAAATACCCTAGCCCAAATCCCTTAGTACTTAGTAGAAGTTGTGAAGAACTTCTAAGGTTTCTGGAGCTATCGGAGCGTCTGACTTAGGAGCTAAGCCTTGCTCGGATCGACTTTTATCTAGGATATTATTGGGCTTACTGAGGTAAATAATCCTAACCCTCTTTTGTATTAGAGAATGAATCGTAGAAGTATAAGAATAAGTATTAAATACTTAGAAGAATATTCTGAATAGAATTGAGCTCATCACAGTAGAAGGGTTTAAAGAAGAATATTGAATCAGTACTCACATGGAATTTTTTTCTGATGAACTTATATAGCTCACCGGGTAGGGTTGTGCTGCCCGACAATCCGTAGAATTGTGAACCCTCTGTTTAGAATGACCTTCAGAGTAGTCTAGACTTTGATAGATGTCTGTGACTATTATAGGCTGATTCTCTGCGCGCGACATATTCAACTTGGCAGGAGGTTTTCGCCGAGAAGGTATGTGATTCTTCCTAAGCATGATATTTTAACATATATATAGTACGGTAGACGTACATGTGTTAACTGAATAATAACTACGGCAATGTCGTTTGACTTAAGCCTGAATAATAACTACGGCAATGTCTTTTGGACTTAAGCCTGAATAATAAGAATCCTGATGCATTTCAAAAGAACTACTGAATCATTTTTTAACAGAAGATAAATATTTGGTTTTTAAAACAAAAGCTTAAGAGTTATACTAGCTTTATGGGAAGTTAGGTATAACAACTTAAGAAAGATAAAAAGGAACTGTTTACTTGTTTGTTTATAAAAGCCTTGTATTGATTTATGTTAAGTGTAGTAAGATTTGTTTGATAAGTAGACATATTATGATGCTACTGTGTTAGTATCTTGAAATCTTTGTGTAAGGGTCATTCTTGTTGTGCTTACGTTGCTAACCGGTAAGTCCAGTTGTCGTTATTGTATCACCTACCCCGATCGTTATCACAGGGCTTGCCCTTGATCTTGGTCTATACGGCCTATGCGGTCTGTGAGACTATGCGGGCAGCGGTATGCTCGATTGATCATTCCGGTGTTTAGCCTGATCGGGGATTCCACATGCGGATCTGTTGAGACTATCACGGTCTTTTGAGGCTATGCGTGCGGGAGCCTAGGCGGATCTGGGGTTAGCTGCCCCGATCGAGGAATACCTCGTGCGGTGCATGTGTGACCTATGCGAGTGCGGAAGTCGGGACTAGGCGCAGAATGATACTATAGGCGATTGGCTTGCCGATCATTCGCGGCCTAGAATAGACACATTCTGATTTTCCTATTCATTGTTGTTTGTGATGTGGCACTATGTGCAATTAGGCGATTGTATTTGTGAAAAGGTTTTAAATACTTTGATTTCATTTAAGTACTTTATAGTTTCACATACTTGGTACTGTTATCGACCTCGCCGGGGCTGCGTTCAATCTGCAGTAAAGCCAAGCAGGTGCTAGATCAGCATCCTTAGGATCTTTTTGCGTTGGTGTCAGGAGCTCCATCTTCTCCGGAGGCTCTACTTTTGGGTATGATCTCCCTGTTGTAGATAGTTTTGTACTGTCAGGGTATGGCGGCCTGTCCGCCATAGTTGTATATTTTCCTTAGAGTGCATGAGTCATGTTATGCAGATTTGGGATGTAACTTGAACCATGTTTATTTATATATGCCGAAAGCGACGTTTTCTCACATAAAGCGTGTCTATTTTATAAAGCGTTTCTGTCTTGTTTTATATTCCATTGGTTACTCGATGTATGACTACTTGGGTGCCGATGAGGCACGATCCACGGGCCGGAGCGAATCGTGACAAAAGTGGTATCGAGCGATTAATCCTCGGAAAGTGTCTGAGGCCGTATCTAGTAAAGTCTTGATTATCGGTGTGTTGTGCACCACCAATAATCGTGAGGCTATAAGATATTTAGGATTGGTTTCCATTCTTCTCACTCGAGATCGTGCCTTAGAAAGTGTGTTATAGGTTGGACCCTATAACGTATTCCTTTCTATGCGATTATGCCTCCACGTAAAACCCGGGCCCGAAGGGCAAAGCGGCGGAGGCGCTAGCGAGACACCCGAGTCACGAGGGCTCGTGCCCGGTCTATACCCGAGGCAGCGAGTTCCATGACGCCGCCGGCCCAGCGAACCGCGATGCCGTACCTCGGTCCACGGCCTAGGCGAGAGAGAGATGGGAGTGCAGAGATAGCCCGATTATTTGCTCGGATTGTGGCGAACAGAGGGCAGTGGGCCAGGCGGTTCGATTCAGCACTGTAGTGCACCCGAGGCGGTTTGAGGCTACGGGATTTCCTTAGTTGTAGCCGCTTTGAGTTTCTGGTCGAGGCGGAGGATGATCCGCGAGTTCATCCGTCGATTCTGAAGGATCATGCGGGTGATCAAGGCTTGAGGCGAAGTCTGTGACATTTGGTTCGCGTCGGCCGCGTGATACCGCGATCGATTGGTTTGACTCGCGAGCTTTCGGGAGAGCATGCACCTCCAGCATTATGGGATGAGTTTTCGGAGGCTTTTCTCACACACTTCTTGCCTCAGCATATGAGGAGGGCACGAGCTGATATATTCTTGTTCTTTGAGACAGGAGGGCGCCAGTGAGGAGTACAATGTCGATTTTGATTCTTTGGCTCGATATGTCCTCTGCCTTTGTAGCGAGATATGGAGGACCGGTGCATCGCTATGTCTCTGGGCTAGATGATTACATGGCCGAGTCTTGTGCGGGTGTGTCCCTTCACCGAGCATGGACATAACCCGTATGCGAGCTCATGCACTAGGATGCGAGCGTAGAGACCGCGGGTAAAGCGATATCAGCGAGAAGAAGGCCAAGACGGCCGGTTCTTTTAGTGCTTCTCGGGGTGGGCGGCGTGAAGTCCGATTTGCACCACGGCGCGAGCGCTCTACCTCATTTTGCGGTACGAGCGATCGGCGGTCGGGGCCCGGGACTTGATTTCGAGTAGCGAAGTGCTAACCATTCGAGGTCTTTCGGTGTGCCGTTGTGGTAGATACCATTACGGAGGCAGACTCAGGAGCTGCTATACTTGTGGCGTGGTCATTTCGCGAGTTTGTCCGGCCGGCGGCGGCGGTGGTAGGGCTCGGCCTACGAGTGCATTGCCGCTTCCCCGTCCCGGCGATTACTCGCCCGGAGGCGTGGTACTCATGGACCCGGGTCGCGCGGAGTCGTGGCGCGAGTCCCGATTCTAGCGATCCTCGAACCGCATTTATGCTTTGTCGGTAAGCGAGGATCGTGAGGCCTCACGATGTCGTCACAGTACCTTATCGGTTCTGGGTTTGATGTGTATGCTTTGATAGATCCGGGTTCTACTGCATCCTATATATCTCCCCTTGTTGCTAGTAGGATGAGGATGAGCACGAGTCCATGAACCCTTTCGAGTAGCTACGCGATGGTGATTCGGTGGTAGCTCGGCGGGTATATAGAGCTTGTCTGTGACCATTTCTGATCGTCGGACCCTAGCCGACTTGATAGAGTTGGAGATGATTGACCGACGTGATCATGGGGATGGATTGGCTAGCTTCTTGCTACGCCAATGTAGCTGCAGAGAGAGTAAATGCAGTTCCGGTTTCTGAGGCGGTTGTTGAGTGGGAGGAGCACGGTATCGCCGAGGGTAGGTTTATTTCTACCTCAAGGCTAGAAAGATGGTGCGAGAAGGGTATATCTACCATCTCGTTCGGTGTTTGATCTTTGAAGGCTGCGGTACCAGATTTTCCGTCGATTCGATGGTCGAAGAGTTCCCAGACGTGTTTCAGGCGACCTCCGGGTATCCTCCCGAGAGGAGATCGAGTTTTGTATAGGCGTCTTTGCGGACACTCGGCTATTTCCATTCCGCCATACGAATGGCTCTGCCGAGTTGAGAGAGTTGAAGGACCGGTGAGAGATTTCTTTGGAAAAGGGCTTCATCAGCCTAGTGTTTCTCCACAGGGCGCCGGTATTGTTCGTGAAGAAGAAGGGCGGGGCCAGCGCATGTGTGTTGATTGACGGTGAACAAGGTGACCATTAAACGAATACCCCTTCCCGTGATTGATGATTTGTTCGACCGATTGCGAGGCGCGAGATGTTTCTCAAGATTGATCTGCGTTCGGGCTATCATCAAAAGTGCAGTCGAGAGGTGGATGTCCCTAGGATCGCATTCGGACGTGACGCATTATGAGTTGAGGTCATGTCTTTTGGGTTGACGATGCTCGTGGTATTCATGGATTTGATGAACCGAGTGTTCAAACCATTTTTGAACGCGTTTGTGATAGTGTTCATTGATGATATCTTGGTTTATTCTCGCTCGAGCGCGAGCATGCGGAGCATTTGAGGCTGTCTTGCGATTCTCGGGACCAGCGATTATACGCCAAGTTTTCCAAATGTGAGTTTTGGTTAGCCGGTGGCTTTTCTTGGGCATATTGTGGGGTGATGGCATTCGAGTGGATACGCCAAGATCGAGCGATCGAGACTTGGCCTAGACCTACTACTCCGGCAGAGGTTCGCGATTTTACGGGCCTTGCGAGGATATTATTCGGTTCGTAGAAGTTTGCTTCTATCTTCGCACCATTGACTAGGTGACTCGGAAAGCGGAGTTTGATGGTGATGCTTGTGGCGGGGTTTCGATTCTTGAAAAGAGGCGGCATCGCCCGTTCTTACTCTTCCGGAGGTCGGATGGTTATGTTGTGTATTGTGATCGTCGGGCATCGGGCTGGGATGTGTGTTGATGCGGCATGGTAGAGTTATAGCGTCGCGTCGGCGGCTTAAGAAACACGAGAGGAACTACCCACCCATGATTTGGAGTTGGCGCGATGATTCACGCTTTGAAGATCGGAGGCACTATTTGTATGGGGTTCACGTGGATATTTATCTGCACCACAAGAGCTGCGGTATATCTTCACCGGAGAAGTGAACTTACGGCGAGAGCGGTGGTTAGCCGCTCGAGATTATGATGTTGATATCTGTACCACGGGAAGGCCAATGTTGTGGCGTATGCTCTTAGTCGTAGGTCGATGGGAGCTTATCGGATGTCTGACGGCGAGGAGGACATGGTTCGTGATTTGCATCGATTAGCAAGCCTTGGTGTCCGTTTGATTGATTACGATAGCGGTGGGGTTAGAGTTCGTGAGGTTCCGAGTCTTCCATCGTCGAGGAGGTGAAGAGGCGATTCGAGGATCCGATTTTTACACGTTATCGTGATACGACTCTTCGTGAGGCAAGGTCCTTTTGGTAGCACTTTGATGGGGTGCTAAGGTTTGAGGCGAGTTGTGTGTTCGGATGTTTGAGGACTTCGGCGAGTTCTTGGGAAGCACACACAAGCGTTACTCTATCCATCGAGTCGACCAAGATGTACCACGACGCTTAGATCCGTATTGGTGGGATGGTTTGAAGAGGGGCGTTGCGAGTTCGTAGCTCGGTGCGTGTTGTCGGCGGTGAAGGTAGAACACGAGGCCGGTGGTTTGTTCTGACGATAGAGATCCCGACACGGAAGTGGGAGGTAATCAACATGGACTTCATCACGGGATTGCCTCGCACTCGGAGGAGACATGATTCTATGGGTTATCGTCGACAGTGTGAAATCAGCCACTTTCTTCCCGTCCGGACGACTTTTTCGGCTGAGGATTATGCCAGACTTTACATCCGAGAGATCGTCAGACTGCATGGAGTCCCTATTTCGATCATATCAGACAGAGGAGCCCAGTTTACGGCTAACTTCTGGAGGTCCTTCCAGAGGGGTTTAGGGACGCAGGTGAGCCTGAAATCGCATTTCATCCACGCAGGCGGACAGCAGAGCGCACTATCCGCACTCGAGGATATGCTGCGAGCCTGTGTTATTGACTTCAGTGGTAGTTGGGAGGATCATTTGCCTCTAGTTGAGTTTGCGTATAATAATAGCTACCACTCCAGTATTCAGATGGCGCCTTATGAGGCCTTGTATGGGAGGAAGTGCAGATCGCCTATAGGTTGGTTCGATGTGGGCGAGTGCGATTAGTGGACCGGATTTGGTGCGTGGCGATGGATAAGGTAAAGCTTATCCAGAGAGGTTCTTGGCGACTCGAGTCGGCAATCATATGCAGATCATCATCGTCGGCATCTGGAGTTCGAGGTTCATGATTGGGTTTTCCTAAAGGTGTCACCCATGAAGGTGTGATGAGATTCGGGAAGAAGGAAACTCCCAAGGTACATTGGGGCCATATCGATTGTCCGCAGTGGTAAGGCAAGGTTGCCTATGAGTTGGATCTGCCGTCCGATCTGGAGGCAGTGCATCCGGTGTTTCATATTTCTATGCTGAGGAGATGTATCGGGGATCCATCTAGAGTGCACCCGATTGACGATGTCCAGGTGACCGAGGGGTTATCGTATGAGGAGATTCCCATAGCGATAATCGATCGTCAGGTTAGGCGTCTGCGGACCAAGGACGTGGCTTCCGTCAAAGTTCTGTGGCGGAACGAGCTCAGGGAGGAGATGACGTGGGAAGCTGAGGAGGACATGAGGCAGAAGTATCCTCACCTATTCCCCACACCTCCAAGTAATTCACTTTCCTACTTGTAAATTTCCATTATCATATATGCCTAAGTGTTGTTCTATGGCCGTGTGTGGCATTTGCAACTGTTTAAGCTTTATCGATAACTGTCTTGGGAAGGAACATTCGGGACGAATGTTTCTAAGGAGGGGAGAATGTTATACCCCGTATTTCCGGAGTATGTACGTGAGGACGTACGTACAAAAGTTTAGCCTTAAAGTTAGGCCAAGTTCGAAAATTGTACACAACTCGCTAAAAGAATCGTTTTCCGACGAAACGTTTCCACAGCTTTCGTAGGGAAAATTCCGGCTATGTCATTTAGTATTTTTGCGGATTTTTCCGAGAGACGAAACATTTTGGACCAACGGGAGGGCAACACTTGTCACCCTCCAATTGGTGGACTTAAAACGTCCATTTGGACGAATTGGACTAAGCTTGGCACGTTTTTTGTGCCTTGCACAAAGTCAAGGAGTTGGTAGGATATTTGTGTGTAGTAAATCTTCACCCTACACTTGCCTTGCACTTGTCTTCATCTTGGCCATTGGTTGGCCATGGCTTGAGCTATAAATACCCCCTTAAAGATGAAGAGTTCTTCATCCACAAATTACTTCCAAGTCTTGAAAATCCTCTCCTCTCCCTTAAGCCTTTTCGTCCAACACCTTCCCCTTTGAGTGAGTTTGGTGAGGCCTACCCCTAGCCTAGCCAAAATCTACCCCCCTCCCTTGGTAGAAAAGTTGCCTTCTAAGTATTGTTATAATGCCCAAAATACCCTAGCCCAAATCCCTTAGTACTTAGTAGAAGTTGTGAAGAACTTCTAAGGTTTCCTTGGAGCTATCGGAGCGTACAACTTAGGAGCTAAGCCTTGCTCCGGATCGACTTTTATCTAGGATATTATTGGACTTACCGAGGTAAATAATCATAACCCTCTTTTGTATTAGAGAATGCATACTGTAGAAGTATAAGAATAAGTATTAAATACTTAGAAGAATATTACAGAATAGAATTGGTGTCATCACAAAGAAGGGTTTAAAGAAGAATATTGAATTGTACTCACATAGAGTTTTTCTGATGAACTTATATAGCTCACCGGGTAGGGTTGTGCTGCCCGACAATCCGTAGAATTGTGAACCCTCTGTTTAGAATGACCTTCAGAGTAGTCTAGACTTTGATAGATGTCTGTGACTATTATAGGCTGATTCTCTGCGCGCGACATATTCAACTTGGCAGGAGGTTTTCGCCGAGAAGGTATGTGATTCTTCCTAAGCATGATATTTTAACATATATATAGTACGGTAGACGTACATGTGTTAACTGAATAATAACTACGGCAATGTCGTTTGACTTAGGCCTGAATAATAACTACGACAATGTCTTTTGGACTTAAGCCTGAATAATAAGAATCCTGATGCATTTCAAAAGAACTACTGAATCATTTTTAACAGAAGATAAATATTTGGTTTTTAAAACAAAAGCTTAAGAGTTATACTAGCTTTATGGGAAGTTAGGTATAACAACTTAAGAAAGATAAAAAGGAACTGTTTACTTATTTGTTTATAAAAGCCTTGTATTGATTTCTGTTAAGTGTAGTAAGATTTGTTTGATAAGTAGACATATTATGATGCTACCTGTGTTAGTATCTTGAAATGCTGTGTAAGGGGGTCATTCTTGTTGTGCTTACGTTGCTAACCGTAAGTCAGTTGTCGTTATTGTATCACCTACCCTCGATCGTTATCGGAGGCTTGCCCGCGATCTTGGTCTATACGCCTATGTCTGTGAGAATATGCGGATCAGCGGTATTCTCAATGATTGATCATTCCGTGTTTAGCACGATCGGGGATTCCTATGCGGTCTGTTGAGACTATGCGGTCTTTTGAGGCTATGCGGCTGCGGAGCCTAGGCGGATCTGGGGTTAGCTGCCCCGATCGAGGAATACCTCATGCGGGTGCAGTGTGACCTATGCGGCTGCGGAAGTCGAGGACTAGGCACGCGAGAATGATACTATGGGCGATTGGCCTTGCTTCGATCATTCGCGGCCTAGAATAGACTATTCTGCTTTTCCTATTATTCTGTTGTTTGTGATGTGGCACTATGTGCAATTGTGATTGTATTTGTGAAAAGGTTTTAAATACTTTGATTTCATTTATGTACTTTATAGTTTCACATACTTGGTACTGTTATCTTGACCTCCGAAGTGCGTTCATCTGAGTAAAGGCAAGCAGGTGCTAGATCAGCATCCTTAGGATCTTTTGCGTTGGTGTCAGGAGCTCCATCTTCTCCGGAGGCTCTACTTTTGGGTATGATCTCCCTGTTGTAGATAGTTTTGTACAGTCAGGGTATGGCGGGGCCCTGTCCCGCCATAGTTGTATATTTTCCTTAGAGGTCTGTAGTCATGTTGTACAGTTTGGGATGTAACTGCTGAACCATGTTTATTTATATATGCCGAAAGGCGACGTTTTCTCACATAAACTGTGTCCTATTTTATAAACTGTTTCCTGTCTTGTTTTATATTCCGCTGGTTACTCTGATGTATGACTACTTGGGTGCCCCGGTAAGGCACCAGTCACGGGCCCCGGAACGGGTCGTGACATTGAGTTAGGGAATTAACTCACTTGATTAAATATTAAGGATATCTTGATTTTCAAAAGTTAAGAGACTTTAAGTATGTTGAAAGTATTTTAATACTTGTTTGTTGGAAAGTTTAAGTCTCTTGGTTATAAGGAAAAATGTAAATTGCTAATGTATAAGGCTAGTATAACAGCTTTATGGGAAGTTGGTTATAATAGCTTTATGGAAAGTTTAAAGAGTGGTTTACTCTAAGTAATTTAAGCATGTTAAGGGACTTGAAGAGTTTTAAAGAATGTGATACTTGTTTCGTCTTAAACGTATAAGTCCCTTGGATAGGAAATTGTACTTGACTTAGGTATAAAGTGAATATAACGACTTTATGGGGAGTTGGTTATATTGGCTTTATGGAAAGATAAATGGCTTGATTTTTTGAAAGGCAATTTGATTTAAAGGCATCAATTGCCTAAGGCTTTTACGAGAGAAGAAGTCACTTGATTTAGAAGCCTAATTTTATTTCTAAAAGTATTGTGACTTGTCTTGAAAAGAAATTGTAACTTGATACTACGGTTATTAGTATCTTGGAAGTTTTATAATGAAATGAGTCATTTTAAAAGAATAGAAGTACGTAGTACTTTGGGTTAAATTCCCGGATTTTTATAAAGAACCTGTTAGTGCCTTAAGTAAACTAAAATGAGAGTGTATATGAAACAGAATAATAAGAAGTTAGGGGATTGCTTAACTTGCTTATATATTGTATGATAAGCCGGTAGTGCTTATGTTATGTGTGATAGCCGGATTTGTGCTAGTAGTTCAGTAATAATTGCGGGGTCATTCCCCGGGTTTGTGGCATTGCATATTTCCGTGGATTTGCTACCCACGATGCGAGGAATATGTCACGACCCGACCCCCGGGCCCGCGACTGGTGCCCTACCTGGGCACCCCTTTCGGTAAACATCAGAGAATAGCAGCGGAACATACACAATAAAAAAAAAATACTTAAACATAAATTAACAACAGGCTAGCCGATAAGGCCACCTTCCGTAAAAAATATACTCAATCCAGAAATAGAACATTACATTTTTTTCTTTACAACCCATCCACAATGTGACTACAGACCTCTAAGAATAACAACTCTGGCGGGACAGGGCCCCGCCATACCCCTGAATGTACAATAACCGACAATACCAGGGATAAGCCTCCGGAATAAAGGAGCTTCTCAACAGCTGAACAGTGATCCTAAGAGCGAGGATCAAAGAATCACTTTACTCATGCGGCGTGAACGCAATGGGCCCAGGTCAAGACAACATGTACCAAATATGTGGCGAAATCAGTAATGAAATCATAAGTCTAATAATAAAAAGCGGAGACATGTATGATACTCAATTAACGATGCTTTGCCTTACTAACAATGAGAGTAAATAGGTGTATACTTACAATATAAAGTAGGAAGCTCACGATCAAACAGACCACTGTCGCAGATCATTAAGCAATCCTATTCCGGGACTATTTCACCGCGTAGATCGCGTGGACCCGCATGAGGTATTCCTCGCATGGGACTATTTCACCCGCATAAGCCCTTACGGACTCGCGTGAGGTATTCCTCGCGTAGGTTGGACCGCCGCGTGGGACTATTTCACCGCATAAGCCCTACGGACTCGCGTGAGGTATTCCTCGCGTCGTGGGTAGCAAATCCACGGAAAAATGCAATTCCACAAACCCGAAATGACCCGCAATTATTCTTGAACTACTAGCACAAATCCGGCTATCACACATGACATAAGCACTCACGCTTATCATACAATATATAAGCAAGTTAAGCAATCCCAACTTTATTATTCATTTCATATACACTCTCATTTTAGTTTACTTAAGGCACTAACATGTTCTTTATAAAAAAATCCGAATTTAACCCAAAGTACTACGTCTTCTATTCTTTCAAAATGACTCATTTCATTATAAAACTTCCAAGATACTAATAACCGTAGTATCAAGTTACAATTTCTTTTCAAGACAAGTCACAATACTTTTAGAAATAAAATTAGGCTTAAATCAAGTGACTTCTTCTCAGAAAGCCTTAGGCAATTGATGCCTTTAAATCAAATTGCCTTTCAAATAAATCAAGCCATTTATCTTTCCATAAAGCCAATATAACCAACTCCCATAAAGTCGTTATATTCACTTTATACCTAAGTCAAGTACAATTTCTATCCAAGGGACTTATAAGTTTAAAACGAAACAAGTGTCACATTCTTTAAAACTCTTCAAGTCCCTTATCATGCTTAAATTACTTAAGAGTAAACCATTCTCTTATTAACTTTCCATAAAGCTATTATAACCAACTTCCCATAAAGCCGTTATACTAGCTTTATACATTAGCAACTTACATACTTCTTTTTAACCAAGAGACTTAAACTTTCCAACAAAACAAGTATCAAAATACTTTCAACATACTTAAAGTCTCTTAACTTTTGAAAACCAAGATATCCTTAATAATTAAACAAGTGAGTTAATTCCTAACTCAAACAACTTGGGCATTCTTAAAATAAGCCAAGGATATCAAATAGACTAGATTGTCAAAATCTTGTACGTCTACCGTACTATACATTTACAACTTAATCATGCTCAAGAGATAAGAAAGTTCCACATACCTCTTCGGTTTAATCCACTTGCTAAGTCCAATCGCCGTACGTAGTATGCCAACCTATAATGACCATATGCGTCTATTAACTTCTAGTTTCAAACGTAGAATATTCCAAGTGCAAGTCACTAAATTCTACGGAAAATCTGACAAGACTTCCTTTGTTTTACTAACTTTGCCACCTTTTCAAGGCCGAATACAATAACCAAACAACCCCAATTGGCTCACCACAATTTATAAGGTAGTTCAATACAAATGAATAACCAAACACCCAATTGGCTCACCAAACGCGATAACAAACTAGTCTAAACTATAATGTCAATTCGGCAATTAGGCAACAATACAAATCGTTTCCAATTCCTTTTTAATCCAAGTGGTTTAGTATAACATGATATCAAGCCGCAATCGATTACAACTACTACAATCCTCAAGTAGGTAAACATGTGACGATTCTAATAAACGACCAAAATTGTATTTCAATTTCAAAAGGCTAATCATGTCCTTTTCGGTTCTAGGCTTCTACAATCCATGTCACTTATCAAACTTCATAACACAAATCACATGATCACTTATAACTTATCATTACATGAAATCTTCAATTACAAAAGTAAAACGAAGATTATACCTCAATTAGCCCAATTATGATCCAAGATCACAAGTCGCTCCTTAGCAACTTTAGCTCCTCCTTTCGACGTTCCAATCCACTCCAAGCAACCCTTAGAAGCTTATAAAAGACTCATCTTCAAGTTTCAACTTCAAAGTTGAATAACCGCTTTAGGTTTTTAAGCCTTGCGACTAATACGAAACACCACATTTCCGGATCTTTTATTGAGAAACACTTACTATACCCTTAGGTACCTTGGTTTAAAGTGGGGGAATTATTGGACAACAATTGAAAATTTTCATCTTGAAAATCCCCTCAAAACCGAGAGCTTCCTTGTGCTCTTCAAGGTTTTCTTGAAAATTTAACTAAGTGTTAAAAAGCCTTGTCTTGCTACTAGCACACATATATAATACTATGGAGGGTCAAGATCTACACAATTGGTTGGCCTAGATGAGTTTCACATGGATCCTAGCCAAGTGGCCCTTGGACTTTTAGTCAACAATGTCAAGCTAAGCCATTTGCAAGACTTGGTCTTTTAAATTATGGTCAAATGACCATTTCCTCCATCATAATTTCGTCCAAGACCATTAAGGGGGTGTAACATTCTTCCCCCCTTAGAAACATTCATCCCCGAATGTTCTCTCGGGAGTCAAACTTAAGATAGCGACATAGTCTCCTTACAACCCCTACATGCCAATCATCGGTTATCTGCATAAAGCTTCTGCGGACTCTAAGCTTACTACAATCTTCCCCGGATAAGCTTCGCCTTATCCATAGCCCGCTGAATCAAGTCTGGACCAAATAACTGAACCTCGCCTATGTCGAACCATCCGACCGGCGATCTACACTTCCTTACATACAAGGCCTCGTACCGGGCCACCTGAAAACTGGAAGGGTATCTGTTATCGTACGTAACAAGACAAGAGGCAATTAACCTTCCCGGCTATTCCTGAAATCAAAACACAGGCCCGCAACCTATCCTCAAGTGCCTGGATAGTACGCTCTTCCTGACCGTCGTTCTGAGGGTGTAATGCAACACTTAGACTCACCTGTGTCCCTAATCCTTTCTGGAAAAAAAACCTCCAGAAGTTATCCGCAACTGAGCTCATCTATCTGTAATCATAAACGTAGGAACCTCGTGCAGTCTCACAATCTCTCTGCTATACAAGCTAATATAAACCTCAGCCGAGTAAGTGGTCCCAATCCGAAAGAACACAGCTGGTTTCGCCAGCCTAATTACCATGACCCCCAGGGAGTCGCACTTCCTCCGAGTACGATGCCACCCTGTAACAAGATCCATAATAATTACCTCTCATATCTAGGTTGGGATTTCAATCGCTGCAATAGCCACTGGCTTCGTACACAACCATGACTGCTACTAACTCGGACACTAAGCAGTAAACTCCGCTATGTCTCTCTTTCGGTCATCTTACCCATACATACATCTGAGGCCACGACACGACTTAGTCGGCCCCAAACAATCAGAGCAATAAGCACTGCGTGCCTCCTAGAACTCCTGCGACTAGTCTGCGACGCAGATTACACGCAATCTATCCTCATCTCATAGCACCCCATCGGTGCTACTCAAGCGATCTCTTCTCTCCTGAGAGTCAACTTCGATCAGATCATAATCGATCCTCTTCTGCGCCTCTTTACTTCCCCAACGATGGAAGACTCGGCAACCTCGGATCGTAACTTCATTAACCTTGAAACAAATAATCGAACCCACAGGCTTGTGGCGAAGAATCTTACGGACTACATCCTGTCTATCCGGCTGCCCATCCGCGGACTACCCCAGTCCACCACAAAGAGTATACAGAATCGTCTTGGCTTTCCCCGGATGGTATAGGATATCAATACACAATCCTTGAGTAACTCTAACCACCATCGGTGTCGCAAATTCTACTGCCTCAGTCTGCAGATATACCGGAGGCTTTTGTGGTCTGCACAAGTATCCACATGAAGTCTGTATATACGTCATGCCCCCAAATCTTCAAGGCATGATTTAACTGCCGCCAGCTTTAAATCGTGAGTGGCGCAATTTCTTCTCCTGCTTCCCTAACTACCGGGAAAACATAGGCTCTATCCTTATCGGGTTGCGTCAGCACACAACCTAGCCCAACACCCAACGTGTTATCATAATAACCTAACCCTCTAGTCTCACAGGAGGGGTTAGAACTGTAGTCGTGGTCAACTTGTCTTCCAATAACTGAAAGTCTTTCTCATTCCTGCGAAATATTCGGGTATCCTTAATCTCACTTATGGTTCCTGTTTCCCTTTCTCTGATGCAACCAAACTTGGTCACTAAACTTAGATTTGATTCCTTTGCTTGCCTCACGGCTAAGACTTACTGTCAATCACATTTTTTGGGGGGGGGGGGGGGAGGTTTCCTTGATCTCGTCAAGTAGTAACCCGGTTTTCCTTTCCCAGTTTGCAGAGCCTATAACTAGGTGTTACCATCTTTTCTTGAAATGTTCTTACTGCCCATTATCAACTAATGGTCTTTACACTCGTCTGGGGTAATCATGACTCGTGCAACTTACATTTATATCTCTACGATACTTCCTCGACCAATTCGTACGTCGCTCTTTATTACTCCAACCCAACACTTTCCACGGTTATCCACAACTGTAACCTATGGCATGACGATACCGAAGACCTTACCAGTCTTATATCCTTCGTCTAACAACATGGGTACACGTAACCCCATAATACGCAAAACTGTCCTTTACATGGGGGAGAGAACTTATCTCCCTTAATAAACCTTGCTTGGAGTCGCAACCCTAATCACAGGGTCCTCTCGCGGTCCAGTAAACATCTAATCATCACGCACCGCCTTAAAGTCGTGTAGATTTTCAAAACCTACCAAAGATGCCCTCGACTTTCAACGTAGACACGTACTTATTTATTCATGCCTTGCACATTTTCTGAAATTATTCGGAAGGTCGTGTACGACCGCCACACCAAACCAACTCAAGTACCTCGAGGTCATTTAACATAAATTCCTTTAAATTCAATTATTACTACTTTCTGCCTCAATCCACCTCAAATGAACAAATCACACAGACTTATTAAAAACAATTATGCCAAAGAAGGAAGAATAATTCACTGGTTACCACCACTTCTCTTCCTTTCCACTCGATAACCGGCTTATCGGAAAACTGGTACCGAAATCAATCTCTCTCTGTAGTCCACGTTGGCATCACAAGAGGCCAACTAGTCCGTACTCATAATGACCTCAACGTCTGTCATAACAGCTCTGCTAGGTCTGCTAAGGTCCAACGACTGTATCGTTACCTGTAATTATTATCTACTCGCTCAGCTACCACCCATCACTCACGGGTGTGATCACCCCGAAAGGTTCTCATGGATTCAGGCTTTATTTCTTTACACTTGGTTGCTCTCTTTTTCACTGGTCGTACTTTTCCCGTACTCCCAAACTTATTTTTAGCGTACGTACATAGCCTACATACTGATCCGGGTCTCCAATCTTTGGAGTTACTAAATTAAACAATACAAGGCCCATTCCGGCTCTCGCAACCTGGTTCCGGTGGAATGCGTCCACGAACCCATAAAACGGTTAACTAGACTTGGGCCTTACACCCTCGTGACCCTGTCACGTAGCGGGACTACTACCAACTAATCCCATTTCATTTCAAGCTATGGGGCGACCCTTAATAGGTCCTCAACTCGACTCGGCGTCGCACTTAACTCTTACCCTTGGTCTGACTTAACTTTACTACCCGAGAAGGCCCTATATACCTAAGGTCTCGACGGTTATCACATTCTCAGGCTCGCAATTTCCATGCTCCAAGCCTAACTTATCAGCCCCCCGTAACCGGGTACAAAAACTTCTCGTAAAATCATAGTCGTGTTGTCTTGACCACAACAACCATACTTTCTTCGTCCGGATCTCGCCCGTACAATTCCCTTAAGCATACCACGTAGCTTAAGTTGCTAACATAGTCTTCCACTTAGTCTCTTAATTAACTTCTTAAGGGTCCATTACATTCTCACACATCTCATCATCACCTAATTATCTCAAATTAGCACGTAAAACCTTGATGAGAGTTCCTTAACTGCTCATACCTTCCCGGTATTTATTTAGTCCTTACCCAATCCTGGTAATCTAAAATCATCCTAGGCAACACACATGTGACCCCCAAACATAAATCCGTATAGTTGTATGTCACAATACCAACTATACTACAAACATTACCAACCTGGATACGCAATCCACATAATCCTTCCTGGGTCACTGCTGCCTTTCTCGTAGCTGCAAACAATCATAACTTGTTAGGGAAAGACGACCCTAACCATACAGCTCTATCGCACGATCTTAGAGTGAGAAGAATGGAAACCAATCCTAAATGTCCTGCAGCCTCCTGATTATAGATGTGGTGCACAACACACCGATAATCAAGACTACTGAACACGATGCGTAGACACTTTCCGAGGACTAACTGCTCTGATACCACTTTTGTCACGACCCGACCCGGGCATCGGTGCCCTACAGGCACCCTTTCATAAACATAAGAGAATAGCAGCTGAACATACAAAACAAAAAAATACTTAAACATAAATTAACAAATGCTAGCCGATCAGGCCACCCAGTAAAAATATACTCAATCCAGAAATAGAACAGCACATTTTTTTCTTTACAACCCATCCACAATGTGACTACAGACCTCTAAGAATAACAACTCTGGCGGGACAGGGCCCCGCCATACCCCTGAATGTACAATAACCGACAATACCAGGGATAAGCCTCCGGAATAAAGGAGCTTCTCAACGGTGACGATGATCCTAAGAGCGAGGATCGGACAGCTGTACTTTACTGCGGCGTGAACGCGGCCCCAGAGGTCGATACAACATGTACCAAATATGTGAAACTGAAAGTACTGTAATGAATTCATAAGTCTAATAATAAAAACTGGAGACATGTATGATACTCAATTAACAGTACACTGTGCCTTACTAACAATGATAGTAAATAGGTGTATACTTACAATATAAAGTAGGAAGCTCATGATCAAAACAGGACCACCTGTCCGCAGTATCATTAAGCAATCCTATTCCTGGGACTATTTCACCCGCATAGATCGCGTGGACCCGCATGAGGTATTCCTCGCATGGGACTATTTCACCGCGTAAGCCCACGGACTCGCGTGAGGTATTCCTCGCATAGGTCGGACCGCCCGCGTGGGACTATTTCACCCGCATAAGCCCTACGGACTCGCGTGAGGTATTCCTCGCATCGTGGGTAGCAAATCCACGGAAAAATGCAATGCCACAAACCCTGAAATGACCGCAATTATTCTTGAACTACTAGCACAAATCGCTATCACATTTGACATAAGCACTCACGCTTATCATACAATATATAAGCAAGTTAAGCAATCCCCTAACTTCTTATTATTCTGTTTCATATACACTCTCATTTTAGTTTACTTAAGGCACTAACATGTTCTTTATAAAAAAAAATCCGGGAATTTAACCCAAAGTACTACGTAATTCTATTCTTTCAAAATGACTCATTTCATTATAAAACTTCCAAGATACTAATAACCGTAGTATCAAGTTACAATTTCTTTTTCAAGACAAGTCACAATACTTTTAGAAATAAAATTAGGCTTCTAAATCAAGTGACTTCTTCTCTCGTAAAAGCCTTAGGCAATTGATGCCTTTAAATCAAATTGTCTTTCAAATAAATCAAGCCATTTATCTTTCCATAAAGCCAATATAACCAACTCCCCATAAAGTCGTTATATTCACTTTATACCTAAGTCAAGTACAATTTCCTATCCAAGGGACTTATACGTTTAAAACGAAACAAGTGTCACATTCTTTAAAACTCTTCAAGTCCCTTATCATGCTTAAATTACTTAAGAGTAAACCATTCTCTTATTAACTTTCCATAAAGCTATTATAACCAACTTCCCATAAAGCCGTTATACTAGCTTTATACATTAGCAACTTACATACTTCTTTTTAACCAAGAGACTTAAACTTTCCAACAAAACAAGTATCAAAATACTTTCAACATACTTAAAGTCTCTTAACTTTTGAAAACCAAGATATCCTTAATAATTAAACAAGTGAGTTAATTCCCTAACTCAAACAACTTGGGCATTCTTAAAATAAGCCAAGGATATCAAATAGACTAGATTGTCAAAATCTTGTACGTCTCTTAATACTATACATTTACAACTTAATCATGCTCAAGAGATAAGAAAGTTCCACATACCTCTTCGGTTTAATCCACTTGCTAAGTCCAATCGCCGTACGTAGTATGCCAACCTATAATGACCATAGTACGTCTATTAACTTCTAGTTTCAAACGTAGAATATTCCAAGTGCAAGTCACTAAATTCTACGGAAAATCGGACAGCACTTCCTTTGTTTTTACTAACTTTGCCACCTTTTTCAAGGCCGAATACAATAACCAAACAGCCCCAATTGTCTCACCACATTTTATAAGGTAGTTCAATACATATGAATAACCAAACAGCCCCAATTGGCTCACCACAAACGATAACAAACTAGTCTAAACTATAATGTCAATTCGGCAATTAGGCAACAATACAAATCGTTTCCAATTCCTTTTTAATCCAAGTGGTTTAGTATAACATGATATCAAGCCGCAATCGATTACAACTACTACAATCCTCAAGTAGGTAAACATGCGACGATTCTAATAAACGACCAAAATTGTATTTCAATTTCAAAAGGCTAATCATGTCCTTTTCGGATCTAGGCTTCTACAATCCATGTCACTTATCAAACTTCATAACACAAATCACATGATCACTTATAACTTATCATTACATGAAATCTTCAATTACAAAAGTAAAACGAAGATTATACCTCAATTAGCCCAATTATGATCCAAGATCACAAGTCGCTCCTTAGCAACTTTAGCTCCTCCTTTCGGCGTTCCAATCCACTCCAACAAACCCTTAGAAGCTTATAAAAGACTCATCTTCAAGTTTCAACTTCAAAGTTGAATAACCCTTTAGGTTTTCGCCTTGCGACTAATACGAAAACACCACATTTCCGGGATCTTTTTATTGAGAAACACTTACTATACCCTTAGGTACCTTGGTTTAAAGTGGGGGAATTATTGGACAACAATTGAAAATTTTCATCTTGAAAATCCCCTCAAAACCGAGAGCTTCCTTGTGCTCTTCAAGGTTTTCTTGAAAATTTAACTAAGTGTTAAAAAGCCTTGTCTTGCTACTAGCACACATATATAATACTATGGAGGGTCAAGATCTACACAATTGGTTGGCCTAGATGAGTTTCACATGGATCCTAGCCAAGTGGCCCTTGGACTTTTAGTCAACAATGTCAAGCTAAGCCATTTGCAAGACTTGGTCTTTTAAATTATGGTCAAATGACCATTTCCTCCATCATAATTTCGTCCAAGACCATTAAGGGGGGGTGACACGTGTCGCCCTCCCGTTCGTCGCAATATTTCATTTTCCGACAAATTCCAAAATTCCGATAAGTTTTTACACGTCAAACCTTAACATTGTTGAGTTCTTACGTACATTCTTATAAACATATCCTGAAATTTCGGGGTGTAACAGAATACCTCATGCGAGTCCGTAGGGCTTATGCGGGTGAAATAGTCCCATGCGGGCGGGTCCAGCCTATGCGAGGAATACCTCATGCGAGTCCGTAAGGGCTTATGCGGGTGAAATAGTCCCAGGCGAGGAATACCTCATGCGGGTCCATGCGATCTATGTGGGTGAAATAGTCCCAGGAATAGGATTGCTTAATGATACTGCGGGCGGGTGGTTCTGTTTTGATCGTGAGCTTCCTACTTTATATTGTAAGTATACACCTATTTACTCTCATTGTTAGTAAGGCACAGTGTACTGTTAATTGAGTTATCATACATGTCTCCAGTTTTATTATTAGACTTATGATTTCATTCTGATTTTCGGTTCTCATATTTGGTACATGTTATGTCGACCTCCTTCGAGTGCGTTCATCTGCAGTAGAGTCTGATTCTTGATCCTCGCTCTTAGGATCACTGTTCAGCTGTTGAGAAGCTCCCTCATTTCGGAGGCTTATCCCTGGTATTGTCAGTTGTTGTACATTCAGGGGTATGGCGGGGCCCTGTCCCGCCAGGGTTGTTATTCTTAGAGGTTTGTAGTCACATTGTGGATTGGGTTGTAAAGAAAAAAAAAACAATGTACTGTTTTATTGGTATAAGTTACGGAAGGTGGCCGTATCGGCTAGCCTGTTGTTATTTTATGTTTAAGTATTTTATCAGTTGTGTATGTTCCGCTGCTATTCTCTGATGTATGCCAAAAGGGGTGCCCAGGTAGGGCACCGCGAGCTTGAGGTGGGTCGTGACAACGGTCCCTACTTTTACTTATGGCCGCGGTGGAGCCCAGTTCTGGCTATTTCTTTTGATTCTGAGGTTTTACGAGCAGGTTAGGAACTCGGGTGAGTCTCGTGTCGCATTCATCCTCGGGCGTTGTTTGGAATTCGGGTAGCCGTGAGGATTGTTGCCTCTGTTGAGGAGTGTTTTTAGCTACCATTTCGGTGTTCTGATATCGCCATGGCGCGCCTTGTATGGGCGGTAGTGTAGGTTGCCAGTCGATTGGTTCGATGTTGGCAAGGTACAGATTGTTGGCTCATACTTGATTCAGCAGGATGTAGATAGGGTGAAGCTTAGCCAGGAGAGGTTATTGGCAGCTCAGAGTCAACAGAAGTCGTGCGGATGATCGGCGTCGACACTTGGAGTTCAGGGTGACGTCCGGTCTTTTATGTTGCTATGTTCGGAAAAGTATCGGAGATCCATCCAGAGTGTTCCCAGTTAATGATGACCAAGTTGGAGATAGTAACCCAGAGATTTTGGAAACTGAAGCAATAACAGAAATGTGGTAAGTTGTGAGAAAGAGTTCGAGTGTACGAGGAGGTTACGACCAGTAAGGGAAGAAGCGAGCATGTGGTAAAAGAATAGAAGTGATCATTTCTTTTGTAAAGTGAAGGTGTGAAGGGAATATCTTTTAGACCTTGGGTGGGAGCTTTTGTTATGCTAGAGGTGATTCCTCGTGGACTGGGGTTAAGTAATTGCGCGTATGTTAATTTGTGGCCAGGTGTGGCATTGGCAACTTGTTTAAGTTAAGAGGAACTTATCTTTATCTGTATCAAGAAGGAACATTCGGGACGAATGTTTCTAAGGAGGGGAGAATGTTATACCCCGTATTTCCAGAGTATGTACGTGAGGACGTACGTACAAAAGTTTAAGCCTTAAGATTAGGCAAGGGACGAAATTTGTGCACAACCCCCGAAAAGAATTATTTTCCGACGAAACGTTTTCCAAACTTTGCGAAGGGAAAATTACGGTTGCGACATTTATTATTTTTGCGGATTTTTCCGAGAGATGAAATATTTTGGACCAACGAGAGGGCGACACTTGTCACCCTCAAGTGGACGGCAATGTGGGCTTGGCTTGGCACGATTTTGAGGCCTAAAACATGGGTCAATGTTTGGAGTGATTTGTGGAGTAGATGGCTAGGGTGCACTTGTGCAAATCCACACCATCCACTTGCCCTCCACTTGCCTTAATCTTGGCCATTGATTTCTCTATAAATACCCCTCTAGTGCAAGACTAAATCTTCATCCCTTAAACATTTCCTAAGTCTTGAAATCCCTCTCCCCCTCTTGAAGCTCTCGTCCAAGAGCACCCCTCCTCCCCCTAGAGAAGGCGCTCGGCCGAAAGTACCCCCCTCTTGAGTTGTTCTCGTAAAACACCCCCCCCCCCTTGGTAGAAAAGTATTCTCCAAGTATTGTTACAATTCCAAATACCTTAGCCTTATACCTTGTAGTATTCCAAAGTTACCTCTCTACGTATAGCCCGGAAATACTACCTTATGTCCTTTTAGTCTCAAAACGAAACCCTAAGGAAAATCTTCATTATTGGTTGAAGTATTAAGAAGAAGTTGCGTAGAACTTCTAAGGGTTGTTTGGAGCGGGTTGGGCGCCTGCAGTAGAGCTAAGCGTTGCTCAGGATCGACATTAAATCTTGGATAATTTTGGGCTTGTCGAGGTAAATATCTTGTCCCCCTATTGTAATTAGAGTTTACATATTGTTGAAGTATAAGGATTAAGTATAAGTTATATACAAGGAAGGTATATAAGAAGGGAATTGAACTGTACTTACATAGGATTTGTATTCTGATGAGACTTGTGTAGTTTGTGGTGAGGAAGTCTTTGCAATTTTCCGTAGAATCTTGTATCTAGATTTATTCTCTGAGTAGTCTAGACATTGATAGACTTATATAACCGTTATAGGTTGAAATCGTGAGTAGCGTATTCTACTCGAAGGGTGGAAAAAGGCTAGCGGGATTCTGATGCTTTGGGCGTTTTGCTAATTATCGGTGTCGTCGCGAGGTATGTGATTCTTCCTATCCTCTTGAGCATGATATTTTAAAAGAATATATATAGTACGGTAGACGTACGTGTGTTAACTGAACGTGGTTTTACTGCGATGTCTTTTGACTTGAGTCTCAATAATAATAATCTTGAAGTATTTCAAAAGAATTAAGAAACCTTTTTGAAAGAAGAGTAATACTTGGTTTTAAAAGCTTAAGAGTTATACTAGCTTTATGGGAAGTTAGGTATAACGACTTAAGAGAGATAAAAAGAATGGTTTATTAATTTTAGAAGTTAAGAGACTTGATCTTAAAAGATAAGAGACTTGACTTAATTGAATTAATATGAATTTTGTTAAAAAGTATGAAACCTCATTCGTGAGTAATGAGTACTGGGTTTTTTTTTAAAAAGGAATAATGTTTTACTGATTTCGGTAATGAGAATAAGTATCGAACAAACCACTGCAGCGCTAATAAAGGGAAATGTATTGACTAATTAAGTATTAATAAAACCAGTAGAAACCTCCATCTGCATAGAAGCTAGGATGAGACAAAATGATATTACATTTCCTAGATCATGGCTGCTTTAATAAGATTGTTATGAACAAGAATAACCTACTCACACATAAGGCATATGTTTCTCAAATTGTTTTAAAAGAGAATGATATTATTAAGTGATTAAGACTATGAGCTACGAAACCTTTCGAAAATAAGAGACTTAAGTATTTGAACTTAGGCAAACTTGAACTTTTGGAAAAGAAGGTTGTTACTTGTCTTTAAAAAGGGAAATTGTTTTGGTTTACTTAATAAGATAGTCAGTCTATTTTAATACTACGGATATCGTGTGACTATTGTGAAAGAAACAGGATCTTTTTAAAAGAGATAATGTATGAAGTACTTTGGGGATAAAAACCCGAATTTGTTGGCATAAAATAGAAAGTACCTTGTGTGAATAACTTGACTATGTTGGTTTGTGATAGCCTTGTAATACTTTCTTGTTGATTTGATAAGTAAACATGTTAGGATGCTACGTGTGTTAGTATCTTGTGATGTTTGTGTAAAGGGGTTTCCCTTGTTGTGCTTATGCTGTTTAACGATAAGCCGTTATGTTAGTATTGTACCACTCACCTCTTGACATGTTATACCGGGGGTTAAGCTGCCCCCCGATGCGGGGTATACCTCATGCGATCTGTGTGACTATGATTCGCGAATACCTCATGCGGTTCCAGGGGACCTATGCGGAGCTACGAGAGTTCCAGGTTAGTGTGCGAGGGATACCTCATGCGGTCCATGTGGCCATGCGGACTACGAAAGTCGGGGCGATGCGAGAGTAGCTACCCTCGATGCGGGGATTACCTCATGCGGGCCTAGGTGGCCTATGCGGAGCTGCGGTGAGTTCCAGGATTTGACGCGCACATTGATACTGAGGGCGAGTGGCCCGCTTCGATCATATGGTGCGGTCTAGAAAGACCTCGTGATACAGTTTATAGCATTGTTGGTACTGTGGGTTTTAGTAGTCGGCTATGCCTTCGTACTTACCCCGTACGGTTTTATTATGACACAGGTGGGACGTGGTGTTCATGTGTATTCCTTGGTGCTTTTATATCATAAACTGCCGGCAGTGAGGAAGGTATTCCACGGGCATGATTGATGTTGTGGGCGTGAGACCCATAGTTATTTTTGAGTGATGACTTTGAGGGCGTGAGTCACGACTTGACATATTCGCTTATTTATTGTGAATCGTAGTTGGTTATCATACATGTCTCTGCTTTATATAGACTATTATGATTTCATTTCTGATATTTTGATTTCACATACTTGGTACTGTTATCGACCTCCGGGGCTGCGTTCATCTGCGCGGTAGGTACACGATCATCGATCCTCGCTCATAGGATCACAGTTCAGCGTTTTGGGAAGCTCCGTTTCTTCGGAGGCTTATCTTTGGTATAGTCCCTGATGTTGTAGATATTTATGTTCATTCAGGGTATGGCGGGGCCCTGTCCCGCCATAGTTGTTTTACTTCCTTAGAGGTCTGTAGTCCCGTTGTAAAGTTGGGATGTAACTGTTCACTTTGGGTATTTATATATATATGCCGGAAGGCAACTTTTCTCAGAAAAACTGTTTCTCACTTCATTTTATTTCATGTTTGGTTTTATATTCCGCTGATTACTCTGATGTATGTCTACTTGGGTGCCCGGGTAAGGCACCAGTCACTGGCCCCGGAACGGGTCGTGACACACCTGTGCCATGACGTCATTCCCCCAAATGACGCTTACTACATTGGAAACACTGAGGAATATGTGGCCTCGACTGAGAAAATCCTCTGCTCCTCTGAGAACCTAGAACCCTGGAGCTTGGACCGGCTCCTAAATACCTTGTGGGGTCCAATATCCCACCTGTGAGCTGCGGGGGTATGTACTGGATAGGCTGGGACGAATATCTCACTCATTTCTTGAGGTCGCTCGTCCATAAACTCACCGGAATAACCAACCGGTCTAGCCTCTTCACGCAGATCTCCGTGGCTGGTCCTCTACTCATTGTACACACACCGCTTGCATCGCCGAATAACCTCCTGTGATGAAACTTAGCACCGCTTATCTTGGTCAATAACATATCGCTTCCTCACGACCCTATAGTCTTCTCCTAACCGAAATCGGAGGCTCGTGTTGGGGCCTCAACACTGCGTGAAGAACTCGCCGATCGCGGCCAACATCCGGTATACCACAGGCATAAGCCCTATCAACTCTCGAGTCGACTAGTAGCTCTGCTACTCCTTTACCCTTCAGGCATCGTTGCCCTCCGAGGCATAGTTGTAACACAAAATTACGTCGAGAGGAATTATCTTACTAACACACTACATGGCACGATCTTAGAGTGAGAAGAATAGAAACCAACTCCTAAATGTCCTGTAGCCTCACTGTTTATGGGTGTGGCGCGCAACACACGATAATGAAGACTCTACTAGACACGATGCCTGTAGACATTCCGGAGTGCGCTCGATACCACTCATCACGCCCGAACCCGGGCGTGGATCGTGCCTACACGGGCACCCTTCTACCTATGCACCAAGTAAAGCTGCGAATTTAAATAACACCTCATTTTTTTAAACTAACGTGCGTGCGAGGCAAAGCGACAAGGCCGCCATATAATATACATAAACAAAAGACATTACACCGCATATGAGTCCAATCCATCATATGAATAAAGACCTCTAAGAGTTATTCTGAACTATGACGGACAAGGCCCCATTGCACCCATAATCGTACAAAAGCACATCTTGAAAGAACTTATACCAAAAAGATAAACTCCGAATGAAGGAGCTATCCAAAAACTCGGCGGGGGCTCATCACGACCCGTTCGGGGCGTGGTCGTGCCTTACCCGGCACCCAAGTAGTCATACATCGAGTAATCAGTGAACATAAAACACATACATGAAACCAATGAAGTATGAAACGATGTCGAGGAAAACTTGCCTTTGGCGTATATATAAATAACAATTCTTACAAAAAAACGGTTTAATCCTTTTTACAAACTCCGCCACAACAAGATACTACGCACTTAAGAAATGATACGACAACAATGGCGGGACGGGGCCGCCATACCCCGAATGTAAATACCTACAACGACAGGACTATACCAAGATAAGCCTCGAGAAACGGAGCTTTCCCAAACGCTGAATGTGACCCTAAGAGCGAGGATCAACGGCGGTGTACCTTTACTGCGGCATGAACGCAGCCCGAGAGGTCGATAACAGTACCAAGTATGTGGCCCGAAAATCAGTAAATGAAATCATAGTAGTCTATACAAAGCAGGAGACATGTATGATAACCAAACTACAGTTTATAATAATTAAGCAGTCATGTCAAGTCAGGGACTCACGCCCTCAAGTCATCACTCAAACATAACAATGGGTCTCACGCCCACAACATCAATCGTGTCCGTGGGACACAATCCTCACTGCCGGCAGTCTATGATATGAAAGCACCAAGGAACACACATGAACACCAGGTCCCACCTGTGTTATAATAAAACCGTACGGGGTAAGTACGAAGGCATATCCGACTACTAAAACCCCGGCATGCAACAAGGTCATAAATCGTATCATGAGATCTGTCTGCACCGTCACATGATCAAAGCCGCCACTCGCCGCGCAGATCTAATGTGCGCGTCTAGCCACCGAACTCCCGCGACTCCGCATAGGCCAATCTCAGGCGCGTGAGGTATAACCCGCATCGAGGTAGCTACTCCCGACATCCGCTGGACTTCGCGATCGCGTGGCCACATAGACGCATGCCCATAAGGGCGCAAACTAACTCGGAACTCTCGTAGCTCCGCGTAGGCCCACAGGACCGCGTGAGGTATTCTCGAATCATAGGTCACTAGACCGCTGAGTCTACCCCGCGTGGAGGCGGCAACCTCGGGCGATCGGGGTGAGAGGTACAATACCAACATAACGGCTGATAGTGAAACTATTTAAGCGCAATCGAGGGGAAAACCCCTTTACACAAACATCACAAGATACTAACACACGTAGCATCCTAGCATGTTTACTTATCAAATAAACAAGAAAGTATCACAAGGTTATCACAACCCAACACAATCAAGTTATACACACAAGGCACTTTCTACTACATGATTAACAAGATCGGGTTTCTATCCCCAAAGTACTTCATACATTAACTCTTTTTAAAAGATACGTTACTTTCACAAAAGTCACACGATACCCGTAGTATATGAAAATAGAGTGATTATCTTTTGAAGTAAATCAAAACACTTCTCTTTGTAAAATCAAGTAACCACATTCTTTTCCAAACGTTTCAAGTTTGCCTAATTTCAATTACTCAAGTTTCTCATTTTCGAAAGGTTTCGTAGTTCATAGTCTTACTCATTTAAGAATGTAATTCTCTTTTAAACAATCGGAGGAACATAAGCCTTATATGTGAGTAGGATATTCTTGTTTATAACAATCTTATTACAGCAGCCATGATCTAGGAAATATCATTTTGTCTCATCTTAGCTTCTATGCAGATGGAAGTTTCTACTGGTTTTATTAATACTTCATTAATCAAAACATTTCCCTTTATTAACGCTGCAGTGGTTTGTCGATACACATTCTAATTTCCGAAATCAGTAAAACATTATCCCTTTTAAAAATCAAGTACTCATTACTCACGAATGAGGTTTCACACAAAATTCATATAATTTATTTAAGTTAAGTCTCTTATCTTACAAGATCAAGTCTCTTAACTTCTAAAATAAATAAATCATTCGTTTTATCTCTCTTGCGTTATACCTAACTTCCCATAAAGCTAGTATAACTCTTAAGCTTTTAAAACCAAGTATTACTCTTCTTTTAAAAAGCAGTTCTTAATTCTCTTGAACTACTTCAAGATTATTATTATTCGGGCTTAAGTCAAAAGACATTGCCGCATAACCACGTTCAATTAACACACGTGACGCTCACCGTACTACATAGTTATACACATATCATGCTAGAAGAGATAGGAAGAGGTTCACATACCTCGCGACGATTATCGACTATTAGCAAATCGCTCCATGGCTATAACCCGGCTAGCCTGGTCCACCTTCTCAAGTAGCACATGCTACTCGCAGAACATTCAACCTATACAGGTTACACAAGTCTATCAAAGTCTAGACTACTTGGTAGAATAAATCTAGATACAAGATCCTACGGGAAATTGGGCGGCCTTCACTGCAGTCAAACTACACAAGTCTCTTGTGTCTGATCCTACGTAATTACAGTTCAGTTCTCATCTTTAAATTCAGGCTTAAGTCCAAAGACATTGCCACAAAACTATGTTTAGTTCTATATATAGTATACTTCAACTATATATTCCTACAACATGTAATTTCCAATTACAATA
Organism: Przewalskia tangutica; assembly: GCA_029844215.1. NCBI lineage: Eukaryota > Viridiplantae > Streptophyta > Magnoliopsida > Solanales > Solanaceae > Przewalskia > Przewalskia tangutica. The sequence goes on along the minus strand of CM056729.1, from coordinate 55,774,004 downwards.
GGGGGACAGATAATTACCTCGATAAGCCCATAATTATCCAAGTAGAAATGTCGATCCTGGGCAACGTTTAGCTCCAACTCCGTGCGCTCCAACCCGCTCCAAACCACCCTTAGAGGTTCTAACCAACCTCTACATACAACTCCAACTAACTATGGAGATTTTCCTTAGGGTTTCGGTTTCATGACCACGGAAGTATAATAGTATTTTCCGGGCTTTTCGTATAGAGGGTACTTTGGAAATACTACAAGGTATTAGGGCTAAAGTATTTGGGCATAACAACAACACTTGGAGAGTATTTCTCTACCAAGGGGGGGGGGGTAGTATTTCGACTAGCACAACTAGGCTAGGGGGGGTTTAGACTCTCGGCTAGCACCCCTAAAGAGGGGGGGTACTCTCGGCCACAAGGGGGAGGGGTGGCTTTGGACGAACAACAACTCAAAAAGGGGGGGAAGAGGGCTTTCAAGACTTAGAACATTTTTAGGATGAAGAAGTCTTCAAAGGGGAGGGGTATTTATAGTACAAGCCAAGGCCAACCAATGGCCAAGATCTAGCCAAGTGCTATGCAAGTGTAGGGCCAAGATTCACCCAAGTACACCTTATCCATCTACCACCAAAATATCCTACCTACTACTTGACAAAAGCCAACCCAATCGTCCAAGCCATTACCGCCCATTCCTTCCAATGAGAGGGTGACAAGTGTCGCCCTCTTGTTGGTCCAAAATGTTTCGTCTCTCGGAAAAATCCGCAAAAATTAAAAATGACATAGCCGGAATTTTCCCTACGAAAGCTGTGGAAACGTTTCGTCGAAAAACGACTCTAACCGGGTGTTGTGCACAAATAAAATCGGCCAAGCCTTACTTTAAAGCCCAAACTTTCTACGTACGTCCTTACGTACATACTCTGGAAATACGGGGTATAACATTCTCCCCTCCTTAGAAACGTTCGTCCCGAATGTTCCTTCAAAGTCTCAAACCAAACGTGCGCCAGTATAGTCTTCACTACTATACTTACCTGAACAATCCTGCACAATCGCCACTACAACACATGCAAAATACTTACATCCAAGTCCACGAAACACCTCTAACATCACAAACGCCCCATCAAGTGGTCTAAAATATAATTCCTTCGCATTTTTTCCATACAAAAGAAATGGTCACATCTCTGCTCGCAATACATGCTCGCTTCTCCCTTTACTCGTCGTGATACCACTTTTGTCACTTTGCCGCGAGGTTCTAGTGTCACTCCGGCGACCTAACAAATGGTACCGCGTCGCGATCCACGAGGTTGTCGTACACTCGAACTCTTACCACATTTAAATCTTGCCTTTCCAAAACTCGGGGTTACTATCTCTAACGTGGTCATCATTAATTGGGAATACTCTGGATGGATCTCCGATACTTTCCCGAACATAACAATTCGAAAGACCGAACGTACTGCCTCCTAAGTCGGACGTCAATTGCTAACATATAGGCAACCTGGCCTATTCTTCACATGAACTCCAAAAAGGCCCAAAGTAACTCGGGCTAAGTTCCCTCTGTTTTCCAAAACTCGTCACACCCAACCCGGGATGGTACTTTCAAGAAGACCGACCGTCAACCTGAACTCTAAGCGTCGTCGCCGATTATCCGCACGATTTCTCTGAGCTGCCAGAACCTCTTCTAGACAAGCTTTACCCTATCCACAGTCTGCTGGAACAAGCCTGAACCAACTATCTGAATCTTGCCAATATCGAACCAATCGACCGGCGACTTACACATCCGCCCCTACAAGGCTTCATAAGGCGACATCCGAACACGGAAATGGTAGCTTAAACGCTCCCTCCACAGGAGACAACAATCCCCACAACTACCCCTGAAATCCACACACTGGCCCGAGGGCGATGCGATCTAAGACTCACTGAGTTCTTAACCACGCGGTAAAACATCCGGAAACAAAACGATCGTGCACTGGCTCCATGCGTCATAAGGTGAAGGTAGGCACCCCGTGCAGCCTTACAACCTTTCTAATATAATCAACACTGCTGAGTACACGGTCTCTACCGAAAAACACGACGGGCTGCCCCCATCGGCCCGGCTACAGCTCGAACGCATCCACGAACTCGTACACTGGTTAACTAAACATGGGCCTAACACCCTCATAACCCTAACACGAGGCGGGACCACCACAAACTGACCCCACCATACATGCCGGGTTGACCATGGCGTGGCCTCAACCCGACCCGGCAACGCGCAAGATACTAGCTCCCCGAACCGGAAAACTCTCACTAATCACTTTACGAAAACCTAGCGGTCTTCCTAGCTCAACTACCCTCGTTCATTCCACACTACTCAGGGACTTATCCCACAAACATAGCTCACGTGCACTATGCACTCCTATAAGGGTCAAACATAAACATACGTCTTTTACTCGAGATGGCCTTACCTCTAAGGTCTTCACGTATAATGCTCTAAGGCTTACATTTTTTCTAGAGGGTTAAGGATATATCTATATCTACTGCTTCACTCCCCTTAGTCGTTCTAATCAAACCTGCCCCGTAGGGCGCATAGCTAAGGAAGATGACGAACTACCCACCGATCCTGAAGGCTAAGTCCTCCTACAAGGACACTCTTTCGACATCAGACCCTGACGGTCGTAGGTACAATTACAACTACAAGACGACATTCCCGGGATGGCGTCACATCGTGAATGACCGGGGAACATCAATCCCGTGTTTGGAACCTACGTGTAGGCGTGAGCCTAAGCTCTGAGCTCGACCAACTCTGCATACCCGAACGTCACGAAATCCGTGAAGACCACTGCCTTTGGCGGAGGTGCATGTCTAGTCTGCTGTGGGCGACTCGCCTCGAAAGTTACCAAAGGACCTTCTGCTCGGCCTCTTACCTTGTCGCCCGTTAACCCGTCGATCTCTACGTGTTATACCGTATTTCGGTAGTATGCGTGAGGCGTCGTATAATAATTTAAGCCTAAAGGTGGGCTAGTTTCGAAATTTGTACACAACACCCGATTGGAGTGCGTTTTTGCGACGTTTCCACAGCTTTCGTAGGGAAAATTCCGGCTATGTCATTTATAATTTTTGCGGATTTTTCCGAGAGACGAAACATTTTGGACCAACGGGAGGGTGACATGTGTCACCCTCACATTGGAAGGGTGTGGACGGCAATGGGACGAAAAGAGGGCACTTTAGTTGGTAGGATATTTTTGTGCAAGTTGTGTGGTAGATGGATAAGGTACACATGGTGGAAATCTAACCCTACACTTGCACCACACTTGTCTTCATCTTGGCCATTGGTTGGCCATTGGTTGGCCTATAAATACTCCCCTTACTTGAAGACTTTCTTCATCCAAAACTTGAGCAATCTTTCTAAGTCTCAAATACTCCCTCCCTCTTGTCTTGCTTTCGTCCAAAGCCCTCCCTTAGAAAGGTCCTGGCCGAGCACACCCCCTTGTGAAGCTTTGGCGAGGGTACACTAGCCTAGTTGTCTCGTATAAATACCCCTTGTTGTGGTATAGAAATACTCCTAGTATTGTTATAATGCCCAAATACATCGCCCAAATACCTTGTAGTATTCCCAAGGTTACATTCTACAAAAGCCCGGAAAAATACTATTATACTTCCTTTAGCCACTAAATGAAACCCTAAGGAAAACCTTCATCGGTTGAAGTGTTAAGTAGAAGTTGCGTAGAACTTCTAAGGGTTGTTGGAGCACTCGAGTAGGAGCTAAACGTTGCCCGGGAGCGACGTTAAACTTGGATAATTTTTGGGCTTACCGAGGTAAATACTCTTGTCTTCTATGGTAATTGGAAATTACATGTTGTTGGAATATATAGTTAAGGTATACTATATATAGAATCAACATAGTCTTGTGGCAATGTCTTTGGACTTAAGCTGAATTTATAAGTAGAAGATTAAAGCACTTACATAGGACCGTATTCTGATGGTGATAACCTATATTGGTTGATGTTCGCAAGTAGCATGGGCTACTTAGAAGGTGGACAAGGCTAGCCGGTTGTAACGCCCAACCCGGCCCATCGTGCCTTACCGGGCACCACTGATACAACATCGAGAAAACCAGCGGAAAAATAAAACATGAATCATGAAACAAGAGATATAATAAATAAACAGCAACCAAAGCGATTTGCCTTCGGTATATACATAATACGAGCAGTTTAATCCTTTTACAACCACGCCCACACAAGATCTACAGACCTTAAGATTTATACAACAACTATGACGGACGGGGCCCGCCATACCCACGAGCGTCTGAACTTACGGACTCGTGGTAACATACCAAAGATAAGCCTCCGGCGGAGCGGAGCTTCCCAAAATCTTTGAAATGAGATCCTAAACGCGGATCGGCGATAGATGTACCTCACTGCGGCGTGACGCAGCCACGAAGAGGTCGATAACAGTACCAAGTATGTGGCGTAAATCAGTAAATGAAATCATAATAGTCTATATAAAGCGGAGACATGTATGATGACCAAACTACAGATATAACATATAACCATTACATCAAGACAAGGACTCACGCTCCAAATTATCACTCGTGCGTGGAATTTCTTCCTCACGGCGGCTTTATGATATAACCATACCAAGGATTATACATGAACACCATGTCCCACTGTGTTATAAAAACCGTGCAGACAAGTATAACTACCAGATCCGACCGTACCAATAATACAATGCAACCAAAACGGCCGTCACGGGGCAAGTCAGAGCCGACTCTAGGATACCAAGGCGGCCACGCGGTGGCCGAGGCAAATCTGGTGACCACGAGGACGAGGCGTATCACGAAACCGTCACTATCTTGAACGGGGCAAGTCACGGTGACTACGAATACAAGGCCGAATCACCACGAGACGGGGCAAGATCTGGCCGACCACCGGATACGGGCGAGCGGTAAGAAACCTCATGGAGAGCTAGTCCATGGAATAACACTATCAGCGAGGAGCATACCCGTGGAATTCTCCATCCGCCAAACGTGTCCAAGTAAGTTCTCAATAAGTCGACCGCTCTATCGAGAGCGGTATACGTAAATACCACACTTGCACAACAAAGGCTATCATCACAAGCATAGGCAAGTTTCACAACAACAAGCATAGGCAAGTTTCACAACAAGCATAGGCAAGTTTCACACAACTCAAAGTACTTTCATTTTATGCCAAAGTCCGGTTTCACCTAAAGTACTACGTCGTTAAGTTCTTTTTAAAGAGATCCATTACTTATTAAAGTCACGATACGTAGTATTAGAATGACCAACCCACATTCCTTTTCAAAATCAAGTAACAACATTCTTTTCCTAAGTTCGGTTGCCTAGTTTCAATTACTCAAGCTTCTCATTTTCAAATGGTTTCATAGTTCATAAACTTAATCACTTGATTCCGTTTTAGAACAATTGAGTAATATAAGTCTCACGTGAGTAGGTTATTCTTGTTTACAACATTCTTATTACAAACCATGATCTAGAAAATGTAATATCATTTTGTCTCATCTTAGTTTCTATGCGGATGGAGGTTTCTATGGTTTTAATACAATTCATCATTATTCAATACATTTTCCTTTATTACGCTGCGGTCCTGTCGATACACATTCGATTTCCAAATCAAGAAACATTATCCTTTAAATAAAACCAAGTACTCATTACTCACGAATGAGGTTTCACATAAACATCCACATTAAAACAAATAAGTTAAGTCTCTTATCTTATAAGATCAAGTCTCTTAACTTCTAACATCGATAAACCATTTTCTTTACCTCTCTTAAGACATTATACCTAACTCCCATCAAGCTAGTATAACTCTTTTAAAACCTTTAAAACCAAGTGTTACTCTCCCTTCAAAGCGATTTAGAAATCTTTTGAAATACATCAAGTTCTTTATTATAACTAGCGCTTATAATTCACATCGATTACCTTTTAAAACCACAAAGTATTTTCTTACCTACATAAAAAGTTATAACAACTTCCCATAAAGCCGTTATAACACTTTATGTTTTAAGAACAATCAAACACGCTTAACACGTATGCGTCTACCGTACTACATAGTTCACACATATCATGCTAGAAGAGATAGGAAGAGGTTCACATACCTCGCGACGATTTATCGACAATAAGCAAAATGCTCCAAGTACTACAACGCACTAGCCACTTTCCATCGAGTAGAATCGCTACTCTTAGTACTTTTACCTATAAAGGTCACAAACGTCTATTAACCCCAAAACACAAGTTTCATCTTTCTATAGAAAATTCGGACCTCCCCATGGCGTAAATCTCCTCTCTATCGAGGCTGGCTACCCAACCAACGGGGTTAACACGCCTAACCGGGCAGCGTCTAATTCTACACAAGTCTCTGCATCTGATCTATGTAAATACTGATTCGATTCAGTTCTTTATTCTTCAGCTTAAGTCAAAGACATTGCCATAATACTAAGTATAGTTCCATATATAGTATACTTCTATATATCCTAACAAACATGTAATTTCCAATTACAATAGAGACAAGATAATTACCTCGATAAGCCCAAAATTATCAAGTTATAATGTCGATCACGAGCAAGGTTTAGCTCACTCAGGCGCTCCAAACCACTCCAAACAACCCTTAGAAGTTCTAACCAACTTCTACTCATACTTCAACCAACTATGAAGATTTCCTTAGGGTTTGGTTTGAGACTAAAAGGACAAAGGTAGTATTTAGGACTCTGCAAAGAGGTATCTTTGGAATACTACAAGGTACAAGGCTAAGGTATTTTGGGCATTATAACAATACTAGGAGTATTTCTATACCACAACAAGGGGTATTATACGAAACAACTAGGCTAGTGGGTACCAGCAGCTAGACCTCACAAGGGAGGAAGACCTCCGGCCAAGGCCACTTTCAAGGGAGGAGCTCTTGGGCGAGAGTCAACAAGAGGAGGAGAGGATTCAAGACTTGGAAACATTTGTGGATGAATGAAGTCTTCCTGAAGGGGGTATTTATAGCAAACCCAAATGCCAACCATGGCCAAGATCAAGCCATGTGCAGGCAAGTGTAAGGCCTCGATCAAGCCAAGTGCACCCTAACCCTACTCCACAAAACATTGCACCAAACAAGCCACCAAACAAGGCCAAAACAAGGCACAAAACAAGGAACCAATAGTACAAAACGTGAGCCAAAAGATCAAGCCAAAACGTGAACCATCTCTTCCACTGGCGCCCACTGCTTCAATGTGAGGGTGACACATGTCACCCTCCCGTTGGTCCAACATGTTTCGCCTCTCGGAAAAATCCGCCAAAAATACAAAGCGACATAGCCGAATTTTCCCTACGAAAGTCGTGGAAAGCGTTTCGTCGGAAACGACTCTGATCGGCACGTGCCCAAATGAACTTTGGCCAAGCCACTGGCGGGGTGACACGTGTCACCCTCCCAGCCCTAAAAAAACGTCTTTCTAAAAATATCCACAATGGCCAAAATCTTGAAAACAAAGTGGGCCCCACGTGACCATTTCCGAAAATAAAATTCCATAATTCTCTAATATTCCAGGAAGTCCGAATACCAAATCTGGGAATCCAATTCCCATTAACGAACATTTTTATTCACAAATAACCGGAAACTTTTCCGACGAAAACTCACATCTTTATTTCTGTTCAAAATTTCTGCATACACTCGTGCGTCGTCCTCACATACATACCACAACAACGGGTATAACATTCTCCTCGCCGAAACATTCGTCGAATGTTCCTTCTCAAGACGGATATCGATGAAGTTCCTCTAACAAGTTGTCAACGCCACGCGGCAGCGCGAAATAACACACGTTATCTTCCTTCCTTACTCGTCGTGCCCTTCTCGAACACTTGAACTCTCCCGTATGTACCATACCTCGGTCATTACTTCCGTTCGAAAGTCTGCGGAGTCACTACCTCAAACTTGGTCATCTTACTAACCTCAAACTTCCTTAAGGCCATTCCGGCCTTACGAACGGCTCGTCGAACGCGTCCACGAACTCATACGATGATCATACAAACTTGGGCCTAGCATCCTCGTGACCTACCACCTGGCGGGACCACCTAACTGGCCCCACCCCAAATCGGGTTCTGGTTTGACCGCAAATGGTCCTAAACCCGACCCAACGCGCAACTCTTGTTCCCGATCCGAACAATCTTACTATTTCACATCATGAAAGCTACCACTTCCATCTCACACTACCCGAGGACTTACCCTTTTCACTAACGTGTTTCTAAATAACATTTTATCACAAATTTATCCAAACATAACATTAAACACATCAAAAACAAAAACAAACCTATAGAGGGTAAAGGATATACCTGAAACTAGGCGGTACAAGGACCGCTAAAAATGGGAACTCCCACCGCGACCTCTACCGGCCTTCCGGTGTGCGAACATCTGCTGGCTACGGAAGGTGAAGAACCCGCTCGCTCTAGTAGTCCATGCTATCCTACAGTGCTACCCACAGTCGGACGATCTCTTGCCGGATGGCCTGTTGGCGCAAAAATAACAATCTCCGAGAGTTAGTACGACACCTCCCTTATGAAGCTTTCCCTGGCGCCACCGAGACAAGGGCAACCTCATCCGCGAGCACTCCGCTCTCCGAAAATCTGAAACACAGGAGCCCGGCACGCTCGCGAATATCCCGAAGGTCGAAGGCATGGAGGACCACTGCATGACTTGTGGAGTACATAACTAGTCTGCTTTGAGGCGGTCCGCCTCGAAAATCACCAAAGGACCTGCTGTTACGCCCTCTTCTGCGACTTTGGTCATTCCGTCGATTTATCCGCTCCTCGCGTCCAGTGTATGCGCTGCGTGCGGCAATGTCCATGCGGTGAAGAGCTACACGAACAACTCTCTGCAAGGCAATCATCGAGCCACAGTAACATATCGGTGCACTCGATCCTCCATACTAGCTACTAACGCGGGACGTCTCGCCAATGAGTCGAACTCCACATTGTACTCCGAACGTCGCGGCTTCGCCAGAACACCAAAAATGCCGGCCCGAGCCTCGCCATCCGGGAGGCAAGAAATGTGCAAGAAAGGCCTCGAGAACTCGTTCCATACCGCTGGAAGTCATGCTCTCCACAGACAGCTCGAGAATCAAACGATCATCGCGGTATCACGCAATTGATGTGAACCTAGAGCCACCGACTCGATCTCCGATGCCTTGATCACTCTCATGATCCAGAATCGCCGGATGAACTCCTGCGGATCATCCTCGTGCCTCGACCCATAAAACTCGCGGCCTACAACTCGAGAAAATCCGAAGCCTCGAACTATCTCGATCTAGGGTGAACCACGGTGCTCTTTGGGCTGCTGCGTCAGCCTATCCTCAAGTCGGCCTGACCACGGCCATTAATCGGGCCACTCAGCGTAACTCATCTCTCTGCTCCATCGCGGGATGGAGGCTCGGTCTTGTAGTCTCACGCCCATCTGCTGCGGCTCTAAACTCTCTTTGGTCTTTGGCGGCGTCGTGAAACCGGGCCGTCAAGCACAACCTCGTGTCTTATGCGGGCTGCGCCTCGTACTCACTACGTATCAAGGCTGCCTTGCCGCCACGGGCTCTGGTTGCCTTGCGGAGGCATAATCGGTAAAAACGAGATCGTCGGAGGTCCGACTTACAACGACTGCTGAAGCGCGATCTCGTCCAACTTACAACATGCCTTCTAAGCGATTCGAATGAGAAGAATGAAACCAATCCTAAATGTCCTGCGACCTCACGATTATAGATGTGGTGCACAACACATCGATAATCAAGACTACTAGACACGGTGCAGACACTTTCCGAGGATTAATCGCTCACGATACCACTTTGTAACGCCCGAACCGGGCGTTCATCGTGCCTTACCGGCACCTAGTGATACAACATCAGAGAAAACCAGCTGAACATAAAACATTAATCATGAAACATGAGATATTATAAATAGACAGGCCAACAATAACATTTGCCTTCATTATATACATAAAACCCTAACAGTTTAATCCTTTTACAACCACGCCACACGATTACGGACCTCTAAGATTTATACAACAACTATGACGACAGGGCCCGCCATACCTGAACGCATGCTAACTTACGGACTCGTGGTAACATACCAAAGATAAGCCTCGACGGAGCGGAGCTTCCCAAAATGCTGAAATGAGATCCTAAACGCTGGATCGGCGGTAGATGTACCTCACTGCGGCATGAGCGGCCCGAAGGAGGTCGTACAACAGTACCAAGTATGTGAAGCGTAAATCACGTAAATGAAATCATAATAGTCTATATAAAGCGGGAGACATGTATGATGACCAAACTACGAGATATAACATATAACGATTCATCAAGACAAGGACTCGCCTCCAAATTATCACTCGTGCGTGGAATTTCTTCCTCACTTCCAGCGGTTTATGATATAACCATACCAAGGATTATACATGAACACCATGTCCCACTGTGTTATAAAACCGTCAGACAAGTATAACTACGGATCCGACCGTACCAATAATACAATGCAACCAAAACACGAAGCCGTCACGGGGCAAGTGCGAGCCGACTCACAGGATACCAAGGCGGTCACGCGGTGACCGGGGCAAATCTGGTGACCACGGGGACGAGCGTCAGATCACGAAACCGTCACTATCTTGAGCGGGGCAAGTGCGGTGACTACGGATACAAGGCCGAATCGGTCACGAGGCGGGGCAAGTCGAGCCGACCACGGATACCGGTAGAGCGGAAGAAACCTCACGGAGAGCTAGTCCATGGAATAACACTATCAACGGAGCATACGTGGAATTCTCCATCACCGCCAAAGATGTCCAAGTAAGTTCTCAACAAGTCGACCGGCCTCTGTCGAGAGGCAGCGGTGTCTGAAATACCACACTTGCACAACAAAGGCTATCATCACAAGCATAGGCAAGTTTCACAACAACAAGCATAGGCAAGTTTCACAACAACAAGCATAGGCAAGTTTCACACAACTCAAAGTACTTTCATTTTATGCCAAAGTCCGGTTTGACTCTAAAGTACTACGTGCGTTAAGTTCTTTTAAAGAGATCCATTACTTATTAAAGTCACCCGATACGTAGTATTAGAATGACCACCACATTCCTTTTCAAAATCAAGTAACAACATTCTTTTCCTAAGTTCGGTTTGCCTAGTTTCAATTACTCAAGCTTCTCATTTTCAAATGGTTTCATAGTTCATAAACTTAATCACTTGATTCCGTTTTAGAACAATTGAGTAATATAAGTCTCACGTGAGTAGGTTATTCTTGTTTACAACATTCTTATTACTGACCATGATCTAGAAAATGTAATATCATTTTGTCTCATCTTAGTTTCTATGCGGATGGAGGTTTCTCTTGGTTTTAATACAATTCATCATTATTCAATACATTTTCCTTTATTAACGCTGCGATGGTGCTGTCGATACACATTCGATTTCCAAATCGGAAACATTATCCTTTAAATAAAACCAATTACTCATTACTCACGAATGAGGTTTAACATAAACATCCACATTAAAACAAATAATTAAAGTCTCTTATCTTAAAATATCAAGACTCTTAACTTATAACATCAAGAAACCATTTTCTTTACCTCTCTTAAGACATTATACCTAACTCCCATCAAGCTAGTATAACTCTTTTAAAACCTTTAAAACCAAGTGTTACTCTCTCAAAACGATTTAGAAATCTTTGAAATACATCAAGTTCTTTATTATAACTAGCGATTTATAATTCACATCATTTAACTTTTAAAACCACAAAGTATTTTATTACCTACATAAAGCTGTTATAACCAACTTACCATAATTACGTTATAACAGTTTTTGTTTTTAGAACAATCAAACACAGTTAACACGTATGCGTCACCGTACTACATAGTTCACACATATCATGCTAGAAGAGATAGGAAGAGGTTCACATACCTCGCGACGATTTATCGACAATAAGCAAAATGCTCCAAGTACTACAACCTTGCTAGCCGCTTTCCACTCGCCGAGTAGAATACGCTACTCTTAGTACTTTTACCTATAAAGGTCACAAACGTCTATTAACCCCAAAACACAAGTTTCTATCTTTCTATAGAAAATTCAAGGCTCTCCCCATGCAACGTAAATCTCTCCTCTATCGAGGTCGGCTACAGCCAACCAGGGGGTTAACACGTCTACCTGACGCGTACAATTCTACACAAGTCTCTGCAATACGATCCATGTAAATCTGATTCGATTCGATTCTTTATTCTTGAGCTTAAGTCAAAAGACATTGCCATAATACTAAGTATAGTTCCATATATAGTATACTTCAACTATATATCCTAACAAACATGTAATTTCCAATTACAATAGAGACAAGATAATTACCTCGATAAGCCCAAAATTATCCAAGTTATAATGTCGATCCTGAGCAAGGTTTAGCTCCACTCGCGCTCCAAACCACTCCAAACAACCCTTAGAAGTTCTAACCAACTTCTACTCACATACTTCAACCAACTATGAAGATTTCCTTAGGGTTTGGTTTGAGACTAAAGGACAAAGGTAGTATTTAGGACTCTACGCAAAGAGGTATCTTTGGAATACTACAAGGTACAAGGCTAAGGTATTTTGGGCATTATAACAATACTAGGGAGTATTTCTATACCACAACAAAGGGGTATTATACGAAAACAACTAGGCTAGGGGGTACCCCACTAGACCTCATGAGGGAGGAAGACCTCACGGCAAAGGCCACTTTCTGGGGAGAGGAGCTCTTGGACGAGAGTCAACAAGAGGGAGGGGAGGGATTCAAGACTTGGAAACATTTGTGGATGAATGAAGTCTTCACAAAGGGGGGGGTATTTATAGCAAACCCAAATGCCAACCAATGGCCAAGATCAAGCCATGTGCAAGGCAAGTGTAAGGCCTTGATCAAGCCAAGTGCACCCTAACCCCTACTCCACAAAACATTGCACCAAACAAGCCACCAAACAAGGCCAAAACAAGGCACAAAACAAGGAACCAATAGGCACAAAACGTGAGCCAAAAAGATCAAGCCAAAAACGTGAACCATCTCTTCCACTTGGACGCCCACTTGCTTCCAATGTGAGGGTGACACATGTCACCCTCCCGTTGGTCCAACATGTTTCGTCTCTCGGAAAAATCCGCAAAAATACAAAACGACATAGCCGGAATTTTCCCTACGAAAGGCTGGAAACGCGTTTAAAAACGACTTCAGTCGTGACGTGCCCCAAATGAACTTTGGCCAAGCCACCTAGGCGGGGGTGACACGTGTCACCCTCCTACTGGCCCTAAAAAAACGTCTTTCTAAAAATATCCACAATGGCCAAAATCTTGAAAACAAAGTGGGCCCCACAAAACCGTAAATTTCTCCCGTGGGCCCCACGTGACCATTTCCGAAAATAAAATTCCATAATTCTCTAATATTCCAGGAAGTCCGAATACCAAATCTGGGAATCCAATTCCCATTAACGAACCTTTTTCTTCACAAATAACCGGAAACTTTTCCGTCGAAAACTCACATCTTTCTTTCCTTTCAAAATTTCTGCCGTACACTCGTACGTACGTCCTCACATACATACCCTGCAACAACGGGGTATAACACGGGTTATAAGCCGTGGAGCGTTTTGCTTATAGTCGATAATCGTCGCAAGGTATGTGATTCTTCCTATACTCTTGAGCATGATATTTTAAAGGAAGATATGTATAGTACGGCAATGTCTTTTGACTTAAGCCTGAATAATATATAGTACGGTAGACGTACGTGTGCTAATTGAATGTAGTTGTACGGCAATGTCTTTGACTTAAGCCTGAATAATAAGAACCTTGAATGTATTTCAAATGCTAAAAACCCATTTTTTTAAAAGAAGAGTAACACTTGGTTTTAAAGGTTTTAAAAAGAGTTATACTAGCTTTATGGGGAGTTAGGTATAACGTCTTAAGAGAGGTAAAGGAAATGGTTTACTGTTTTTAAGAAGTTAAGAGACTTGATCTTATAAGATAAGAGACTTAACTTAATTGTCTTAATATGGATGTTTGTGTGGAACCTCATTCGTGAGTAATGAGTACTTGGTTTTAAAAGGAATTACGTTTCTTGATTTGGAGATCGAATGTGTATCGACAGACCACATGGCGCTAATAAAGGAAAATGTATTGAATAATGATGTATTATATTAAAACCATAGAAAACTCCATCTGCATAGAAACTAAGATGAGACAAAATGATATTAAATTTTCTAGATCATGGCTTCTTTAATAAGATTGTTATAAACAAGAATAACCTACTCACATATAAGGCATCTGTTTCCCAGGTTGTTTAAAAGAAGTATATTCTTAAGTGATTAAGTTTATGAACTATGAAACCGTTTGAAAATGAGAAGCTTGAGTAATTGAAACTAGTAAACCGAACTTTGGAAAATAATGTTGTTACTTGATTTTACAAAAGGAAGTGGTTTGTTTACTTAAAGATAGTCACTATTTTTATACTACGGTATTGTGTGACTTATGTGAAAGAAGCGGATCTTTTAAAGGATTTAACGTACGTAGTACTTTAGGGTTAAACCCGGACTTTGGCATAAAATGAAGGTACTTTGAGTGATGTATAACTTGCCTATGCTTGTTGTGGTGAAACTTGCCTATGCTTGTTGTTGTGAAACCTGCCTATGCTTGTGATGATAGCCTTTGTTGTGCAAGTGTTGTATTTCTGTGTTACCGCGTCTCTCGATAGAGGGCCGGTTGACTTGTTGAGAACTTACTTGGACGTCTTTGGCGATGTGGAGAATTCCACGGGTATGTTTCCATTTTGATTGCTGTCTTGTTGTTGATGTTACATGGACATGTCTACACCGATGCAGAATTCCGGGGGCGTGTGGCCATGCGGCAGGGTTGATTACCCGATATATTGTTATTGTGGCTACATGGACATGTCTACACCGATGCAGAATTCCGGGGGCATGTGGCCATGCGGCAGGGTTGATCACCCGATATATTGTTGTTGATGTTACATGGACATGCCTACACCGAGGCAGAATTCCGGGGGCATGTGGCCATGCGGCATTGTTATTATTGTTGCATCATGGGCATGTCTACACGTCTGCGTGCAGGGCATGTGGCCATGATGCGAACAAGATTGATGTTGTGGGCGTGAGATCCATAGTTGTATTTGAGTGATGACTTTGAGGGCGTGAGTCCCTGACTTGACTGCTTTTACGTTGTGTACTGTAGTTTGGTTATCATGCATGTCTCCTGCTTTTTATAGACTGCTATGATTTCATTTATAGTACTTTACAGTTTCACATACTTGGTACCTGTTGTACTGACCTCCTTCGGGGGGCTGCGTTCATGCCGCAGGTAGAAGTACATCGACTGTCGACCCCCGCGTTTAGGATCTCATTCAGCGTCTTTGGAAGCTCCGTTCCGTCGGAGGCTTATCTTTGGTATGTTACCCTGAGTCTATAGGTTCTTGTACATTCAGGGGTATGGCGGGCCTCGTCGTCATAGTTGTTGTAAAATCTTAAGTGCAGCCTTTGTTGTGGGCGAGGTTGTAAGGATTATGCTTGTTCAAATGTATATATATGTTGAAGGCAACCGTTTTGGTTGGCCTTTATTTCTATTTCATCTTGATCCATGTCTATTTACATGTTTAAGTTTGTATTTCCAGGTTTTCTCGATGTTGTATCACCAGGGTGCGGGGTAAGGCACGATCACGGGCCGGTTGGTCTTGACAAAGTGGTATCAGGCGATTAATCCTCGGAAAGTGTCTACGAACCGTGTCTAGTAAGTCTTGATTATCGGTGTGTTGTGCACATCTATAATCGTGAGGCTATAGGACATTTAGGATTGGTTTCCATTTCTTCTCATTCGAGATCGTGCCTTAGGCGTGTGATAAGTTGGACCCCTCCGACGTATTCCTTTCCTTTACGATTATGCCTCGCGTAAAGCAACCTGAGCCCAGTGGGCAAGGCAGTGAGGCGCTAGTGAGATCTGAGAGAGTACGAGCGCGAGCCGGTCGATGACTGAGCAGTGCCCAGCGGCGGGTTTCGCGCCGCCCGGCCAGCGAGTTTAGAGCCCGCGGCGATGGGCTGAGACTCTGATACGAGCCTCCGGTCCCGATGCAGGCGAAGAGATGGGTTACAGGAGATGGCGATTCGCGGCGGTCGTGGCAGATATGAGGATAAGGCCGGGCCGGCCGGTTCGATAGCGCCCGATGGTTCACTAGATCGGATAGTTTGAGGCTACGAGACTTTCGAGATGTAGCCCGCGAGTTCTGGTCGAGACACGAGGATGATCCGCAGGAGTTCATCAAGCGATTCTGACGGATCATGAGTGATCAAGGCTTGGAGACGTCGGTGGTCTAGGTTCGCATTGGGTGCGTGATACGCGATCGGTCGTTTGATTCGTGGGGCTGTCGGGAGAGGATGCACTTCCACCGTTTGGGGCGAAGTTTTGAGGGCCTTCGCGGCACATTTCTTGCCTCACGAGATAAGGAGGGCTCGGGTAAGCATTTTTGATGTTGGCGAAGCAGGCGTCTGATTCGGGAGTACAATGTGAGTTCGACTCATTGGCGGTATGTTCCGCATTAGTAGCTAGTATGGAGGATCGAGTGCACCGATATATTCTGAGGCTCGATGATTACCTAGCGAGAGTTGTTCGTGTAGCTCTTGTGGGCATGGACATTACCGCACGCAGCTTATGCACTTGGAGGTGAGGCGGAGAAATCGGCGGAATGACCAAGATCGCGAAGAGGCGAGCGGGGTCCTTTGGTGACTTTCGAGGCGGACCGCCTCGGCCGAACTAGTTTTGTACCTCGCCCGGTCGCAGTGGTCCTCCACAACCGGGAGCGGTCGAGCTCCGTAGGTTCAGTGTCGGGGAGTAGGGGTGTTGGCAAGATGCAGTCACCCCTACCTCGGGGTGGTCGATGTGGTAGATCGCATTTCGGGAATGTCGTGGTGCGAGGAGCTTGTTATTTTTGCGGCCAGCGGGGCCATTTTGCGAACTGTCCGACCAAGGGTAGCACGGATGTTACGACTCGACGCCGAGATCGGTGGTGGTTCATCACCTTCACTATGCGCCTGCAGTGAGCCTATGATTAGAGAGGGCGGTAGATTCGGTATATCCCTAACCTCAGAGTTTTGTATGTATTGATGTTGTTGATGTGTTTAGTGTTATGTTTGGATAGCTTTGTGCTAAAATGTGATTTAGAAACCAGTTAGTGAAAGGGTAAGTCCAGGTAGTGTGAAATGGAAGTGGTAGCTTTCATGACCTGTATAGGTAAGATTGTTCCGGATCGGGGAACAAGAGCTTGATGCGTTTGTGGGTCGGGTTGGGGCCATGTTGCGGGCCAACCCGCGACCTGTTTCGTGGTAGGGTCAGCTGCAGGTGGTCAGCAAGTGGTAGGTCACGAGGGTGCTAGGCCCAGTTTTGGTAACCATCGTATGAGTTCGTGGATATGTTCGACTGAGCGGTCGTGAAGGCGGGAATGGCCTTAAGGAAGATTGAGGCTAGTAGATGACCAAGTTTGGAGGTGGTGACTCCAAGGTTTTGGAAGCTGAGCGATGACGGGTATGGTGCGTATACTAGAAGAGTTCGAGTGTTCGGAGGCACGGCGAGTAAGGAAGGAAGAAGAGCGTGTGTTATGTTTGTGGCCATGTGTGGCGGTGGAAACTTGTTAGAAGAACTTCATCTTTATCCGCCTTGAGAAGGAACATTCGGACGAATGTTTCTAAGGAGAGGAGAATGTTATACCCGTATTTCAGTATATGCGTGAGCGTCGTATAATAATTTAAGCCTAAAGGTGGGCTAGTTTCGAAATTTGTACACAACACCCGATTGGAGTCGTTTTTTTGAAAGCGTTTCCACTTTCGTAGGGAAAATTCGGCTATGTCATTTATAATTTTTGCGGATTTTTCCGAGAGACGAAACATTTTGGACCAACGGGAGGGTGGCGTGTGTCACCCTCACATTGGAAGGGTATGAATGGCAATGGGACGAAAAGAGGCACTTTAGTTGGTAGGATATTTTGTGCAAGTTGTGTGGTAGATGGATAAGGTACACATGGTGGAAATCTAACCCTACTTGCACCACACTTGTCTTCATCTTGGCCATTGGTTGGCCATTGGTTGCTATAAATACTCCTTTACTTGAAGACTTTCTTCATCCAAAACTTGAGCAATCTTTCTAAGTCTCAAATACTCCTCCCTCTTGTCTTGCTTTCGTCAAGCCCCCTCCCCTTAGAAAGGTCCTGGCGAGAGCACACCCCCACTTGTGAAGCTTTGGCGGTACCCCCTTAGCCTAGTTGTCTCGTATAAATACCCCTTGTTGTGGTATAGAAATACTCTCCTAATATTGTTATAATGCCCAAATACCTTGGCCCAAATACCTTGTAGTATTCCCAAGGTTACATTCGTACAAAAGCCCAGAAAAATACTATTATACTTCCTTTAGCCACTAAATGAAACCCTAAGGAAAACCTTCATAGTCGGTTGAAGTGTTAAGTAGAAGTTGCGTAGAACTTCTAAGGGTTGTTTGGAGCGGATTGAAGCACTCGGAGTAGGAGCTAAACGTTGCCCAGGAGCGACATTAAACTTGGATAATTTTTGGGCTTACCGAGGTAAATACTACTGTCCTTCTATGGTAATTGGAAATTACATGTTGTTGGAATATATAGTTAAGGTATACTATATATAGAATCAACATAGTCTTGTGGCAATGTCTTTGGACTTAAGCCCAATTTATAAGTAAAAGATTAAAGCGTACTTACATAGGACCGTATTTACTGATGGTGATAACCTATATTGGTTGATGTTACGCAAGTAGCATGGGCTACTTAGAAGGTGGACAAGGCTAGCGGGTTATAAGCGTGGGCGTTTTGCTTATAGTCGATAATCGTGCATAAGGTATGTGATTCTTCATATACTCTTGAGCATGATATTTTAAAGGAAGATATGTATAGTATGCGGCAATGTCTTTTGACTTAAGCTGAATAATATATAGTACGGTGAAGCGTCGTGTGCTAATTGAATGTAGTTATGCAGCAATGTCTTTGACTTAAGCCTGAATAATAAGAACCTTGAATGTATTTCAAATGCTAAGAAACCATTTTTTTAAAAGAAGAGTAACACTTGGTTTTAAAGGTTTTAAAAAGAGTTATACTAGCTTTATGAGGAGTTAGGTATAACGTCTTAAGAGAGGTAAAGGAAATGGTTTACTGTTTTTAAGAAGTTAAGAGACTTGATCTTATAAGATAAGAGACTTAACTTAATTGTCTTAATATGGATGTTTGTGTGGAACCTCATTCGTGAGTAATGAGTACTTGGTTTTAAAAGGAATTACGTTTTACTGATTTCGGAGATCAGAATGTGTATCGACAGGACCATATGGCGCTAATAAAGGAAAATGTATTGAATAATGATGTATTATATTAAAACCGGTAGAAACCTCATCTGCATAGAAACTAGATGAGACAAAATGATATTACATTTTCTAGATCATTTCTTTGTAATAAGATTGTTATAAACAAGAATAACCTACTCACATATAAGGCATATGTTTCTCGGGTTGTTTAAAAGAAGTATATTCTTAAGTGATTAAGTTTATGAACTATGAAACCATTTGAAAATGAGAAGCTTGAGTAATTGAAACTAGGCAAACTGGAACTTTGGAAAATAATGTTGTTACTTGATTTTACAAAAGGGGAAGTGATTTGTTTACTTAAAGATAGTCACTATTTTTATACTACGGGTATTGTGTGACTTATGTGAAGAAAGCGGATCTTTTAAAGGATTTAACGTCGTAGTACTTTAGGGTTAAAACCCGGACTTTGGCATAAAATGAAGGTACTTTGAGTGATGTATAACTTGCCTATGCTTGTTGTGGTGAAACTTGCCTATGCTTGTTGTTGTGAAACCTGCCTATGCTTGTGATGATAGCCTTTGTTGTGCAAGTGTTGTATTTACGTGTTCTGGCGTCTCTCGATAGAGGCGGTTGACTTATTGAGAACTTACTTGGGCGTCTTTGGCGATGTGGAGAATTCCACGGGTATGTTTCCATTTTGATTCTTTGTCTTGTTGTTGATGTTACATGGACGTATCTGCCGTCTGGAATTCGGGCGTGTGGCCGTGCGGCGGGGTTGATTACGATATATTGTTATTGGCTACATGGACATGTCTACACCGATGCGATTCGGGGCATGTGGCGTGCGGCGGGGTTGATCACCCGATATATTGTTGTTGATGTTACATGGACATGCCTACTGGCGGCATCGGGGCATGTGGCGTGCGGCATTGTTATTATTGTTGCATCATGGGCATGTCTGCCGATCACGAGTCAGGGGCGTGTGGCCATGATGCGAACAAGATTGATGTTGTGGGCGTGAGATCCATAGTTGTATTTGAGTGATGACTTTGAGGGCGTGAGTCCCTGACTTGACTGCTTTTACGTTGTGTACTGTAGTTTGGTTATCATGCATGTCTCCTGCTTTTTATAGACTGCTATGATTTCATTTATAGTACTTTACAGTTTCACATACTTAGTACCTGTTGTACTGACCTCCTTGAAGCTGCGTTCATCTGCAGTAGAAGTACATCATTGCCGACCCGCGTTTAGGATCTCATTCGTCTTGGAAGCTCCGATTCGTCGGAGGCTTATCTTTGGTATGTTACCACAGTCTATAGGTTCTTGTACATTCGTGGTATAGCGGGGCCACTGTCACGTCATAGTTGTTGTAAAATCTTAAGTGCACCTTTGTTGTGGCGGGGTTGTAAGGATTATGTATTCAAATGTATATATATATGTTGAAAGGCAACCGTTTTGGTTGGCCTATTTCTATTCATCTTGATCCATGTCTATTTACATGTTTAAGTTTGTATTTCATTGGTTTTCTCGATGTTGTATCACTAGGGTGCGAGGTAAGGCACGATCACGGGCGGGTTCGGGTTGTTATACCGTATTTCCAGTATGTACGCGAGGGCGTCGTAGGAAATTCGAACTTCAAGTAGGCTTGGCGATTTAATTTGTGCACAACACGGTTAGAGTCGTTTTTGGTGAAAGCGTTTTCCACACTTCGTGGGGAATTTCGGCTATGCCATATTTTATTTTGCGGATTTTTCCGAGAGGCGAAACATTTTGGACCAAGAGGCGACACTTGTCACCTCTCATTGGCACCAGGCGGTCAAGCTTGGCGAAAGTTGGCCATTTTGTCATGGAGTAGGTAGGATATTTGTGTGTTAGTTGGTTAAGGGCACTTGGCAAGATCTTGGCCTACACTTGCCTTGCACTTGGCATAATCTTGGCCATTGGTTGGCCTTCACTTGACCTATAAATACCACCCTTTGGAAGACAAATTCATCCACAAATTTGCCTAAGTCTTGAAAGCTCTCCTTCTCCCTCCCTTTGTGTTGAGTTCGGCCGAGGCCTCCGCTGTGGTGAGAGCACCCCTCTAGGGGTGCTAGCCGAGAGTGTACCCCCCTAGCCTAGTTGCCTTCGTATAATAACCCCCTTTGGTGGTATAGAAATACTCTCCAAGTATTGTTATAATGCCCAAATTACCTTAGCCGTATACCTTGTTGGATTCTCAGGTTATACCTATACGAAAAGCCGTAAATACTATTATACTTCCGTCGGTCCACAAAACCGAAACCACAGGAAAATCTCCATAGTCCGTTGGAGTATTGTGTAGAAGTTGGTTAGAACTTCTAAGGGTGGTTTAGAGCGGGTTGGGCGCTCGGAGTTGAGCTAACGTTGCGGGATCGACATTTTAACTTGGATAATTATGGGCTTATCGAGGTAATTATCTTGTCCTCTATTGTAATTGGAAATTACATGATGTTAGAATATATAGTTGAAGTATACTATATATAGTCGAACTTAATGTTGTGGCAATGTCCTTGGACTTAAGCCCTGAATTTAAAGAAGAAGCTGAGCGTAATTACGTGGGGCGGTATTACAGTAGACTTGTGTAGTTGTGGGTAGGAAGAGGCTGCCCAAATTCCGTAGGATCTTGCATCTAGATTTATTCTACCGAGTAGTCTAGACTTTGATAGACTTGTGTAACTGTTTAGGTTGAATGTTCTGCGAGTAGCATGGGCTCTTGAGAAGGTGGACCAGCTGGCGGGTTATAGCCGTGGAAGCGATTTGCTAATAGTCGATAATCGTCGCGAGGTATGTGAACCTCTTCCTATCTCTTCTAGCATGATATGTGTATAACTATGTAGTGCGGTGACGTCGTGTATTAGTTGAACGTGGTTGTACGGCAATGTCTTTTGACTTAAGCCGAATAATAATAATCTTGAAGTAGTTCAGAGAATTAAGAACTGTTTTTAAAGAAGAATAATGCTTGGTTTTAAAATCTTAAGAGTTATACTAGCTTTATGGGAAGTTAGGTATAACGGCTTAAGAGAGATAAAACGAACGCTTCATTATTTTAGAAGTTAAGAGACTTGATCTTGTAAGATAAGAGACTTAACTTAAATGAATTATATGAATTTTGTGTGAAACCTCATTCGTGAGTAATGAGTACTTGATTTTTAAAAGGGATAATGTTTTACTGATTTCGGAAATCAGAATGTGTATCGACAAACCACTGCAGCGTTAATAAAGGGAAATGTTTTTGATTAATAAAGTATTAATAAAACCAGTAGAAACTTCCATCTGCATAGAAGCTAAGATGAGACAAAATGATATTTCCTAGATCATGGCTGCCGTAATAAGATTGTTATAAACAAGAATATCCTACTCACATATAAGGCTTATGTTTCTCAGATGGTTTAAAAGAGAATTATATTCTTAAATGAATAAGACTATGAACTACGAAACCTTTCTAAAATAAGAAACGTGAACATTTGAAATTAGGCAAACTTGGACGTTTGGAAAATAATGTTGTTACTTGATTTTACAAAGGTAAGTGTTTTGGTTTACTTAAAAAGACAGACACTCTATTTTATACTACGGGTATTGTGTGACTTATGTGAAAGCGACAGATCTTTTAAAAGATTTAATGTATGAAGTACTTTAGGGATAGATACCCGAACTTGTTAGCATAAAGTACCTTGTGTGAATAACTTGATTGTGTTGGTTTGAGATAGCCTTGTAAATACTTTCTTGTTGATGTGATAAGTAAACATGTTAGGATGCTACGAGTGTTAGTATCTTGTGTGATCGTGATGTAAGGGGGTCATTCTTGTTTTGCTTACGTTGTTAAACGTTAAGCCCGTTGTACTATTATTGTATCACATACACTTTGACTTATTATACCGAGGGCTTGCCACCCGATGCGGGTCTATACGGCTATGCGGTCCTTGTGACTATGCGAGTCGCGGTAGCTCGGGATTGATCATTCCGTGTTTAGCACGATGCGGGGGATTCCATGCGGTCTGTTGGGACTATGCGGTCTTTTGAGACTATGCGGGTTGCGGGAGCCTGGCGGATACGGGGTTAAGGCGCCTCGATGCGGGGTATACCTCAGGCGGTCTGGGACCATGATTCGAGGAATACCTCATGCGGGTCTGTGGGTGACCTATGCGGAGCTGCGGTAGTTCCAGGGATAGACGCGCACATTGATACTGCGGTAGTGGCCAGCCGATCATGTAGTGCGGTCTAGAAAGACCTCGTGATACGATTTAGGACATTTTTGATCGTGGGTCTTAGTAGTCGGCTATGCCTTCGTACTTACCCCGTACGGTTCTATTGTGATGACTTTAAGGGCGTGAGTCTCTGACTTGACATGACTGCTTATTTATTGTGAACTGTAGTTTGGTTATCATACATGTCTCTGCTTTATATGACTACTATGATTTCATTTCTGATATTTTAGTTTCACATACTTGGTACTGTTATCGACCTCGCCCGGGCTGCGTTCATGCCGCAGTAAAGGTACACGATCGTTGATCCTCGCTCTTAGGGTCACGATTCAGCGTTTGGGAAAGCTCCGTTTCTCGGGAGCTTATCTTGGTATAGTCCACTGTCGTTGTAGGTATTTACATTCGAGGGTATGGCGGGGCCTGTCCCGCCATTGTTGTCGTATCATTTCTTAGAAGTGCAGTAAATCTTGTTGTGGCGGGGTTTGTTGTAACGACCGTTCGGGGCCCATCGTGCCTTACCACAGGCACCCTAGTGATACATACATCGAGAAAATCAGCGAACATAAAACATGAGTCATTTAACAAGGATATAATAAATAAGCGAGCAACCAAAAGCGGTTGCCTTGAGATATACATAAAACACGAGCAGTTTAATCCTTTTACAACCCCCACAACAAAGATTGCTACACTCTAAGATAGACATTGACTATGACGGGCCAGGGCCCATACCCCGAATGTACAAGAACCTACAACTCGAGGAACACTGCAAAAGATAAGCCTCGAGAAGCGGAGCTTCAAATGCTACCAATCGTGATCCTATGGCGAGGATCCACGATGATGTACCTACTACTGCGGCGTGACGCAGCCCCGAAGGAGTCGATAACAGGTACCAAGTATGTGGCTGCATAACATCAGAATGAAATCATACTAGTCTATATAAAGCGGGAGACATGTATGATAACCAAACTACGATTCACAACATAAAAGCGATCATCACTCGATATAACTATGGGTCTCGCGCCCACAACATCAATCGAGTTCGCATTATGGCGCGTGCCGGAATACTGCATCGGTGTAGACATGTCCATGATGCAACAATAATACCAATGTCCCATGGCCACATGCCCCCGGAATTCTGCATCGGTGTAGACATGTCCATGTGACCTCAACAACAAGACAGCAATCCAAATGGAAGCATACCCGTGCGCTACGCATCGTGTCAGTATGTCCAAAGGGAAACAATAAGACAACATTCCAAATGGACGCATACCCGTGCGCTACGCATCGTGTCAGTATGTCCAAAGGGAAACAATAGACAAGATTCCAAATGGGCGATACCCGCGCGCTACGTGTCGTCGATATGTCCAAAGGGAAATCACGGCGATAATCAAAATGAAACATACGTGCGCTACGCGTCGTGCCGATATATCCAAAGCGATTAACCACAAGACCTTAACCCAAATGGAAGCATACCCGTGCGCTACGCATCGTGTCAGTATGTCCAAAGCGATTAACAACAATAATACTATCAGCGAGAGCGTGCGTGGAATTTCTCGTCGCTGAAGCGCGTCGAAGTAAGTTCTCAACTACCAACCGACCGCTATCGAGAGACGGTAATACGAAACACAACGTTTGTACAATAAAGACTATCATCACAAGCATAGGCAAGTTTCACAACAACAAGCATAGGCAAGTTTCACAACAACAAGCATAGCAAGTTTCACACAACTCAAAGTACTTTCATTTTATGCCAAAGTCGGGTTTTAACCCCAAAGTACTACATCGTTAAGTTCTTTTAAAAGAGATCCATTACTTTTATAAAAGTCACCCGATACAGTAGTATTAGAATGACCAACCCATCTTCCTTTTCAAAATCAAGTAACAACATTCCTTTCCTAAGTTCCAGTTTGCCTAGTTTCAATTACTCAAGCTTCTCATTTTCAAATGGTTTCATAGTTCCCAAACTTAATCACTTGATTCTTTTTTAGAACAATTGAGTAACACATGACATATCGTGAGTAGTTTATTCTTGTTTATAACGATCTTATTACGACCATGATCTAGAAAATGTAATATCATTTTGTCTCATCTTAGCTTCTATGCAGATGGAGGTTTCTCTTGGTTTTAATACAACACATCATTATTCAATACATTTTCCTTTATTAACGCCGCAGGTGGTGCTGTCGATACATTCTGATTTCCGAAATCAGTAAAACATTATTCCTTTAAAAACCAAGTACTCATTACTCACGAATGAGGTTTCACACAAACATCCTCATTAAAACAAATAAGTTAAGTCTCTTATCTTATAAGATCAAGTCTCTTAACTTCTAACATCAGTAAAACCATTTTCTTACCTACATAAGTGTTATAACCAACTTCATAAAGCCGTTATAACACTTTATGTTTTAAAACAATCGAACACAAGGTTAACACGTATGCGTCACCGTACTACATAGTTCACACATATCATGCTAGAAGAGATAGGAAGAGGTTCACATACCTCGCGACGATTTATCGACAATAAGCAAAATGCTCCAAGTACTACAACCTTGCTAGCCTTTCCACTCGCCGAGTAGAATACGCTACTCTTAGTACTTTCACCTATAAAGGTCACAAACGTCTATTAACCCCAAAACACAAGTTTCTATCTTTCTATAGAAAATTAGCACCTCCACATGGCAGCGTAAAACTCCTCCTCTAACGAGGCCGCTACCAAGCCAACCAGGGGTCTACACGCCTAACTGACGTGTACAATTCTACACAAGTCTACGCAAACTCCCATGTAAATACTGATTCATTCGGTTCTTTATTCTTGAGCTTAAGTCAAAGACCTTGCGAATACTAAGTATAGTTCCATATATAGTATACTTCAACTATATACTCTAACAAACATGTAATTTCCAATTACAATAGAGGACAAGATAATTACCTCGATAAGCCCAAAATTATCCGAGTTTAATGTCGCTCACGAGCAAGGTTTAGCTCCAAACCACGCGCTCAAACCACTCAAACAACCCTTAGAAGTTCTAACCAACTTCTACTCACATACTTCAACCAACTATGAAGATTTCCTTAGGGTTTCGGTTTGAGACTAAAAGGACAAAGGTAGTATTTCCGACTCTACGTAAAGAGGTATCTTTGGAATACTACAGTACAAGGCTAAGGTATTTTGGGCATTATAACAATACTGAAGACAACTTTCTACCAAGGGGTAGGCTCGGCTAGCACAACGAGGCTAGGGGGCGGGGGGGGTTCTCGGCCAAGGGCCTCTTTCTAAGGGGGAGGAGGGAGTTGGACGAGAGCAACAACAAGGAGAGAGGAGGATTTCAAGACTTAGACAAAGTGAGAGTGAATGAATAAGTCTTCACAAGGAGGTATTTATAGCAAAGCCAAAGGCCAACCAATGGCCAAGATCTAGCCAAGTGCTACACAAGTGTAAGGCCAAGATCAAGCCAAGTGCACCTAACCCTACTCCACAAATCCTCACAAATATCTACACAAATATCTACCTGACTTGCCCATCAATTCGGCCTGGCGCCTTTCATCCGCAACGAGAGGGTGCCGAGTGTTGCCCTCTCGTTGGTCCAAAACGCCCGCCTCTCGGAAAAATTCGCAAAAATACTAAATGACATAGCGGAATTTTCCCTTCGTAGCTTAGTAAACGTTTCGTCGAAAAACGACTCTAATCGGGTGTTGTGCACAATAAATATTTCGGCCAAGGGTGCCACATGGGGGTGACACGTGTCGCCCCCCGATTCGCCCAGAATATTTCGTCTTCGAAAAGTATCCAAAATCTAAATCTCAAAAACAAAGCGGGCTCCACAAAAGTAAATTTCTCCGTGGGCCCAGCGTGACCATTTCGAAAATAAAATCTCAAAATTCTAATATAATCTATGAAGTCAAATACCAAATCGGAATCCAATTCCATTAACGAACCTTTTCTTCACAAATAACCTGAAACTTTTCCGTGAAAACTCACATCTTTCTTTCTTTCAAAATTTCTGCCGTACTGCAAATGCGTGCGTCCTCACATACATACCACGCAACTACGGGTATAACATTCTCCCTCTTAGAAACATTCGTCGAATGTTCCTTCTCAAGACGGATATCGATGAAGTTCCTCTAACAAGTTGTCAACGCCCACGGCCACGCGAAATAACACGTTATCTTCCTCCTTACTCGTTGTACCGCTTCTCGAACACTAGAACTCTCCCAAGACGTACCATACTTGGTCATTACTTGCGTTCGAAAATCTCCGAGTCACTACCTCAAACTTGGTCATCTTACTAACCTCAAACTTCCTTAAGGCCATTCCCGCCTTCTGAACGCTCGGTCGAACGCGTCCACGAACTCATCGATGATCATCTAAACTCGCCTAGCACCCTCGTGACCCTACCACTGGCGGGACCACCCAACGGCCCCCAACCAGGTTGCGGGTTGACCATAAATGGTCCTAAACCCGACCCCCAACCGTGCAAACTCTTGTTCCTCGATCCGAACAATCTTACTAATTCACGTCATGAAGCTACCACTTCCATCTCACACTACCCACTGACTTATCACACAAATAAATCCATGTATACTACTACTCGATAAGGGTCAAATAAATCTTTAACTCAAGACGACCTTACCCCTAAGGTCTCAGTCGTGACATAGTCTAAGGTTCACACTTACCATGCCCCCATACGTATCCTCCCAACTAACCATACATTCTAACTCACACATATCACAATGCTATCCGTACATAGCACACAATAATGAGACCATCATAACAAGCATACCAAAACTCTAGAGGGTTAAGGATATACCTGAAGCTACCGCTCCACTCTAATCATAGGCCTGCCCTGCAGGGCGCATAGCTGTAGAAGGTGATGAACCAGCCACAGATCCTGAAGGCTGAGTCGTAACATCCGCGCTTCCCTTGGTCGGACAGCCTGCAAAATGGCCTGCTGTCGCATGTAAAACAAACTCCCAATCTAGCACGACACTCTCCAAAATGGAGTCTACCACAATGGTCACAACGAGGTAGGGGTGGCTTCACCGTTAACACCCGCCTCTGCCGAAAATCTGAACCCTTGAGCCCGACTGCTCACGAAGACGGTGGAGGACTACTCTGTACTGGTGGGGGTATATAACTAGCCTGCTGCTGAGGCGGTCCGCCTCGGAAGCCACCAGGACCTGCCGCACGGCCCTCTTCGCTGATCCGTGTCATTCCGTCGACCTCCGTGCCTCACATCCTAGTGCATGAGCTCGCACGCGGGCAATGTCCATGCGGTGAAGAGAAACACCCGCACAAGATTCGCCATATAATCATCAAGCGGTGGCGTAGCGATGCACCTATCCTCCATATCTTCGCAAGCGCAGGACATATCGAGCAAAGAATCGAACTCGACATTGTACTCCTGACGGTCGCCTCTCTGTCTCGGTAACAAAAATCGCCGGCGTGCCCTCGCCATCTGCGGAGGCGAAGTGCGTGAGAAAGCCCCGAAAACTCATCCCATACCGCTGGAGTGCATGCTCTCCCGAAAGCTCCATGAATCAAACTAATCGATCACGGTATCCGCGCGGCCGTCGCGAACCAAAGGTCACGCACTGGTTTCGAAGCCTTGATCACCCGCGTGATCGGCCATCTGCGGATGAACTCTGCGGATCATCCTCGAGCCTCGACCCATAAAACTCTGGCGGGCTAACTCGAGAAAGTCCCGTAGCCTCAAACTATCTTTCGGGGTGAACGGCTGGTGCTCGGGCCGAATCTGCCGCATCCACTGTCCTCATATCAGCCACAACTCGCCAATAATCGCCATCTCGCTTGTGACCCATCTCCCCGCTCCGGTGTGGGGTGGAGGCTCGAGTCTTGTAGTCTCATCACCACCGCTGCGACTCTAAATCTTCTTTGGTCGGGCGGCGTCCTGAAACCCGCCGTCAAGCACAACCTCAGTGCTGCGGGCTGCGCCTCGTACTCCTCTGTATCTCACTAGCAGCACCCTCGGCTGCCTTCTGGCTGGTTGCCTTGCGCGGAGGCATAACTGGTAAAAACGAGATACGTCAGAGGGGTACAACTTACAACACAGCTCTAAGGCACGATCTCGGAATGAGAAGAATGGAAACCAATCCTAAATGTCCTGCAGCCTCCTGATTATAGATGTGGTGCACAACACATCGATAATCAAGACTCTACTAGACACGGTCTGTAGACACTTTCCGAGGATTAACTGCTCTGATACCACTTTTGTAACGACCCGTTCCGGGGCCCGTTACTGGTGCCTTACCCTGGGCACCCTAGTGATACATACATCAGAGAAAATCAGCGGAACATAAAACATGAGTCATTTAACAAGGGATATAATAAATAAACAGGCCAACCAAAAACAGTTGCCTTCAGTATATACATAAAACCTGAACAGTTTAATCCTTTTACAACCCCTTGTGATACAACAGATTGGCTGCACTTAAGATATCTGATGACTATGACGGACGGGGCCCCGCCATACCCCAGATGTACAAGAACCTACAACTCGTGGAACACCTACTAAAAGATAAGCCTCTGAGAAACGGAGCTTGAATCTGTTGACGTGATCCTATGAGCGAGATCCACGATCGATGTACCTCACTGCGGCATGAGCAGCCCCGGGCGAGGTCGCATAACAGTACCAAGTATGTGGCCCATGCAATCGTAAATGAAATCATACTAGTCTATATAAAGCGAGACATGTATGATAACCAAACTACGATTCGCAACATAAAGCGATCATCACTCCATTATAACTATGGGTCTCACGCCCACAACATCAATCGTTCGCATTATGGCCGCATGCCCGAATCTTGCGCCGGTGTAGACATGTCCACGATGCAACAATAATACCAATGTCCGTAGCCCACATGCCGGAATTGCGCCGGTGTAGACATGTCCATGTGACCTCAACAACAAGACAGCAATCCAAATGGAAGCATACGTCGCTACGCATCGTGTCGGTATGTCGAAGGAAACAATAAGACAACATTCCAAATGGACGATACGATGCGCTACGCATCGTGTCGGTATGTCCAAAGCGGAAACAATAGGACGGATTCCAAATGGACGATACCGTGCGCTACGCGTCGTGTCGGTATGTCCAAAGGAAATCACAAGGCGATAATCAAAATGGAAACATACGCGCGCTACGCATCGTGTCGAGATATCCAAAGCGATTAACCACAAGACCTTAACCAAATGGAAGCATACCCGTGCGCTACGCATCGTGTCGATATGTCCAAAGCGATTAACAACAATAATACTATCGTGAGGCGTGCTGTGGAATTTCTCCGTCGCCGCACGCGTCAAGTAAGTTCTCAACGACCAACCGACCTCTATCGAGAGACGCGGTAACACGTAAAACACAACGTTTGTACAATAAAGACTATCATCACAAGCATAGGCAAGTTTCACAACAACAAGATAGGCAAGTTTCACAACAACAAGCATAGGCAGTTTCACACAACTCAAAGTACTTTCATTTTATGCCAAAGTCGGGTTTTAACCCCAAAGTACTACATACGTTAAGTTCTTTTAAAGAGATCCATTACTTTTATAAAAGTCACCCGATACGTAGTATTAGAATGACCAACCCATCTTCCTTTTCAAAATCAAGTAACAACATTCCTTTCCTAAGTTCCGGTTTGCCTAGTTTCAATTACTCAAGCTTCTCATTTTCAAATGGTTTCATAGTTCCCAAACTTAATCACTGATTCCTTTTTAGAACAATTGAGTAACATGACATATACGCGAGTAGTTTATTCTTGTTTATAACGATCTTATTACTGACCATGATCTAGAAAATGTAATATCATTTTGTCTCATCTTAGCTTCTATGCGGATGGAGGTTTCTCGGTTTTAATACAACACATCATTATTCAATACATTTTCCTTTATTAACGCCGCAGTTGGTGCACGATACACATTCGATTTCCAAATCGGAAACATTATTCCTTTAAAACCAAGTACTCATTACTCACGAATGAGGTTTCACACAAACATCCTCATTAAAACAAATAAGTTAAGTCTCTTATCTTATAAGATCAAGTCTCTTAACTTCTAACATCGTGAAACCATTTTCTTACCTACATAAAGTCGTTATAACCAACTTCCCATAAAGCCGTTATAACACTTTATGTTTTAAACAATCGAACACGCTAACACACGACGTCTACCGCACTACATAGTTCACACATATCATGCTAGAAGAGATAGGAAGAGGTTCACATACCTCGCGACGATTTATCGACAATAAGCAAAATGCTCCAAGTACTACAACCTTGCTAGCCCTTTCCACTCCTCGGTAGAATACGCTACTCTTAGTACTTTCACCTATAAAGGTCACAAACGTCTATTAACCCCAAAACACAAGTTTCTATCTTTCTATAGAAAATTCTGACTTCCCGCATGAGCGTAAAACTCCTCTCTAACGAGGCCGCTACCAAGCCAACCAGAGGGGTCTACACGTCTAACCTGACGTGTACAATTCTACACAAGTCTCTGTCTGATCTATGTAAATACTGATTCGATTCGATTCTTTATTCTTGAGCTTAAGTCAAAAGACCTTGCGAATACTAAGTATAGTTCCATATATAGTATACTTCAACTATATACTCTAACAAACATGTAATTTCCAATTACAATAGAGGACAAGATAATTACCTCGATAAGCCCAAAATTATCCGAGTTTAATGTCGCTCCGAGCAAGGTTTAGCTCCACTCCACGCGCTCAAACCACTCCAAACAACCTGAAGTTCTAACCAACTTACTCACATACTTCAACCAACTATGAAGATTTCCTTGGGGTTTCGGTTTGAGACTAAAAGGACAAAGGTAGTATTTCCTGACTCTACGTAAAGAGGTATCTTTGGAATACTACAAGGTACAAGGCTAAGGTATTTTGGGCATTATAACAATACTTGGAAGACAACTTTCTACCAAGGGGGTAGGTTAGGCTAGCACAACTAGGCTAGGGGAGGGTGTTCTCGGCCAAGGGCCTCTTTCTAAGGGAGAAGGAGTTGGACGAGAGCAACAACAAGGGAGAGGGAGGATTTCAAGACTTAGACAAAGTGAGGAGTGAATGAATAAGTCTTCACAAGGAGAGGGTATTTATAGCAAAGCCAAGGCCAACCAATGGCCAAGATCTAGCCAAGTGCTACACAAGTGTAAGGCCAAGATCAAGCCAAGTGCACCTAACCCTACTCCACAAATCCCTCACAAATATCTACACAAATATCTACCACAACTTGCCCATCAATTCTACCACTGCAGCCCTTTCAGTCCACCAGGGTGCAAGTGTTGCCCTCTCGTTGGTCCAAAACGTTCCGTCTCTCGGAAAAATTCAAAAATACTAAATGACATAGCCGAATTTTCCCTTCGTAGCTTAGTAAAGCGTTTGCCGAAAAACGACTCTGTCGGGTGTTGTGCAATAAATATTTCGGCGAAAGGGTGCCACGTGGGGTGACACGTGTCGCCCCGATTCGCCGAATATTTCGTCTTCAAAATATCCAAAATACCGGAAATCTCAAAAACAAAGCGGGCTCCAATCAGTAAATTTCTCCGTGGGCCCACGTGACCATTTCCAAAATAAAATCTCAAAATTCTAATATAATCTATGAAGTCCAAATACCAAATCGGGAATCCAATTCCATTAACGAACCTTTTCTTCACAAATAACCGGAAACTTTTCCAGTGAAAACTCACATCTTTCTTTCTTTTCAAAATTTTCTGCGTACTCTAAATGCGTCGTCCTCACATACATACCTGCAACTACGGGTATAACATTTGTAAAAAGGATTAAAGCTGCTCATTTGTAAGAGTTGTTATTTATATATCTTAGGCAAGTTTTTCTCGACATCGTTTTGTACTTCATTTGTTTCATGTATGTGTTTTATGTTCCGCCGATTACTCGATGTTGTATCACTAGGGTGCCCGTAAGGCACTACCACGGCCCCGGAACGTCGTGACAAAAGTGGTATCGAGCGATTAATCCTCGGAAAGTGTCTCTGATCGTATCGATGAAGTCTTGATTATCGGTGTGTTGTGCACTACATCAATAATCGTGAGGCTATAGGATATTTAGGATTGGTTCCTATTCTTCTCACTCCGAGATCGTGCCTTAGAGTCGTGTTGTAAGTTAGACCCTCGGCGTATTTCTTTCCTACCGTTATGCCTCGCGTAGGCAAACCCGCCCGTGAGGCGCGCAAAGGCGGCGAGGAGGCAGTAGAGTTCGGAGGGTTACGTGGGCACAGCCCAATCATTACCTAGGGTAATGCTTCATTCGGATTTCTGCGACGTCACTAGCCCCAGAAGTTTAGCGGCGGCGATTCCTCTGCGGCGTGATATTTGAACCTTCCACGGCCGAACGAGAATTTAGATTGCGAAAGCGACCACATTACTAGCTATGGATTTGGCTACCAGAGAGTATACCGTTGTACCGCAAGTCTTGATGACTACCTAAGAGAGGGTTGTGCAAGAGTAATTCTTCAGTTGGGCTTGAGCATGGCACGTATGCGGGCCTATGCCGAAACGAAAGCGTAGAGATCGACGGGTTAACGAAGGACAACAGAAGAGGGCCAGAGCAGCAAGGTCCTTTGGTAACTTTCGAGGCGAGTCACCTCACCAGCAGATTAGATTATGCACCTCCGCCAGTGCAGAGTGGTCTTCCACGGAGTTCAGGACATTCGGGGTATGCAGGAGTTGGTTAGAACTCCAGGGCTTCCGGTTCACAGTGTGACAGACGTCATCCCGGGGAATGTCATCTTTTAGGTTGGTACTTGTTGTACCTATGACCGTCAGGGTCTGGTGTCGAAGAGTGTCCTTGTAGGAGGACTTAGCCTTCAGGATCGGTGGGTAGTTTGTCATCTCCCTCAGCTATGCGCCCTACGGGGCAGGTTTGATTAGAACGACTAAGGGGAGTGAAGCAGTAGATATAGATATATCTTTAACCCTCTAGAGTTTTGTTTATGTGATAAGGTGAGTATACCTTAAGTGCTATGTTCTGATAGCAGTGTGTTAGTTGTGATTAGAAATCTTGGTTAGTTAACCAAGTAAGATTTGGGGGGATAGAGAAGGTGTGAACCTTAGAGTTTTGTTACGTAGAGACCTTAGAGGTAAGGTCATCTAGAGTAAAAGACGTATGGTTATGTTGATCCTTATCGGGGTGCCTAGTGCACGTGAGCTATGTTTGGGATAGGTCCCTAGTAGTGTGGAATGAAAGAGGGTAGTTGAGCTAAGAAGACCGCTAGGTTTTCGAAACGTGATTAGTGAGAGTTTTCCTTCGGGGAGCTAGCGTTTTGCGCGTTCTTGGGTCGGGTTGAGGCCACGTTGCGGGTCAACCCGCGGCATGTATGGTGGTAATTCGGTTGTGGTGGTCGCCTTGTGGCGGTCACGAGGGTGTTAGGCCCAAGTTTAGTTAACCAACGTGCGAGTTCGTGGATGCGTTCGACCGGTGGTCGGGCGATGGGAGCAACGTCGTGTTTTTCTCGGGACCGTACTCGTGATGTTGTTGTACGAAAGGTTGTAAGGCTGCGGGGTGCCTACCTTCACCTTATGGCGCATGGAGCCAGTTACGGCTGTTTTTGTTTGGAAGTTTTACCAAGCATGGGTTAAGAACTCAGTGAGTCTCGAATCGCGTTCGCCTCGGGCGGTGTGTGGATTTCGGGGGTAGTTGAGGATTGTTGTCTCTGTGGAGGAGTGTTTAAGCTACCATTTCGGTGTTCTGATGTCGCCTTTTAAGCCTTGTAGGGGCGGAAGTGTAAGTTTGGCCGATTGGTTCGGCGTTGGCAAGGTTCGAATAGTTGGTTACGCACTCGGAGAAATCGTGCGGATAATCGGCGACGACGCTTAGAGTTGAGTTGACGGTCGATCTTCTTGAAAGTACCACGGATTGGGTGTGGCGAGTTTTGGAAAGCAGAGGAACTTAGCCCGAGTTACTTTGGGCCTTTTTGAGTCAGGTGAAGAATGGGCCAGGTTGCCTATATGTTAGCATTTGCCGTCCGACTTGGGAGGACGTACGTCCGGTCTTTCGTATTGTTCGGATCGGGAAGTATCGAAGATCCATCCAGAGTGTTCCCAGTTAATGAAGACCACGTTAGAGATAGTAACCCCGAGTTTTGGATCGACGATGTCGAAATGTGGTAAGAGTTCGAGTGTCACGGCGGCCTCGGGGATCGCATGCAGCCCGGTACCATTTGTTGGGTCGTCGGAGCAAGGCTCGCAACAAAGTGACAAAAGTGGTATCATTTTGGTGATGTTAGAGGAGTTTTCTCGTGGACTTGGATGTAAGCATTTTGCGCAAGTTGTTTCTGTGGCCAGGTGTGGCAGGATTGATTCTCGTAAGTATAGTAGTGAAGACTATATTGGCGCACGTTTGTTTTGGGACTTGAAGGAACATTCGGGACAAATGTTTCTAAGGAGGGGAGAATGTTATACCGTATTTCAGTATGCATGCGAGGGACGTGCGTAGGAAATTCGAACTTCAAGTAGGCTTGGCGATTTAATTTTGTGCACAACACCGGTTAGAGTCGTTTTTAGTGAAACGTTTTCCACGACTTCGTAGGAATTTCCGGCTATGCCATATTTTATTTTTGCGGATTTTTCGAGAGGCGAAACATTTTGGACCAACAAGAGGCGACACTTGTCACCCTCTCATTAGAACCCTCGTGGTCAAGCTTGGCGAAAGTTGGCCATTTTGTCATGGAGTAGGTAGGATATTTGTGTGTTAGTTGGTTAGGGGCACTTGGCAAGATCTTGGCCTACACTTGCCTTGCACTTGGCATAATCTTGGCCATTGGTTGGCCTTCACTTGACCTATAAATACCCACTTTGGAAGACAAATTCATCCACAAATTTGCCTAAGTCTTGAAAGCTCTCCTTCTCCCTCCCCTTGTGTTGAGTTCGTAGAGGCCTCCCTTGTGGCCGAGAGCACCCCCCCCGCTAGGGGTGCTAGCCGAGAGTGTACCCCCCCTAGCCTAGTTGCCTTCGTATAATACCCCTCCTTTTGTGGTATAGAAATACTCTCCAAGTATTGTTATAATGCCCAAATTACCTTAGCCGTATACCTTGTTGTATTCTAAGGTTATACCTATCTGAAAAGCCCGAAATACTATTATACTTCCGTCGACCACAAACCGAAACCCTAAGGAAAATCTCCATAGTCCGTTGGAGTATTGTGTAGAAGTTGGTTAGAACTTCTAAGGGTGGTTTAGAGCGGGTTGGAGCGCTCGGAGTTGGAGCTAAACGTTGCCCAGGATCGACATTTTAACTTGGATAATTATGGGCTTATCGAGGTAATTATCTTGTCCCTCTATTGTAATTGGAAATTACATGATGTTAGAATATATAGTTGAAGTATACTATATATAGTACTGAACTTAATGTTGTGGCAATGTCCTTGGACTTAAGCCTGAATTTAAAGAAAGAGAAGCTGTAATTACGTAGGGTGTATTCTGAGAGACTTGTGTAGTTTGACGGGTAGGGAAGGGCTGCCCAAATTCCCGTAGGATCTTGCATCTAGATTTATTCTACCGAGTAGTCTAGACTTTGATAGACTTGTGTAACCTGTTTAGGTTGAATGTTCTGCGAGTAGCATGGGCTACTTGAGAAGGTGGACCAGGCTAGCCGGGTTATAGCCGTGGAGCGATTTGCTAATAGTCGATAATCGTCGCGAGGTATGTGAACCTCTTCCTATCTCTTCTAGCATGATATGTGTATAACTATGTAGTACGGTAGACGTACGTGTATTAGTTGAACGTAGTTGTACGGCAATGTCTTTTGACTTAAGCCCGAATAATAATAATCTTGAAGTAGTTCAAGAGAATTAAGAACTGTTTTTAAAAGAAGAATAATGCTTGGTTTTAAAATCTTAAGAGTTATACTAGCTTTATGGGAAGTTAGGTATAACGGCTTAAGAGAGATAAAACGAACGCTTCATTATTTTAGAAGTTAAGAGACTTGATCTTGTAAGATAAGAGACTTAACTTAAATGAATTATATGAATTTTGTGTGAAACCTCATTCGTGAGTAATGAGTACTTAATTTTTAAAAAGGGATAATGTTTTACTGATTTCGGAAATCAGAATGTGTATCGACAAACCACTGCAGCGTTAATAAAGGGAAATGTTTTTGATTAATAAAGTATTAATAAAACCAGTAGAAACTTCCATCTGCATAGAAGCTAAGATGAGACAAAATGATATTTCCTAGATCATGGCTGCCGTAATAAGATTGTTATAAACAAGAATATCCTACTCACATATAAGGCTTATGTTTCTCAGATGGTTTAAAAGAGAATTATATTCTTAAATGAATAAGACTATGAACTACGAAACCTTTCTAAAATAAGAAACGTGAACATTTGAAATTAGGCAAACTTGGACGTTTGGAAAATAATGTTGTTACTTGATTTTACAAAGGTAAGTGTTTTGGTTTACTTAAAAAAGATCACTCTATTTTATACTACGGTATTGTGTGACTTATGTGAAAGCGAGATCTTTTAAAAGATTTAATGTATGAAGTACTTTAGGGATAGATACGAACTTGTTAGCATAAAGTACCTTGTGTGAATAACTTGATTGTGTTGGTTTGAGATAGCCTTGTAAATACTTTCTTGTTGATGTGATAAGTAAACATGTTAGGATGCTACGAGTGTTAGTATCTTGTGTGATCGTGATGTAACGGGTTCATTCATTTTGTCTTACGTTGTTAAAAGTTAAGACCGTTGTACTATTATTGTATCACATACCCTTTGACTTATTATACCGAGGGCTTGCCACCCTTGATGCGGTCTATACGGCTATGCGGTCCTTGTGACTATGCGGTCACGGTAGCTCGGGATTGATCATTCGGTGTTTAGCCCGACGGGAATTCCCTATGCGGTCTGTTGAGACTATGCGGTCTTTTGAGACTATGCGGGTTGCGGGAGCCTAGGCGGATACCGGGGGTTAAGCTGCCCTCGATGCGGGGTATACCTCAGGCGGTCTGGGACCATGATTCGAGGAATACCTCATGCGGGTCTGTGGGTGACCTATGCGGAGCTGCGGTAGTTCCAGGGATAGACGCGCACATTGATACTGCGGGCGAGTGGCCAGCTTCGATCATGTGGTGCGGTCTAGAAAGACCTCGTGATACAGTTTATGACATTTTTGGTACTGTGGGTCTTAGTAGTCGGCTATGCCTTCGTACTTACCCCGTACGGTTCTATTGTGATGACTTTGAGGGCGTGAGTCCCTGACTTGACATGACTGCTTATTTATTGTGAACTGTAGTTTGGTTATCATACATGTCTCCTGCTTTATATAGACTACTATGATTTCATTTCTGATATTTTTAGTTTCACATACTTGGTACTGTTATCGACCTCGCCCGGGCTGCGTTCATCTGCGAGTAAAGGTACACGATCGTTGATCCTCGCTCTTAGGTCACGATTCAGCGTTTGGGAAAGCTCCGTTTCTCGGAGGCTTATCTTGGTATAGTCCCTGTCGTTGTAGGTATTTACATTAGGGGTATGGCGGGGCCACTGTCCGCCATTGTTGTCGATCATTTCTTAGAAGTGCAGCAATGCTGTTGTGGGCGGGGTTTGTAAAAAGGATTAAAGCTCATTTGTAGAGTTGTTATTTATATATGCCGAAGGCAAGTTTTCCTCAGTTCTTGTTTTGTACTTCATTTGTTTCATGTATGTGTTTTATGTTCCGCTGATTACTCTGATGTTGTATCACTAGGGTGCCCGGGGTAAGGCACCAGTCATGGGCCCCGGAACGGGTCGTGACACGGGTCTTGACACTACGTTTCTCGGCCTGCTGCGCATAAGCCCGTACAAAGGCCGTGCTCAAGCCTAACTGAAGAATTACTCTTGCACAACCCTCTCTTAGGTAGTCATCAAGACTCGCGGTACATCGGTATACTCTCTGGTAGCCAAATCCATAGCTAGTAACAGGGTCGCCTCTTTAAAATCTCTATTCTCTGTTCCCGGTCATTGGGCGAAGGTTCAAATATCACGCGCAGTAGAACCGCCGCCGTGCTAAACTCTGCTGGGCTAGTGGCGTCGCTAACTCCTCAAACGAAACACCTAACTCGGGTGATGGTTGGGCTGTGCCCTCGTAACCCTCTGCTCTACTGCAGCTCCTCGCCTTGCCCTCTGGGCGGGTTTGCCTACGCGAGGCATAACGGTAAGTGGAAAGAGATACGTTAAAGGTCCAACTTACAACACAACTCTAAGGCACGATCTCGAGTGAGAAGAATAGAAACTAATCCTAAATATCCTATAGCCTCGATTATTGGCGTGGTGCACAACACACCAATAATCAAGACTCATGGATACGATCGTAGACACTTTCCGAGGATTAATCGCTCGATACCACTTTTGTCACGACCTGTTCGGGGCCGTGGTGCCTTACCCGGGCACCCAAGTAGTCATACATCAGAGTAATCAGCGGAACATAAAACACATACATGAAACCAATGAAGTATGAAACAGTAATCTGAGGAAAACTTGCCTTTCGGCATATATATAAATAACAATTCTTACAAAAAGAACAGTTTAATCCTTTTTACAAACCACGCCCACAAGATTACTGCACTTAAGAAATGATACAACAATGGCGGGACGGGGCCCGCCATACCCTTAATGTAAATACCTACAACGACGGTGGACTATACTAAGATAAGCCTCGGAGATACGAGCTTTCCCAACGCGAATCGTGACCTAAGAGCGAGGATCAACGATCGCGGTGTACCTTTACTCGCGGCGTAACGCGGCCCGAAGGAGGTCGATAACAGTACAAGTATGTGGCGAAAATCAGTAAATGAAATCATAGTAGTCTATACAAAGCAGGAGACATGTATGATAACCAAACTACAATTTACAATAATTAAGCAGTCATGTCAAGTCAGGGACTCACGCCCTCAAGTCATCACTCAAACATAGCAATGGGTCTCACGCCCACAACATCAATCGTGCCCGTGGGACACATTCCTCACTGCCGGCAGTCTATGATATGAAAGCACCAAGGAACACACATGAACACGTGTCCCACTGTGTTATAATAAAACCGTGCGGGGGTAAGTACGAAGGCATAGCCGACTACTAAAACCCCGCATGCAACAAGGTCATAAATCGTATCATGAGATCTGTCTGGCCGTCACATGATCAAAGCCGCCACTCGCCCGCAGATCTAATGTGCGCGTCTAGCCCGAACTCCCGCACTCGCATAGGCCAATCTCATGGCCCGCATGAGGTATAACCCCGCATCGGTAGCTACTCCGGCGTCCGCTCGACTTCGCGATCGTAGCCACATAGACCGCGTGCCCATAAAGGACGCAAACTAACTCGAACTCGTAGCTCCGCATAGGCCCCTGG
Source organism: Przewalskia tangutica (assembly GCA_029844215.1). Taxonomy (NCBI): domain Eukaryota; kingdom Viridiplantae; phylum Streptophyta; class Magnoliopsida; order Solanales; family Solanaceae; genus Przewalskia; species Przewalskia tangutica. The sequence goes on along the minus strand of CM056729.1, from coordinate 55,733,094 downwards.
GACCCGCATGAGGTATTCTCGAATCATAGGTCACTAGACCCGCCTGAGTCTACCCCGCATCGGAGGGCGGCTTAACCTCCGGAACAGTCAGGGTGAGTGGTACAATACCAACATAACGGCTGATAGTGAAACTATTTAAGCGCAATCGAGGGGAAAACCCCTTTACACAAACATCACAAGATACTAACACACGTAGCATCCTAGCATGTTTACTTATCAAATAAACAAGAAAGTATCACAAGGTTATCACAACCCAACACAATCAAGTTATACACACAAGGCACTTTCTACTACATGATTAACAAGATCGGGTTTCTATCCCCAAAGTACTTCATACATTAACTCTTTTTAAAAGATACGTTACTTTCACAAAAGTCACACGATACCCGTAGTATATGAAAATAGAGTGATTATCTTTTGAAGTAAATCAAAACACTTCTCTTTGTAAAATCAAGTAACCACATTCTTTTCCAAACGTTTCAAGTTTGCCTAATTTCAATTACTCAAGTTTCTCATTTTCGAAAGGTTTCGTAGTTCATAGTCTTACTCATTTAAGAATGTAATTCTCTTTTAAACAATCGGAGGACCCTAAGCCGTATATGTGAGTAGGATATTCTTGTTTATAACAATCTTATTACAACAACCATGATCTAGGAAATATCATTTTGTCTCATCTTAGCTTCTATGCAGATGGAAGTTTCTACTGGTTTTATTAATACTTCATTAATCAAAACATTTCCCTTTATTAACGCTGCAGTGGTTTGTCGATACACATTCTAATTTCCGAAATCAGTAAAACATTATCCCTTTTAAAAATCAAGTACTCATTACTCACGAATGAGGTTTCACACAAAATTCATATAATTTATTTAAGTTAAGTCTCTTATCTTACAAGATCAAGTCTCTTAACTTCTAAAATAAATAAATCATTCGTTTTATCTCTCTTAAGCCGTTATACCTAACTTCCCATAAAGCTAGTATAACTCTTAAGCTTTTAAAACCAAGTATTACTCTTCTTTTAAAAACAGTTCTTAATTCTCTTGAACTACTTCAAGATTATTATTATTCGGGCTTAAGTCAAAAGACATTGCCGTACAACTACGTTCAATTAACACACGTACGTCTACCGTACTACATAGTTATACACATATCATGCTAGAAGAGATAGGAAGAGGTTCACATACCTCGCGACGATTATCGACTATTAACAAATCGCTCCACGGCTATAACCCGGCTAGCCTGGTCCACCTTCTCAAGTAGCACATGCTACTCGCAGAACATTCAACCTATACAGGTTACACAAGTCTATCAAAGTCTAGACTACTTGGTAGAATAAATCTAGATACAAGATCCTACGGGAAATTGGGCAGCCCTTCCCTACCCGTCAAACTACACAAGTCTACTGTAATACAGTCCTACGTAATTACAGTTCAGTTCTCTTCTTTAAATTCAGGCTTAAGTCCAAGGACATTGCCACAAAACTATGTTTAGTTCTATATATAGTATACTTCAACTATATATTCCTACAACATGTAATTTCCAATTACAATAGGGGGACAGATAATTACCTCGATAAGCCCATAATTATCCAAGTAGAAATGTCGATCCTGGGCAACGTTTAGCTCCAACTCCGTGCGCTCCAACCCGCTCCAAACCACCCTTAGAGGTTCTAACCAACCTCTACATACAACTCCAACTAACTATGGAGATTTTCCTTAGGGTTTCGGTTTTGCGACTGACGGGAAGTATAATAGTATTTTCCGGGCTTTTCGTATAGAGGGTACTTTGGAAATACTACAAGGTATTAGGGCTAAAGTATTTGGGCATAACAACAACACTTGAGAGTATTTCTGCAGGGGGTAGTATTTCGACTAGCACAACTAGGCTAGGGGTTTAGACTCGCTAGCACCCACAAGAGAGGTACTCTGCCACAAGGGGAGGGTGGCTTTGAATGACAACAACTCAAAAAGGGGGGGACGAGGGCTTTCAAGACTTAGAACATTTTTAGGATGAAGAAGTCTTCAAAGGGGAGGGGTATTTATAGTACAAGCCAAGGCCAACCAATGGCCAAGATCTAGCCAAGTGCTATGCAAGTGTAGGGCCAAGATTCACCCAAGTACACCTTATCCATCTACCACCAAAATATCCTACCTACTACTTGACAAAAGCCAACCCAATCGTCCAAGCCATTACCGCCCATTCCTTCCAATGAGAGGGTGACAAGTGTCGCCCTCTTGTTGGTCCAAAATGTTTCGTCTCTCGGAAAAATCCGCAAAAATTAAAAATGACATAGCCGGAATTTTCCCTACGAAAGCTGTGGAAACGTTTCGTCGAAAAACGACTCTAACCGGGTGTTGTGCACAAATAAAATCGGCCAAGCCTTACTTTAAATCCCAAACTTTCTCGCACGCCCCACGCATACTGCGGAAATACGGTATAACACCTACACTGCAGATCACCAAACAATACCTAAACCTGCGGCATGAACGCACCCGAAGGAGGTCGACGGAAGAATGTACCAAGTATGTGAAACGATGAAATCGTAATGAAATCATGATCCAAACAAAATAGAGACATGTATGATAGCCAACCTACGATTACAATACATAATCGGTCATATCAAGTCGTGGGACGTACCCTCAAAGTCATTACTAAAATATAACCACGGGTCTCACGCCCATAATATCAATCATGCCCATGGAATCCTCACCGCCGTGCACACCATGATATAATATAACACCAATAGGCATACATGAACACCAAGTCCCACCAGTATCCTAAAATCATGCGGGCCAAGTAGGAAAACGAACCACGGATCCAACTCAGATCATAAAACCGACGGGGCAAGTACGAAAGCCAACTACGGATCAACTGCGTCAACAATCGACGGGCAAGTATCAAAGCTAACTACGGATCCAACTCTGCCGTCACGAGATATGGCCGGCAAGTCGCAAGTTATCTACCGAGCCTATCGTGCTAAATCGTAATAGCACCGACGGGGCAAGTCGAAAGACATCTACCAGAGCCGTCCTGTCGACCCACCGACGGCAAGTACGAAAGCTAACTACGGATCCATCCTACGTCACTAAATCTCACGGAGGGCTAATCCATGGAATAACAATATCCCACGCGTGGTCGCCGGAATCCCACATCGTATAAGCATGACCATGGGTAATACAAACAAATCCGAATCTAACTCGCCTCGCGGTCACACGCCTAATCCCGGAATCCCACATCGTATAAGCATGACCATAGGGTAATACAAACAAATCCGGGAATCTAACCCGCCTCCTGGTCACATGCCCCGGAATCCCACATCGTATAAGCATACCCGTGGAATCCCACATCACTGTCGGTACGTCCAAGCAAACTTACAACAAGACAGCTGACCCTCCAACCGAGAGTCGCGGCAACGTAATAAAACATAATACTTGCACTCAAAAGATATCACCAGCACACATAGGCAAGTTCATAAAATCTATAGACTTTCATTTTATAAACTCAAGGCACTTATAGAATAATTCTCAATTAAACAAGCCAAAGTACTTGTCATGACCCGTTCCGGGGCCCGTGACTGGTGCCTTACCCGGGCACCCAAGTAGTCATACATCAGAGAAATCAGCGGAATATAAAACAACTAAGATATGAAACAAAGATAAATAAGACACGTTTAGGAAAAGTTGCCTTTCGGCATAAATATATATAAGTACCCCAAAATGAAATGAGCATTCATCGACCTTACAACAGGTCTACAGACCTCTAAGAGTTTAAAACAACAATGGCGGGACAGGGCCCCGCCATACCCCTGAATGCAAATATCTACAACAATAGGGGACCATACCAAAATGCTAAGCCTCCGGAGAAACGGAGCTTTCCCAACGCTGAAACGGTGATCCTAAGAACGGGGATCAACGGTAGGAGTACCTTTACTGCGGCGTGAACGCAGCCCAGGAGGTCAAGACAACAAGTACCAAGTATGTGAAATCGAAATATCAGAATGAAATCATAGTAGTCTATATAAAGCGGGAGACATGTATGATAACCAAAACTACAGTTCACAATAAATAGCGATCGTGTCGTCGTGACTCACGCCTCAAAGTCATCATAAAACCGCACGGGTAAGTATGAAGGCATAGCCGACTACTAAAGCCCACAGATACAAACAAGGTCGTAAATCAGATCATGAGATCTGTCTGCATCGCACATGATCAAAGCCGCCACGCTCGCAGATCTAATGTGCGCGTCAGCCCCGAACTTCCCGTAGCTCCGCATAGGCCAATCTCATAGGCCCGCATGAGGTATAACCCCGCATCGAGGGTAGCTACTCCCGGCGTCTGGACTCGCCGTCCGCACGCCACAAAGACCGCGATACCACAAGGGCCGCATACTAACTCGAACTCCGCAGTTCGCGCATAAATATCTGCACTGCATAAGGTATTCTGGAATCATAGGTCCACCGACCCGCCTGAGTCTACCCCGCATCGGAGGGCAGCTTAACCCCCGAAATCATCTCAAGAGATGAGTGATGTATAATACTAACATAACAGCTTATCGTTAAACAACACAAGCACAACAAGGGAAAACCCCCTTTTACACAAACATCACAAGATACTAACTCACGTAGCATCCTAACATGTTTACTTATCAAGTCAACAAGAAAGTATTACAAGACTATCACAAATCAATACAATCAAGTTATTCACACAAGGTACTTTCTACATTATGTTAACAAGTTCGGGTTTTTAGCCCCAAAGTACTTCATGTATTACCCTTTTAAAAGATCCGTTTCTTTCACAAAAGTCACACAATACCCGTAGTATAAAAATAGAGTGATTATCTTTTGAAGTAAATCAGAACACTTCTCTTTGTAAAATCAAGTAACAACATTCTTTTCCCAACGCTCAAGTTTGCCTAATTTCAATTACTCAAGTTTCTCATTTTCGAAAGGTTTCGTAGTTCATAGTTTTAATCCTTTAAAACAATTTGAGAAACATATACCTTATGTGTGAGTAGGTTATTATTGTTCATAACAATCTTATTACAGCAGCCATGATCTAGGAAATGTAATATCATTTTGTCTCATCTTAGCTCCTATGCAGATGGAAGTTTCTATTGGTTTTAATAATGCTTTATTAGTCAAAACATTTCCCTTTATTAGCGCTGCTGTGGTTTGTTCGACATTCATTCCGATCGGTAAAACATCATTCCTGTTAAAAACCAAAAATACTATTTACTCACGAACAAGGTTTCACACTTTTTAACAAAATTCATATAAGTATAATTAAGTCAAGTCTCTTATTTTCTTAAATCAATAAATCATTCTTTTTATCACTCTTAAGCCGTTATACCTAACTTCCCATAAAGCTAGTATAACTCTTAAGCTTTTAAAACAAAGTGTTACTCTTAAAAAGGTTTCTTAATTCTTTTGAACTACTTCAGATTCTTTTTATTCAGGCTTAAGTCCGAAGACATTGCCGTAATTATTATTCAGGCTTAAGTCCGAAGACATTGCCGTAATTTCAGTTAACACACGTACGTCTACCGTACTATATACATATTCTTTAAAATATCATGCTCAAGAGGATAGGAAGAATCACATACCTTCTCGGCGAAATCCACCTGCCAAGTTGAATATGTCGCGCACAGAGAATCGACCTATAACAGTCAAATACGTCTATCAACGTCTAGACTGTACTGTACAAAGTCTCTAAGCAGAGGGTTCTATATCCTACGGAAAGTTGGGCAGCACTTCCCTACCCGGTGAGCTACTCAAGTCTACTGTGAAAACAGTCCTATTATTCTTCTTTTAAACCCTTCTACTGTGATATCAATTCAATTCTATTCTTTAATATCCTTCTAAGTATTTATACTTATTCCTATACTTCTACAGTATGTATTTTCTAATTACAAAAGGAGGATAAGGTTATTTACCTCGGTAAGCTCAATAATATCCTAGATAAAAGTCGCGCCTGAGCAAGGTTTAGCTCCTATGTTGTACGCTCCGGTAGCTCCAAGAAAACCTTAGAAGTTCTTCACAACTTCTACTAAGGACTAAGGGATTTGGGCTAGGGTAATTTGGGCATTATAACAATACTAGAAGGCAACATTTCTACCAAGGGAGGGGGGGTAGTGTTTCGGCTAGGCTAGAGGGGGATTAGCCTCGGCTAAGCTTCTCAAGGGGGGGGGGGAGGTGTGTTGGACGAAAAGGCTTAAGGGAGAGGAGAGGATTTTTCAAGACTTGGAAAGATTTTGTGGATGAAGAACTCTTCATCTTAAGAGGGGTATTTATAGGTCAAGACATGGCCAACCAATGGCCAAGATGATGCCAAGTGCAAGGCAAGTGTAGGGTGAGGATTTAGGCAAGTGTCCCTAGCCAACTTGCACACAAAATATCCTACCAACTCCAAGACAAAAATGGCTATCCATTTCGTCCCAATGAACGCCTCAAGTCCATCAATTGGAGGGTGACAAGTGTCGCCCTCCCGTTGGTCCAAAATGTTTCGTCTCTCGGAAAAATCCGCAAAAATTAGAAATGGCATAGCCGGAATTTATCCTACGCGAGTCTTGTAAAACGTTTCGTCGGAAAACGACTCTAATCGGGTGTTGTGCACAAAGTGAAATCGTCCAAGCCAACTAGGGGGTGACACGTGTCGCCCTCTCCAAAATATTCCATCTTCCAAAATATCAACAATGGCCAAAATCTCAAAACAAAGTGGGCCCACAACCCGAAAATTTCTCCGTGGGCCCACGTGACCATTCTCAAAATAAAATTCCATAATTCTCTAATATTTCAAGAAGTCCGAATACCAAACTGGGAATCCAATTCCCATTAACGAACCTTTTTCCTTCACAAAACCGAAACTTTTCCGTGGAAAAATCACCTCTTTCTTCCTTTCCACTTTCAATGTCGTATTCTCGTGCGTCGTCCTCGCATACATACCACGGAACTACGGGGCATAACATTCTCCTCTTAGAAACATTCGTCCGAATGTTCCTTCTAAGTCTCAAAACAAGCGGCGCCGAGATAGTCCTCATCTGCTATACTTATGAAAACAACCGTACCACACTTTGGTCACAACCTGACAAGCGCACATACTTAACTCCAAGTCCACGAGGAATCACCTCTATCACAAAAACTCCTACTCGAGATCTAAAAAGATACTCCCTTCGCCCCTACTCTTTACAAACGAATGATCACACCTAAGTTCGTAATACATGCTCGTTTCTTCCCTTACTCGTCGTGATACCACTTTTGTCACTTTGTCGCGAGCCTTGCTCCGACGACCCAACAAATGGTATCGGGCTGCTTGCGATCCCTGAGGCATGCCCTACGGCCCTTCTCAGGATGTGCCATACGGAGAGCCACGGTTCGGGTCTGTTCCCGTGGTAGAGGCTCTGGCCTCTTTATACGCTCGGCCGAAGGCCAAACATCGCCCGGGTGAATCGACTTGAGATTCACGAGTTCCTAACCTTGCTCGTAACTCTTCCGAAAAAAGCAGTAGTAACTTGGACTCCCCTGTCAGCCATAAGGTGAAGGTAGGCACCCCGTGCAGCCTTACAACCTTCTTGAAATAATCAACTCGCAACTTACTACCGAGTACACGGTTTGACTAAAAAGATAAGACGGGTTGACCCCATCGGCCCGACTACCGGTCGAATGCATCCACGAATTAAATGCGATGGTTAACTAAACACAGGCCTAACACCCTCGTGACCTAACACAAAGCGGGACCACCACAAACCGACCCCACCATACGGGCCGCGGGTCGACCGCCACATAGCCTCAACCCAACCCGCAACGGCAAACACTAGCTCACGATTGAACAATCTCACTAATCACGTTACGAAAACCTAGCGGTCTTCTAAGCTCAACTACCCTCTTTCATTTCACATCTTTCAGGGACTTATCCCATAAATATATCTCACGTATACTATGCACTTCGATAAGGGTCAAACATGAAATAATTCTTTTACCATAGATGGCCTCGCCTCTAAGGTCTCTACGTATACATTCTAAGGCTCCCACTTTCTCTATCCCCCAATCTTTCCCGATTAACTAATCATGATTCCCAATCACAGTTAACACAATGCTATCTGAAAATAATACTTAAGATATTTGCATCATCATACATACAAATCTCTAGAGGGTTAAGGATATACCTGTATCTACGCTGCACTTTCCCTAGGTCGTTCTAATCAATCCCGCCCTGTTGGGCGCATAGCTGGGGAAGGTGATGAACTAGCCGCTGATCCCAAAGGCTGAGTCTCCATATCCGCACCACCCTTGGTCGGACAATTCCTCGCAAAATGGCCCGGCTGGCCGCAAAAATAACAAACTGCCGAAGAAGCACGACACTCCCCCGAATGACACCTACCACAACGGCCACACCGAGGTGGGGGTGGCCTCTCCTCAGCTAGCACCTTCCTCTCCGCTGCCCGAATCCGCACCTGATCTGGTAGGCTGAGTCTTCCTACTTGCATCCTTCCTCATAGAACATTCCCTCGTCATATGGCCCTGACGGCCGCAAGTAAAACAAGCACCGCAAAAAGCGGCATTTCGGGATGGCGCGCCACCTGTGAACACCGAGGAAAAATCGAACCTGTGGAGGACACTCTGCATTGGCGGAGCGCATGTCTAATCTGCTGAGGCGGTTCGCCTCGAGTTACCAAATGATCACGCCAAACGGGCCCTCTTACGCGATGCAGGGTTAATCGCCGATCCTACATCTCGGCCCGCTTCACATAATCACGAGCGAGCTCAGCTCGTTCTGATCAAGAGCTACTTCCTCACAACCCTTCTTTAGATAATCTTCAATATCCTTGGTATCTGGTACATAAAATACTCCTGCCGCCAAATCTCTTGCTAATGTGAGTGTCTCCTTCAATCCATATTTTTACGCTCCAGCGTGGGCGAAGGTCCGGATGTCATGGCCGCGATGGGCGATGCGGCGTGCCAAACTCTGCTTCTTCTGGCGGCGCCTCGTAACTCCGCGTGAAGCATCACCGGGTGATGATTGGGCCTGTGCCTTCTAACTCTCTGAACTCCACTCGCAGCCTCCGCCTTGCCTTGCCATCTGGGCGAGTTGCTGGCGCGAGGCATCAGTAGAGGAAAGGAATACGTTAGAGGTCCAACTTATAACATGACTCTAAAGCACGATCTAAGAGTGAGAAGAATGGAAACCAATCCTAAATATCCTATAGCCTCACGATTATTGGTGTGGTGCACAACACACCGATAATCTGAACTACTAGATACGGTGCGTAGACACTTTCCGAAGATTAATCGCTCGATACCACTTTTGTCACGACCCATTCGGGGCGTGGATCGTGCCTTACCCGGCACCCAAGTAGTCATACATCGGAAATCAGCGGAATATAAAACAACAAGATATGAAACAAGATAAATAAGACACGGTTTAGGAAAAAGTTGCCTTCGGCATAAATATATATAAGTACCCCAAAATGAGCGATTCATCCCAACCTTACAACAGGTCTACAGACCTCTAAGAGTTTAAAACAACAATGGCGGGACAGGGCCCCGCCATACCCCTGAATGCAAATATCTACAACAACAGGGGACCATACCAAAATGCTAAGCCTCCGGAGAAACGGAGCTTTCCCAACGCTGAAACGGTGATCCTAAGAACGGGGATCAACAGTAGGAGTACCTTTACTGCGGCATGAACGCAGCCCCGAAGGAGGTCGATAACAAGTACCAAGTATGTGGCGAAAATCGTAAATGAAATCATAGTAGTCTATATAAAGCGGGAGACATGTATGATAACCAAAACTACGATTCACAATAAATAGCGATCATGTCAAGTCGTGACTCACGCCCTCAAAGTCATCATAAAACCGTACGGGGTAAGTATGAAGGCATAGCCGACTACTAAAACCCACAGTACAAACAAGGTCGTAAACTGTATCATGAGATCTGTCTAGACCGTCACATGATCAAAGCTGGCCACTCGCCCGCAGTATCTAATGTGCGCGTCTAGCCTTGGAACTTCCCGTAGCTCCGCATGGGCCGCATGAGGTATAACCCGCATCGGTAGCTACTCCCGGCGGCGTCTGGACTCGCCGTCCGCGTAGCCACAAAGACCGCATGACCACAAGGGCCACATACTAACACGGAACTCCCGATTCCGCATAGCCATCTGCACTGCATAAGGTATTCTCGAATCATAGGTCCAACGACACTTTGAGTCTACCCGCATCGGAGGCGACAACCCGGAATCATCTCAAGAGATGAGTGATGTATAATACTAACATAACAGCTTATCGTTAAACAACACAAGCACAACAAGGGAAAAACCCCTTTCACACAAACATCACAAGATACTAACTCACGTAGCATCCTAACATGTTTACTTATCAAGTCAACAAGAAAGTATTACAAGACTATCACAAATCAATACAATCAAGGTATTCACACAAGATACTTTCTACATGATGGTAACAAGTTCGGGGTTTTAGCCCCAAAGTGCTTCATGTATTACCCTTTTAAATGATCCGTTTCTTTCACAAAAGTCACACAATACCGTAGTATAAAAATGAGTGATTATCTTTTGAAGTAAATCAGAACACTTCTCTTTGTAAAATCAAGTAACAACATTCTTTTCCCAACGCTCAAGTTTGCCTAATTTCAATGACTCAAGTTTCTCATTTTCGAAAGGTTTCGTAGTTCATAGTTTCAATCCTTTAAAACAATTTGAGAAACATATACCTTATGTGTGAGTAGGTTATTATTGTTCATAACGATCTGATTACAGCAACCGTGATCTAGGAAATGTAATATCATTTTGTCTCATCTTAGCTCTATGCAGATGGAAGTTTCTCTTGGTTTTAATAATGCTTTATTAGTCAAAACATTTCCCTTTATTAAGCGCTGTGGTTTGTTCGACATTCATTCCGATCGGTAAAACATCATTCTGTTAAAAACCAAAATACTATTTACTCACGAATGAGGTTTCACACTTTTAACAAAATTCATATTAGTATAATTAAGTCAAGTCTCTTATTTTCTTAAATCAATAAATCATTCTTTTTATCACTCTTGGCCGTTATACCTAACTTTCCATAAAGCTAGTATAACTCTTAAGCTTTTAAAACAAAGTGTTACTCTTAAAAAGGTTTCTTAATTCTTTTGAACTACTTCAGATTCTTTTTATTCAGGCTTAAGTCCAAGACATTGCGTAATTATTATTCAGCTTAAGTCAGAAGACATTGCCGTAATTTCGATTAACACACGTCGCTCTGCGTCTATATACATATTCTTTAAAATATCATGCTCAAGAGGATAGGAAGAATCACATACCTTCTCGAAATCCACGCCAAGTTGAATATGTCGCAGAGAATCGACCTATAACGATCAAATCGTCTATCAACGTCTAGGCATGTACAAAGTCTCTAAGCGAGAGGGTTCTATATCCTACGGAAAGTTGGGCAGCACTTCCCTACCGGTGAGCTACTCAAGTCTACTTCAAAGCGATCCTATTATTCTTCTTTTAAACCTTCTCGTGATATCAATTCAATTCTATTCTTTAATATCCTTCTAAGTATTTATACTTATTCCTATACTTCTACGTATGTATTTTCTAATTACAAAAGGAGGATAAGGTTATTTACCTCAGTAAGCTCAATAATATCCTAGATAAAAGTCGCTGAGCAAGGTTTAGCTCCTATGTTGTATGCGCTCAGAGCTCGAAAACCTTAGAAGTTCTTCACAACTTCTACTAAGGACTAAGGGATTTGGGCTAGGGTAATTTGGGCATTATAACAATACTAGAAGGCAACATTTCTACCAAGGGAGGGGGGGTAGTGTTTCGGCTAGGCTAGAGGGGGATTAGCCTCGGCTAAGCTTCTCAAGGGGGGGGGGGGAGGTGTGTTGGACGAAAAGGCTTAAGGGAGAGGAGAGGATTTTCAAGACTTGGAAAGATTTTGTGGATGAAGAACTCTTCATCTTAAGAGGGGTATTTATAGGTCAAGACATGGACCAATGGCCAAGATGATGCCAAGTGCAAGGCAAGTGTAGGGTGAGGATTTAGGCAAGTGTCCCTGCCAACTTGCACCTGAAATATCCTACCAACTCCAAGACAAAATGGCTATCCAATTCGTCCCAATGGACGCCTCAAGTCCATCAATTGGAGGGTGACAAGTGTCGCCCTCCCGTTGGTCCAAAATGTTTCGTCTCTCGGAAAAATCCGCAAAAATTAGAAATGGCATAGCCGGAATTTATCCTACGCGAGTCTTGTAAAACGTTTCGTCGGAAAACGACTCTAATCGGGTGTTGTGCACAAAGTGAAATCGTCCAAGCCAACTAGGGGGGGGGGGTGACACGTGTCGCCCTCCAACAACTCCAAAAAATTCCATCTTCCGAAAATATCAACAATGGCCAAAATCTCGAAAACAAAGTGGGCCCCACAAACCCGAAAATTTCTCCCGTGGGCCCCACGTGACCATTTCTGAAAATAAAATTCCATAATTCTCTAATATTCCAAGAAGTCCGAATACCAAATCTGGGAATCCAATTCCCATTAACGAACCTTTTTCCTTCACAAAAACCGGAAACTTTTCCGTGGAAAAATCACCTCTTTCTTCCTTTCCAATTTCAATGTCGTATTCTCGTACGTACGTCCTCGCATACATACCCTGGAACTACGGGGCATAACATTCTCCCCTCCTTAGAAACATTCGTCCCGAATGTTCCTTCTAAGTCTCAAAACAAACAGGCGCCAGTATAGTCCTCACTGCTATACTTATGAAAACAACCATGCCACACCTGGTCACAACACAACAAGCGCACATACTTAACTCCAAGTCCACGAGGAATCATGTCACGACCCGAACCGGGCGTGGTCGTGCCTTACCCTGCACCCTAGTGATACAACATCGAGAAAATCGTGAAATAAAAACATGAACATGAATTAAGAGAAAAGATAAATAAACAAAGCCAACCAAAGCAGTTGCCTTCATCATATATACATAAATACCGACGATTATCCTTTTACAAACCACGCCACAAAGCATTACTGCACCTCTAAGATTTTACAACAGCTATGACGGGACAGGGCCCCGCCATACCCATGAATGTATAAGAATCTACAGACTCAGGGTAACATACCAAAAGATAAGCCTCCGAAGGACCGGAGCTTCCCAATCCGCTGAAAGGTGATCCTAACAGCGGGGATCGACCGCCGATGTACCTGTTACCTGCGGCATGACGCAGCCCCGAAGGAGGTCGATCTAACAGTACCAAGTATGTGAAACTGTAACCTACTGTAAATGAAAGCAGAATCGTCTATAGAACGCAGGAGACATGAATGATAACCAAACTACAGTTCACAACATAGAAGCAGTCATGTCAAGTCGTGACTCACGCCTCAAAGTCATCCTCGTACGTGGAACTTCTTCCTCACCGCGGCGATCTAGGTACAAATCATGTGATACGATAAGGTCTCGCCCATCTTATGGACCCAATATAAAGCGTGTGGAATACATTCCGGATGAACCGGTAGTCGATGAAATACATTCCGGATGAGCCAGTAGTCAAGTGATATACATTCCGGATGAACCGGAGTCGAGTGAAATACATTCCGGATGACCGGTAATCAAGTGAAATACATTCGGATGACCGGTAATCAAGTGAAATACATTCCCGGATGACCCTGTAATCAAGTGAAATACATTCCCGGATGACCCGGGAATCAAGTGAAATACATTCCCGGATGACCCGGTAATCAAGTGAAATACATTCCCGGATGACCCGGTAATCAAGTGAAATACATTCCCGGATGACCCGGTAATCAAGTGAAATACATTCCCGGATGACCCAGAATCGAGTAGAACACGGTTCGCACAACAAGGCTATTACACGTAACATGGTCAAGTTTCATAACAACAAGCATAAGCAAGTTACACACGACTCAAGGTACTTTCATTTTATGTCAAAGTCGGATTTTAACCTTAAAGTACTACGTCCGTTAATTTCGTTTTTAGATCCATTTCTTTTACAAAGGTCACCCGATACGTAGTATAAAATTGGAGTGACTAACATTGTTAAGTAAACAAAATGCTTTCCTTTGTAAAATCAAGTAACAACCTTATTTTCCAAACGTTCAAGTTTGACTAATTCGAATGCTCAAGTTTCTCATTTTAGAAAAAGGTTTCGTAGTTCATAGTTTTAGTCCTTTAAAACATAATTCTCCTTTAAACGTTTGGAGAAACATACGTCTTATATGTGAGTAGGTTATTCTTGTTTATAATCAATCTTATTAAGCGACCATGATCTAGGAAATGTAATATCATTTTGTCTCATCTTAGCTTCTATGCGGATGGAGTTTCTACTGGTTTTAATAATACTTCATTAGTCAATACATTTTCCTTTTATTAACGCTGCGTTGGTTTGTCGATACACATTCGATTTCCAAATCAATGAAACATTCTTAAGCCGCTATACCTAACTTCCCATAAAGCTAGTATAACTCTTAAGCTTTCAAAACCAAGTACTACTCATTCTTTCAAAACGATTCATAAATCTTTTGAAATACTTCAAGTTCTTTATTAACACATATCAAGCCGCTTATTATTCAAATCGATTACCTTTTAGAGACTACAAAGTATTTGTTATCCACATAAAGTGTTATAACCGACTTCTCATAAAGCCGTTATAACACTTTATGTTTAAACCAATCAAATACATTTAGCACGTATGCGTCTACCGTGCTACATAGTTCACACATATCATGCTAGAAGAGATAGGAAGAGGTTCACATACCTCGCGACGATTATCGACTAATAGCAAACGCTCAAGTACCTCAAACCGTCGGCTACACTCTCACCAAGCATCACTCCACACGTAGTACTACAACCTATAGAGGCCACAAAGCGCCTATTAATATCTTTAGATCCCGACGTAGAATATTCTGAGAAAATTCAAAGACTCTCCCCAACAGCGTAAATCTCCTCTCTATTGGTAGGCCGCTACCAAGCCAACGGGGGTTAACACGCCTAACCTGACGTGTACAATTCTACTACGGTAATGTTACACAAGTCTCCTATACGGTAATTACGATTCGCTTCTCTTCTTTAAATTCAAAGCTTAAGTCGCAAGACATCACGTAAGTATTATTCAGCTTAAGTCAAAAGACATTGCCGCAACTATGTTCATTTCTATATATAGTATACTTAACTATATACTCTACAACATGTAATTTCCAATTACAATGAAGGTCAAGAATGTTTACCTCGATAAGCCCAAAATTATCCGAGTTTATATATCGATCTGAACAACGCTTAGCTCTACTCGGCGCTCCAATCCGTTCCAACCAACCTTAGAAGTTCTAACCAACTTACTTATGACTTCAACTACGGTGAAGATTTACTTAGGGTTTCGTTTTTGTGTGAGGAAGTATAATAGTATTTTTGGGCTTTTGTAAAAGGTACTTTGGAAAGTACTACAAGGTATTTGGCTAAAGTATTTTGGGCATTATAACAATACTTGAGAGTATTTCTATACCACAAAAGGGGTATTATACGAAAACAACTAGGCTAGGGGGTAGACCTCGCCAAGGCTTCTCAAGGGGGTAGTGTGACGAAAGTAAGTAAGAGGAGGAGTATTTTGAGACTTAGGTAGATTGCTCAAGTTTTGGATGAAGAAAGTTCATCAACTAAGGGTATTTATAGGTCAAGTGAAGGCCAACCAATGGCCAAGATGAAGACAAGTGCATAGCAAGTGTAAGGCCAAGATTAAGCCATGTGCAACCTTATCCATCTACACAAAATATCCTACCTAACCCTTGACCACAATTCAACACAAAAACGTACAATCCTTGCCCATTTCGTCCGCAACCTTCACTAATTAGAGGTGACAAGTGTCGCCTCTTGTTGGTCCAAAATGTTACGTCTCTAAAAATCCAAAAATTATAAATGACATAGCCGGAAATTCCCTACGAGTCGTGAAAACGTTTTCGAAAACGACTCTAACCGGGTGTTGTGCACAAAAAGAATTCGGCCAAGCCTAAAGAAGTTCGAAAATTTCTACGTACGTCCCCCACGCACATACTCTGGAAATACGGGGTATAACAAATCACCTCTATCACAAAAACTCCTACTCGAGATCTAAAAAGATACTCCCTTCGCCCCTACTCTTTACAAACGAATGATCACACCTAAGTTCGTAATACATGCTCGCTTCTTCCCTTACTCGTCGTGATACCACTTTTGTCACTTTGTCGCGAGCCTTGCTCCGACGACCCAACAAATGGTACCGGGCTGCTTGCGATCCCTGAGGCATGCCCAACGGCCCTTCTCAGGATGTGCCATACGGAGAGCCACGGTTCGGGTCTGTTCCCGTGGTAGAGGCTCTGGCCTCTTTATACGCTCAGCCCCCCGAAGGCCAAACACTGGCCCGAGGGTGAATGCGACACTGAGATTCACCTGAGTTCCTAACCTTGCCTGGTAACTCTTCCCGAAAAGAAACAGCCGTAACTTGGACTCCCCTGTCAGCCATAAGGTGAAGGTAGGCACCCCGTGCAGCCTTACAACCTTCTTGAAATAATCAACTCGCAACTTACTACCGAGTACACGGTTTGACTAAAAAGATAAGACGGGTTGACCCCATCGGCCCGACTCTGGCCGAATCGTCCACGGTCGTACGATGGTTAACTAAACCTGGGCCTAACACCCTCGTGACCCTAACACAAAGCGGGACCACCACAAACTGACCCCACCACCATACAGGCCGCGGGTCGACCCGCCACATGGCCTCAACCCAACCCGGCAACGCGCAAACACTAGCTCCCTGATTCGGAACAATCTCACTAATCACGTTACGAAAACCTAGCGGTCTTCTAAGCTCAACTACCCTCTTTCATTTCACATCTTTCAGGGACTTATCCCATAAATATATCTCACGTATACTATGCACTTCGATAAGGGTCAAACATGAAATAATTCTTTTACCATAGATGGCCTCGCCTCTAAGGTCTCTACGTATACATTCTAAGGCTCCCACTTTCTCTATCCCCCAATCTTTCCCGATTAACTAATCATGATTCCCAATCACAGTTAACACAATGCTATCTGAAAATAATACTTAAGATATTTGCATCATCATACATACAAATCTCTAGAGGGTTAAGGATATACCTGTATCTACGCTGCACTTTCCCTAGGTCGTTCTAATCAATCCATACTGGTAGCGATACCGGGAAGGTGATGAACTAGCCGCTAATCCCGAAGGCTGAGTCTCCATATCCGCACCACCCTTGGTCGGACAATTCCTCGCAAAATGGCCCGGCTGGCCGCAAAAATAACAAACTGCCGAAGAAGCACGACACTCCCCCGAATGACACCTACCACAACGGCCACACCGAGGTGGGGGTGGCCTCCTCTGGCTAGCACCCCTTCCTCTCCGCACTGAATCAATGGCCCGATCGGTAGGTGAGTCTTCCTACTTGCATCCTTCCTCATAGAACATTCCCTCGTCATATGGCCGCAAGTAACACAAGCACCATTAAAAAGACGGCATGTCCCGGGAGGACGCTGCCACATCGAACACCGAAAAATCAACCACAGCGGAGGACACTGCATGCGGAGGCGCATGTGTCTGGCTGCGAGGCGGTTCGCCTCGAGTTACTAAATGATCTGCCAAACGGGCCTCTTCGCTGATCGTTAATCTGCCGATCCTACATCTCGGCGCTTCACATAATCACGAGCGAGCTGGCTCATTCTCGATCAAGAGCTACTTCTCACAACCCTTCTTTAGATAATCTTCAATATCTTGGTATACCGGCATAAAATACTCCTCGCCGCCAAATCTCTTGCTAGTAATGCGGCCGTCTCCTTCAATCCATATTTTTCGCTGCCGTGGGCGAAGGTCGGATGTCATGGCCGCAGTAGGAATCGCTGCATTGTGCCAAACTCTGCCTGGCGACGCCTCGTAACTCCGCATGAGCATCACCCGGTGATGATTGGGCTGTGCCTTAACTCTCTCGAACTCACTCGCAGCTCGCCGCCTTGCCGCTCTGGGCCCGAGTTTACTGGCGCGGAGGCATCACCGTAGAGGAAAGGAATACGTTAGAGGGTCCAACTTATAACACTCTAAAGCACGATCTCGAGTGAGAAGAATGAAACCAATCCTAAATATCCTATAGCCTCACGATTATTGGTGTGGTGCGCAACACACCGATAATCAAGACTCTACTAGATACGGTCTGTAGACACTTTCCGAGGATTAATCGCTCGATACCACTTTTGTCACGACCGTTAGGGCCGTGGATCGTGCCTTACCCGCACCCAAGTAGTCATACATCGAGAAATCAGCGGAATATAAAACAACCAAGATATGAAACAAGATAAATAAGACACGGTTTAGGAAAAAGTTGCCTTTCGCATAAATATATATAAGTACCCCAAAATGAGCGATTTATAACCCACTTACACAGTCTACAGACCTAAGAGTTTAAAACAACAATGGCGGGACGGGGCCCGCCATACCCTGAATGCAAATATCTACAACAACAGGACCGTACCAAAATGCTAAGCCTCCGAGAAGCGGAGCTTTCCCAATGAAACGGTGATCCTAAGAACGGATCAACGGTAGGAGTACCTTTACTGCGGCATGAACGCACCCGAAGGAGGTCAAGATAACAAGTACCAAGTATGTGGCGAAAATCGTAAATGAAATCATAGTAGTCTATATAAAGCGAGACATGTATGATAACCAAAACTACGATTCCTGATAAATAAGCAGTCATGTCAAGTCATGGACTCACGCCCTCAAAGTCATCATAAAACCGTACGGGGTAAGTACGAAGGCATAGCCGACTACTAAACCCCACAGGACAAACAAGGTCGTAAACTGTATCATGAGATCTGTCTGCATCGTCACATGATCAAAGCCGCCACTCGCGCGGATATCTAATGTGCGCGTCTAGCCCAGAACTTCCGTAGCTCGCATAGGCCAATCTCATAGGCCCGCATGAGGTATAACCCGCGTCGAGGGTAGCTACTCCTGGGCGTCTGGACTCGCCCGTCGCATAGCCACAAAGACCGCATGACCACAAGGCCGCGTACTAACTGGAACTCCCGATTCGCGCAGAACCATACAAACTGCATAAGGTATTCTCGAATCATAGGTCCAACGACCGCTTTGAGTCTACCCAGCGTGGAGGCAACAACCGGAATCATCTCAAGAGATGAGTGATGTATAATACTAACATAACGACTTATCGTTAAACAACACAAGCACAACAAGGAAAAACCCTTTTACACAAACATCACAAGATACTAACTCACGTAGCATCCTAACATGTTTACTTATCAAGTCAACAAGAAAGTATTACAAGACTATCACAAATCAATACAATCAAGTTATTCACACAAGATACTTTCTACATTATGTTAACAAGTTGGGTTTTTAGCCCCAAAGTACTTCATGTATTACCACTTTTAAAAGATTCGTTTCTTTCACAAAAGTCACACAATACGTAGTATAAAAATAGAGTGATTATCTTTGAAGTAAATCGAACACTTCTCTTTGTAAAATCAAGTAACAACATTCTTTTCCCAACGCTCAAGTTTGCCTAATTTCAATTACTCAAGTTTCTCATTTTGAAAGGTTTAGTAGTTCATAGTTTTAATCCTTTAAAACAATTTGAGAAACATATACCTTATGTGTGAGTAGGTTATTATTGTTCATAACAATCTTATTACAAGAACCATGATCTAGGAAATGTAATATCATTTTGTCTCATCTTAGCTCTATGCGGATGGAAGTTTCTCGGTTTTAATAATGCTTTATTAGTCAAAACATTTCCCTTTATTAGCGCTGATGTGGTTTGTTCGACATTCATTCCGATCGGTAAAACATCATTCCTGTTAAAAACCAAAAATACTATTTACTCACGAATGAGGTTTCACACTTTTTAACAAAATTCATATTAGTATAATTAAGTCAAGTCTCTTATTTTCTTAAATCAATAAATCATTCTTTTTATCACTCTTAAGCCGTTATACCTAACTTCCCATAAAGCTAGTATAACTCTTAAGCTTTTAAAACAAAGTGTTACTCTTAAAAAGGTTTCTTAATTCTTTTGAACTACTTCAGATTCTTTTTATTCAGGCTTAAGTCCGAAGACATTGCCGTAATTATTATTCAGGCTTAAGTCCGAAGACATTGCCGTAATTTCAGTTAACACACGTACGTCTACCGTACTATATACATATTCTTTAAAATATCATGCTCAAGAGGATAGGAAGAATCACATACCTTCTCGGCGAAATCCACCTGCCAAGTTGAATATGTCGCGCAGAGAATCGACCTATAACAGTCAAATACGTCTATCAACGTCTAGACTGTACTGTACAAAGTCTCTAAGCAGAGGGTTCTATATCCTACGGAAAGTTGGGCAGCACTTCCCTACCCGGTGAGCTACTCAAGTCTACTGTGAAAACAGTGCTATTATTCTTCTTTTAAACCCTTCTCGTGATATCAATTCAATTCTATTCTTTAATATCCTTCTAAGTATTTATACTTATTCCTATACTTCTACAAGATGTATTTTCTAATTACAAAAGGAGGATAAGGTTATTTACCTCTGTAAGCCCAATAATATCCTAGATAAAAGTCGCTGAGCAAGGTTTAGCTCTATGTTGTACGCTCCGTAGCTCGAAACCCTTAGAAGTTCTTCACAACTTCTACTAAGGACTAAGGGATTTGGGCTAGGGTAATTTGGGCATTATAACAATACTAGAAGGCAACATTTCTACCAAGGGAGGGGGGGTAGTGTTTCGGCTAGGCTAGAGGGGGATTAGCCTCGGCTAAGCTTCTCGAGGGACGTGTGTTGGACGAAAGGCTAAGGGAGAGGAGAGGATTTTTCAAGACTTGGAAAGATTTTGTGGATGAAGAACTCTTCATCTTAAGAGGGGTATTTATAGGTCAAGACATGGCCAACCAATGGCCAAGATGATGCCAAGTGCAAGCAAAGTGTAGGGTGAGGATTTAGGCAAGTGTCCCTAGCCAACTTGCACACAAAATATCCTACCAACTCCAAGACAAAAATGGCTATCCATTTCGTCCCAATGAACGCCTCAAGTCCATCAATTGGAGGGTGACAAGT
This sequence comes from Przewalskia tangutica, assembly GCA_029844215.1. Classification (NCBI taxonomy): domain Eukaryota; kingdom Viridiplantae; phylum Streptophyta; class Magnoliopsida; order Solanales; family Solanaceae; genus Przewalskia; species Przewalskia tangutica. Next base: position 55,711,972 of record CM056729.1, on the reverse strand, counting down.
GTCGCCCTCCCGTTGGTCCAAAATGTTTCGTCTCTCGGAAAAATCCGCAAAAATTAGAAATGGCATAGCCGGATTTTATCCTACGCGAGTCTTGTAAAACGTTTCGTCGGAAAAACGACTGTCGGGTGTTGTGCACAAAGTGAAATCGCCCGAGCCAACTAGGGGTGACACGTGTCGCCCTCCTACTCGTCCAACATATTCCATCTTCCGAAAATATCAACAATGTCCACAATCTCGAAAACAAAGTGGGCCCCACAAACCCAAAAATTTCTCCCGTGGGCCCCACGTGACCATTTCTGAAAATAAAATTCCATAATTCTCTAATATTCCAAGAAGTCCGAATACCAAATCTGGGAATCCAATTCCCATTAACGAACCTTTTTCCTTCACAAAAACCGGAAACTTTTCCATGGAAAAATCACCTCTTTCTTCCTTTCCAATTTCAATGTCGTATTCTCGTACGTACGTCCTCGCATACATACCACCGAACTACGGGGCATAATGATTTATCAAGGCACACATAGAATAATTCTCAATTAAACAAGCCAAAGTACTACGTACGTACATTCTTTTCAAAAGACTCCTTTTTATGTAAAACCCCAAGATACTAATGTTATACCCCGTAGTTCCAGGGTATATATGTGAGGATGTACGTGCGAGTATACGACAGAAATTTTGGAAAGAAAGAAAGTTGTGATTTTTCGACGGAAACGTTTCCGGTTTTTGTGAAGAAAAAGGTTCGTTAATGGGAATTGGATTCCCATATTTGGTATTTGGACTTCGTGGATTATTTTAGAATTTTGGGATTTTATTTTCAGAAATGGTCACGTGGGGCCCACGGGAGAAATTTACGGTTTGTGGGGCCCTCTTGTTTTGAGATTTTGGATATTTTCGGGAGACGAAATATTTTGGACGAATCGGGGGGCGACACGTGTCACCCCCTTGTGTGGCCATGTGGGCCGAAATTGGTGGACAAGTGGCTAGGCCACTTGTCCCTAACACTTGGCATAGTTTTCGTTTGGCCATGTGGTGTGGTGGGACCCACACACACATGGCCCAATCTTGACCATACACTTATATTGATCTTAGCCCTTGGTTCTTCTATAAATACCCCTTAGCTTGAAGAGTAAAATCATCCCCACTTGAATGCTTTCCAAAGCAAAATGTTTTCCCTCCCTTTGTGTGGATTTCGTCCCCCTCCTCTCTTGAGTAGAAATACTTTGAGTATTGTAGTATAGTCCCAAATACCTTGGCCTAGTATCCCTAGTAGTATTCCAAAGTTGTTTTAATACTAGGAGCCCGGAAATACTACTTTTTCCAAAAGTCGCAAAACGAAACCCTAGAAATATCTTCCTAGTTTGGTGGAAGTATTTAGAGAAGTTGTTTAGAAACTTCTAAGGGTCTCTTGGAGCGGGTTGGAGCGTAAGGAATTGGAGCTAAACGTTGCTCAGGATCGACTTATAAACTTGGATAATTTTTGGGCTTATCGAGGTAATGATCTATGTCCCCCTATTGTAATTGGATATTACATGTTGTAGTAGTTATACTTGAGTATATTATATTGGAAGGATGATTATAAAGAATTGAACTGTATTTACATAGAAATTGTATTCTGATGGGTGTTGTATAATTGTGGAGTAGAATTGTACACGTCAGGTTAGGCGTGTAATCCCCGGGAGTTGTTGGCACAGTAGCGGGCTGGATAGGAGGAGATTTATGTGATAGCGGGCGGGGAGGTCTTTGCGAATTTTACGTAGAATAAGGAATCTTGTGTTTAGAATGTTCTACGAAGAGAGCTAGAAGTTGATATATATATTGTGGTTATTATAGGTGGATCTTTCTACGCGCGACATACTTGACTTGGCTTGTGGATTAAGCCGAAGAGGTATGTGATTCTTCCTATACTCTTGAGCATGATTGTCGTGAACTATATAGTACGGTAGACGTACATGTGTGAAATGAGTTTTGTTTATTTTAAACATAAAGTGTTATAATGGCTTTATGGGAAGTTAGTTATAACGACTTTATGAAGATAAAAGAAAGATTTGGTTTTGACAGTAAAACGACTTGATTTTGAAAGTTAAGAGACTTGATCTTGAAAGATAAGAGACTTGACTTATAACGACTTGTTTTCGGAAAAGGAGAAGTAACTTGATTTAAGTATAGGTTACTTTTTTGAAAAGAGTAAGTTAGTTGGGTTTTAAAAGAGTATACTTGATGTTGTTCTAAAAGAAAAGCACTTGGTTTAAAAAGTATAGAGTACTTGATTTTAAATGCCTTGTAAAGATTTTTACGAAGGTGAAGTAATTTGGTTTAAAAGTAAAGCGTGTTTTCTTTATATACTACAGTATTAGTATCACGTGGCTTTTACGTAAAGAGGTCTTTTGAAAGAATGAAAGTGTAGTATTTTGGGTTTGAAACCGGATTGTTGATTAAAATGAATGTATGTTGAACTTGCCTATGCTTGTCGTGATAGTCTTTGATGTGCAAGTGTTTTGTTGATGTCTTCGTGACTCTGCAGGAGGGTGGTTATCGATGATTGTTGGACATCTTGACGTTGGATTTTCCGCAGTATCGTCACTTTGAGTATCATCTTGTTATTCATTCGACATGCGACGCGATGGATGTTCCACGCGTCGTCGATAGGATGGTTTCATGGCCATTACTTAGAGTGAGATCTTGCGGCATGCGGTCATTGTGAGGTTCGGGTTGTTAGTCCATGGACCGCTAATCCATGAAGCTTGCGCTGACGAACAATCACGGCTTGATTTGTACATGTGGTTCTGAGCACACTTTAGATACTTGTCTGGTAATTTCTCGTGTATCGGTGTTTCTTTGGTAGATAGCGAGATACTTGCCTCGGCCATATCTCGTGAGACGGTTGGCTGGCTAGAATGCGTTAGCTTTGGTACTTGCCTCGGCGATTGCGTGGCTAGCTTTGGATCGTAATTAGCTTCCGCACCTTGCCCGTGAAGTTTTATGACTAGCTTTTGGAATCGGTATATAGCGATTCTACTTAGCGTCGGTTTGATGACGCAGCGGGATCTAGTGTTCGAGTTCACATATGGGTGTTGTTTTACATCATGTATGCTTGCCGCGATGAGAATGAGTTCCACGGGCATGAGTGATAGTATGGGCGTGAGTCCCATAGTTATGTGTGAGTGATTATTCTGGGGATATGCGTCCCCTTACTTGACATAACTGTTTACTTATTTCGAAATGATTTTATAAAATGATGACGTGTGATTTCATTACAGTATTTTGATTTCACATACTTGGTACTGTTATGCGACCTCCTTGGGCTGCGTTCATCCGCAGTAGAGGTACATCGGTTGTGGATCCTCGCTCATAGGATCACGATTCAACAGATTAGGAAGCTCCGTTTCTCGGAGGCTTATCTTTTGGTATGTTTCCACGAGTTGTAGGTTCTTGTACATTCTGGGTATGGCGGGCCCCTGTCCGTCATAGTTGTTATTACACTCTTAAGTGCATGTAGTCTTGTTGTGGCGGGGTTTGTAAAGGATTATGGCTGTTCGGATATGTATATATACATGAAGGCGACCGCTTTGGTCGGCTATTTTCTTATGATGTATCTTGTTTCTGTTTAAGTTTTTATTTCCGATTTTCTCGATGTTGTATCACCAGGGTTCCGGTAAGGCACGATCCACGGGCAGGTTCGTCGTGACAAAAGTGGTATCGTGGCGATTAGTCCTCGGAAAGTGTCTCTGATCGTATCTAGTAGAGTCTTGATTATCGGCGTGTTGTGCACCACACCTATAATCGTGAGGCTATGGGATATCTAGGATTGGTTTCTATTTCTTCTCACTCGAGATCGTGCCTTAGAGTCGTGTTGTAAGTTGGACTTCTTCCAGCGTATTCTTTTACGCGATTATGCCTCCACGTAAGGCAACCAGAGCCCGAAGGCAAGACAGAGGAGGCGCTAGTAGGATCTGAGAGGAGTATGAGCGCGAGCCGGCCATTACGAGATAGTGCTTCGACGGCGAGTTTTGTAGCGCCGCCAATGGCCCAGAGTTTAGAGTCGCAGCGGTGGCTGCAGAGACCACAGTACTGAGCCTCGGTCCACACCGGAGCGGGGAGACGGGTTACAAGGAGATGGCCCGATTCTAGCCGTGATCGCGGCGGACATGAGGATAATTTGGATCTGGCGGTTCGATTCAGTAGCCCGTAGTTCACCCCATCGGATAGTTTGAGGCTACGGATTTTCGAGTCAGAGCCGCCGCAGTTCTGGGTCGAGGCTTGAGGATGATCGCGAGGAGTTCATCCGTCGATTCTGAAGGATCATGCGAGTGATCAAGGCTTCGGAGACCGAGTCCGTGATTTTTGGTTCGCATCGGCTGCGTGATACCGCAGTCGACTGGTTTGATTCGTGGGAGCTGTCCCGGGGGGAGCATGCGCCTCCAGCTGTTTGGGACGAGTTCTCGGAGGCATTTCTCAGCCATTTCTTGCCTCCGCAGATGAGGAGGCCGCAGTAGCGTGTTTACGATCTTTGAGACAGGGACACACATTCGAGTACAACGTAGTTCGACTCGTTGGCTCGATATGTCCCTGCGTTAGTAGCTAATATGGAGGACAGAGTGCACCGCTACGTCACAGGGCTTGATGACTACTTGGCAGAGTCTTGTTCGGGTGTATCGCTTCAGCCGGGCATGGACATTGCCCGCATGCAGGCTCATGCACTAGGGTGTGAGGCACGGAGAGACCGACGGATTGACCAATACCAGCAGAAGAAGGCCAGGACGGTAGGGTCCTTTGGAAACTTTCAAGGCGGACCGCCGCAGCAGCAGACTAGTTATGCACCTCCGCAAGTACAAAGTGGTCCTCTGGTCTTGAGGCGGTCGGGCTCCGAGTTGAGTTTTGAGGAAGCGGGAGTGTTGGCGGATAAGCCACCCAACCTCGGTGTGGCGGTGTGGTAAAACCCATGCGAAGTGTCGCGGTATTCGAGAGTTTGTTTTACATGCGGCGGCAGGCCATTTAGCGAAGAATTGTCCGACCCGGTAGCGCGGATGTTGAGACTCGCCGCCGGGATCTGTGCGGGTTCTTCGCCGATAGCTAAGCGGGGTGTTCATATCTGCGTGCGAGGCGGCGGTCGTGGTGGAAGTTCCCAGTTCTAGCGGTCCTTGAAACCGCCTATTCTTTTGATATCAGGTATATCCTTGACCCTCTAGAGACTAGTATGCATTTGTGTTAAGATGAGTATATTTTAATTGTTATGTTCTGATAGCATTATGTTGTTGTGATTAGAAAACATGGGTAGTGTAAGATGGAAGTGGTAGCTTTCATGACGTGAATTAGTAAGATTGTTCCGGATCGGGGAACGAGAAAGTTTGGGCGCGATAGCGGGTCAGGTTGAGGCCAAGTCGCGGGTCAACCCGCAGCCCGGAATAAGGTGGGGTCAGTTCGAGGTGGTCCCGCCGGGTGGTAGGGTCACGAGGGTGCTAGGCCCAAGTTTAGGTAACCATCGTATGAGTTCGTGGATGTGTTCGACCAGAATCGGATCGTGAAGGCCGGAGATAGGCCTTAGAGTAAATTGAAGCTAGTGGGAGCTGTTGTGAGATTAGAAATGATTTCCTCGTTAGCTTGGATTTGTATGATATACTATGGCCATTGATGGCGTGATTGGTTTCGTAAGTATAGTAGTGAAGACTATACCGGCACACGTTTGTTTGGAGACTTAGAAGGAACATTCGGGACGAATGTTTCTAAGGAAGAATGTTATACCGTAGTTCCGTGGTATATATGTGAGGATGTACGTGCGAGTATACGACAGAAATTTTGGAAAGAAAGAAAGTTGTGATTTTTCGACGGAAAAGTTTCCGGTTTTTGTGAAGAAAAAGGTTCGTTAATGGGAATTGGATTCCCAGATTTGGTATTTGGACTTCGTGGATTATTTTAGAATTTTGGGATTTTATTTTCAGAAATGGTCACGTGGGGCCCACGGGAGAAATTTACGGTTTTGTGGGGCCCGCTTTGTTTTTGAGATTTTCGGAATTTTGGATATTTTCGGGAGACGAAATATTTTGGACGAATCGGGGGGCGACACGTGTCACCCCCTTGTGTGGCCATGTGGGCCGAAATTGGTGGACAAGTGGCTAGGCCACTTGTCCCTAACACTTGGCATAGTTTTCGTTTGGCCATGTGGTGTGGTGGGACCCACACACACATGGCCCAATCTTGACCATACACTTATATTGATCTTAGCCCTTGGTTCTTCTATAAATACCCCTTAGCTTGAAGAGTAAAATCATCCCCACTTGAATGCTTTCCAAAGCAAAATGTTTTCCCTCCCTTTGTGTGGATTTCGTCCCCCTCCCCTCTTGAGTAGAAATACTTTGAGTATTGTAGTATAGTCCCAAATACCTTGGCCTAGTATCCCTAGTAGTATTCCAAAGTTGTTTTAATACTAGGAGCCCGGAAATACTACTTTTTCCAAAAGTCGCAAAACGAAACCCTAGAAAAATCTTCCGAGTTTGGTGGAAGTATTTAGAGAAGTTGTTTAGAAACTTCTAAGGGTCTCTTGGAGCGGGTTGGAGCGTAAGGAATTGGAGCTAAACGTTGCTCAGGATCGACTTATAAACTTGGATATTTACAGTAGATTGTTGTATAATTGTGGAGTAGAATTGTACACGTCCGGTTAGACGTGTAATCCAGGAGTTGTTGGCACAGTAGCGGGCTGGATAGGAGGAGATTTATGTGATAGCGGGGAGGTCTTTGCGAATTTTCGGTAGAATAAGGAATCTTGTGTTTAGAATGTTCTACGAAGAGAGCTAGAAGTTGATATATATATTGTGGTTATTATAGCTGGATCTTTCTACGCGCGGCATACTTGACTTGGCTTGTGGATTAAGCCGAAGAGGTATGTGATTCTTCCTATACTCTTGAGCATGATTGTCGTGAACTATATAGTACGGTGAGCGTACGTGTGAAATGAGTTTTGTTTATTTTAAACATAAAGTATTATAATGGCTTTATGGGAAGTTAGTTATAACGACTTTATGAAGATAAAAGAAAGATTTGGTTTTGACAGTAAAACGACTTGATTTTGAAAGTTAAGAGACTTGATCTTGAAAGATAAGAGACTTGACTTATAACGACTTGTTTTGGAAAGAGAAGTAACTTGATTTAAGTATAGGTTACTTGTTTTGAAAAGAGTAAGTTAATTGGGTTTTAAAAGAGTATACTTGATGTTGTTCTAAAAGAAAAGCACTTGGTTTAAAAGTATAGAGTACTTGATTTTAAAAGCCTTGTAAAGATTTTCTGAAGGTGAAGTAATTTGGTTTAAAAGTAAAGCGTGTTTTCTTTATATACTACAGTATTAGTATCACGTGGCTTTTACGTAAAGAGGTTTTTGAAAGAATGAAAGTGTGTAGTATTTTGGGTTTGAAAACAGGATTGTTGATTAAAATGAATGTATGTTGAAATTGCATATGCTTGTCGTGATAGTCTTTGATGTGCAAGTGTTTTGTTGATGTCTTTGTCGTGACTCTGCAGGAGGGCGGTTATCGATTGATTGTTGGACATCTTGGCGTTGGATTTTCCGCAGTATCGTCGGCTTTGAGTATCATCTTGTTATTCCTTTGGACATCTTGTGCGATGGATGTTCCACGGGCATCCGCCGATGAGATGGTTTCATGGCCATGACTTCAGGTGAGATGCGGGGCACGCGGTCATTGTGAGGTTCAGTTGTTAGTCCATGGACGCTAATCCATGAAGCTTCCCGCGGTGACGAACAATCACGGGCTTGATTTGTACACGTGGTTCTGAGCACACTTTAGATACTTGTCCTGGTCATTTCTCGTGTATCGGCAGGCTGCTGGTAGATAGCTTGAGATACTTGCCTCGGTCATATCTCGTGAGATGGATGGCTTGGGTACGTTAGCTTTGGTACTTGCCTCGGCCAGTTGCGTGGCTAGCTTTTGGATCTGGTAATTAGCTTCCGTACCTTGCCCGTGAAGTTTTATGACTAGCTTTTAGGCGGTATGTAGCGATTCTACTTGGCGTCGGTTTGATAGACGCAGTGATCTAGTGTTCGAGTTCACATATGGGTGTTGTTTTACATCATGTACTATGGCGGATGAGAATGAGTTCCACGGGCATGAGTGATAGTATGGGCGTGAGACCCATAGTTATGTGTGAGTGATTATTCTGGGGATATGCGTCCCCTTACTTGACATAATTGTTTACTTATTTCGAAATGATTTTATAAAATGATGAAATGTGATTTCATTACTGATATTTTCGATTTCACATACTTGGTACTGTTATCTTGACCTCGCCGGGGCTGCGTTCATCCGCAGTAGAGGTACATCGGTTGTGGATCCTCGCTCATAGGATCACAATTCGCGTATTAGGAAGCTCCGTTTCTCGGAGGCTTATCTTTTAGTATGTTTCCACTGAGTTGTAGGTTCTTGTACATTGAGGGTATGGCGGCCTGTCCGTCATAATTGTTATTACACTCTTAAGTGCAGGTCTTTATTATGGGCGTGGTTTGTAAAGGATTGTAACTGTTCGGATATGTATATATACATGAAGGCGACCGTTTTGGTCGGCCTATTTTCTTATGATGTATCTTGTTTCCTGTTTAAGTTTTTATTTCCGCTGATTTTCTCTGATGCTGTATCACTAGGGTGCCCGGGGTAAGGCACCAGTCACGGGCCCGGGTTCGGGTCGTGACAACTAACACCCGTAGTATCAAGGTGTGTCTATTTTTCAAAGTAAGTTACTACACTTTTAGAAAACTCATTTCAAAGCTTGAAATCAAGTAACTTCAAATTTTTACAATCTAGGCAACTTATGCCTAATAATCAAAATAGACAACTTTCTTAACCTTCCATAAAGCCGTTATAACCAACTTCCCATAAAGCCGTTATAACCCTTTATGGTTTTAGACATATCCATTCCTTTTATAACCAAGAGACTTATACTTTTAAAACCAAGTATCACATACTTACAAATCAAGTTCTCAACTTTCAAAATACTTCAAGTCTCTTAATATTTAGAAAACTAGTTCCTTCTACTTTTAAACCTCAAGTAAATCACTCATTTAACTCCCCTAAAGTCATTATAAGAACCCTTAGGTTTTGGAACTAAGGCACTAGCCAAAAGGTTTGGAAGCCACTTCCTTTTCAAGACTCTATGTACTTTAAGTAAAATATTTTCACTTTTAAGAATCCAAACTTCACTAAGGCACAACTTACAATTTAAACATCAAAGTACAATCAAGGAAGTACATAGAACAAATTCTATTTTAGGCAATCCAAATACAACCAAGGAATGGATCATTTAAGGAGTAAGACATACTTTCTTTATCTTAAGGAATCATGCTAGAAGAGGAGATAGTTCACATACCTTTTCGGCTAAATCCACAAGCTAAGCCGAATACGCCGTACGTAGAATTGTCAACCTATAATGGTCACAACATGACTATCAATTTCTAGTTTCTAACATAGAATAATACTAAGTATACGGTCTCTTATTCTACGGAAAATCGGGCAGCACTTCCTTTGTTTCTACATACTTTGCCACCTTTTTCAAGGCCGAATACAATAACCAACACGCCACATTTAAGGCTCAAAACAACAACCAACCAAAGGGGATTACACGCCTTACAATACGTGTAAAATTCCGCCCCACAATTCATACCAAGTAGTTTAATACTCCAAAAGCCATTTCTCGGCCAACTTATAATCAACAACTCAAAGTCTTTTCCAATCCTTTTCCAATTCCAAGTTCTAAGGTCTAACATGTTATATAGTCATAAACAACTTCAACAACTACAATTTCCTTCTTTATACAACACGCGACTTAAACTAATAATCAACTTGAATTGTAATCTTAAGGCTAAACATGCTAGTTTTCGGATTAGGGTTCCAATAGCCAATACACTTATCAAACTTCATACTAAACATCTCATGCTTGCTAATATCCATAGCTACAACAATAAGTAAACTTTAATTGCTAAAACGACAAGATTTATACCTTTATAAGCCCTTAAAATTTCCAAGATTCAAAGTCGCGCCTTAGCAAATTCTTAGCTCCTTTCCTTTACGCTACAATCCGCTATTTGAAGCCTTTAGAAGTTCACAACCAACTTCTCTTCCATTTCCAATCCAAAACTAGGAAAACTACTTAGGTTTTCGCCTTGCGACTAACGTGAAACCGTCGTTTTTCCGCAATATTTCTATTGAGATATCCTTACAATACCCTTAGGGACCTTGGGTTTAAGTCTTGTGAATAATGGATCAAAACTACAAAATTTTGTGTGGGCAACATGTCAAACCCGAGAGCTATTTCTCATGGCACAAATGTTCTCTAATTTTTCTAAGTGTGGAAGACCATGTCTTGCACTAGTAGTATGCTTATATAATACATTGGATGGCTTAGATTAATACACTTGTGGGCTAGGATGAAGGACAATTAATGTTAAGCCAAGTGGACAAGTTGACTTGGTCAACAATCTCAAGCTTGAAGACTTATCTTCCTTGATGGTCAATGACCATTTTACCCTTACTAAAAAACGTCCAAGACCATATGTGGGGGTGCCACGTGTCTCCCTCTCATTCGTCCATAAAATTCCGTAACCCTCGTGGGCCCCACAAAACGTAAAATTCCTCGGGTGGGCCCCACATGACCAAATCCGCAAAAACAAATTTCCATAATGTTAAAAGTTCCATAATCCTCAAATAATACATTTTGAGAATGCAATTCTCATCAACGAACATTTTTCCTTTCCGACGTTCGGAAGATTTTCCGTCGGAAAAACAATTCTTCCTTTCGTACTAATTTCCAAGTCTCGTGTTCCTTACGTACTTTCTCTTATACATGTCCTGGACTTACGGGGTGTAACAAAAGGATGGACAATTGTTACACCCCGTAAATTCTAGAGGATAGATAAGTTGGCAAACATGTGTTGGAAGGATTTTGAGTTTACCTTTGAGTATTGGACCCCAGTTGTTAAGGATTGTAAGGTGTTTAAAAGGCCTAGTGTGTAGTCCGTTGAATCTAGGTCCCAACGCAACCAACCGTTCGTCGATTGGACATCGGAGTCAAAAGTTATGGAAGTTTCAAGTTTGGCGCTTGATCAAAGCAGTGACTTGATTCAGGGTTCAGTACGCGGCGCCGGAGAGCGTGGCGCCGCCGATTGTATCGAGGGTCTGCGGTGTTGGCGCCGCGCGCCGAATGCGGGGCGCGCGCCGTGCGCGCAATTATTTTCGAGTGTTAGCGCATGCGCGGCGCGGGCGCGCCGAGGCGGATTTTCATGTAAAGGAGAAAAATCAGGGATATTTTTATAAGGAGCCTATGGGAGGGTGACAAGTGTCCCTCCCATCCTTTGACCAGCGATAGAAGCCTATTTTAGGGCCAAGTCTTGGAAGACTTGGCCATTTTCATTTCAAACCCTCCCAAGAGAAAACCCCTCTCCCTTCTCTCTAGGTTTTTGAGAAACCCGCCTTGGAACCGCTGAGCTGGCGCAAGAAGGAAAAAGTGTTGGTGAACTTGTGGGAAGCGCCGTGGTTGAGTTGACGGAAGAAGTGGTAGGAAAGGGCTTTTGTGGGCTTTTCTAAAAGGTAAGAGTTTCCTTCTCGGGTTTTGAGTTAGTACTTGTGATAGTAGTATAGATCTGTGAGCCCGAGGTCATTATATTTAGAGTTTGAATAGATTTGTGAGCCTGAGGCTGTTATAGTTAAGTTTGTATAGATTTGTGAGCCTGAGGCTGTTATAGTTAAGTTTGTATAGATTTGTGAGCCTGAGGCTGTTATAGTTAAGTTGGCTTAGAGTTGGATCTTGTAGCCTTGTTGATTTCGGCCTTGTGAAAGGTGGCAAGTTAATAGAAACAAAGGAAGTTCTGTCCAATTTCCGTAGAATGTAGGGGCCTTGTACTTAGTTTACTCTACGTTCGAAACTAGAGTTTGATAGACGTTTTATGGCCCTTATAGGATTGAAGTACTACGTGTAGCATATTCTTCTTAAGGAGATAGTCTTGTGGAGCATTTTGCTTAGTGTCGATAATCGTCGCGAGGTATGTGATTCTTCCTATCCTCTTCAAAGATGACTATTTGTGAAATATATAGTGCGGTTGACGACGTGTGTTAAAGGAAATTGATTTTCCAAATTGTGTCTTGACTTGTTATGAAGTGTAAAGGGCTTCATTAGGTGTAAGAGTAGTAAGTCTTATCCGTTAGTAATGGGCACTTTCTGCTTAAAGAATGAGCCCTCTTGGTCTCATAAATGTTTATGTGGTAATTGGTTGGTTTAAAACATAAAGGGTTATAACGGCTTTATGGGAAGTCGCTTATAACAACTTTATGTGAGTAAAAGAACGGTTGTTGATTGGTAGAAGTTAAGAGACTTGATCTTGTAAGATAAGAGACTTAACTTAGAATTGTGAAAGTTTTGTAATGTATTCAAAAGTTGTAAAACCTCATTCGAGTAATGAGTAATACTTGGTTTTGAAAACTTAAGAGTTATACTAGCTTTATGGGAAGTTAGGTATAACGGCATAAGAATGTGAAATGGATTTCAAAGTGGGAACAAGTATCGAACACACCATCAGCGCTAATAAAGGAAATGGTTTCACTAATTGATTATATTAAAACCGGAGAAACCTCCATCCGCATAGAAACTAAGATAAGACAAAATGATATTACATTTCCTAGATCACGGCCGCTTAAATGAGAATCATTGATAACAAGTTCGACTTTTCTTAAAATTCCAAAGAATGAACTTAATGGATTGCAAAGGATAATGTATGGATTTTGGAAAAGAGAAGTAACTTGAGTTTGAAAGTATAAATCACTTGTTTTCAAATATCGAACTTTTCTTAAGGGAAAAGTAAATGACTTAGTTTTAAAAGGTAGGAATACTTGACCTTAAAGGAGTTAATTACTTGGACTTTTAAAAGGTATACTTGACGTTATGTTAATTGTGTTTGAAGTACGTGTTTTAAACATGAATGTGTGTGATACTACGTGTGATAGTATCGTATGGTTTCTACGTAAAGAGAGGTCTTTGAAGGTAGGAAAGAATGTAGTATTTTGGGGTTGGAACCCGGTTTGTCGACTTAAACGAAGGTACTTTAAGTCATGTGTAACTTTTTGTGCTTGTGGTGATAGTTTTGTTGTTGTGCAAGTGTTTGACTTTGTGCTACCGAGTCTCTCGACGGCTCGGATATCGGGTGGTATGATGGACGACATCGACACGTTGGGTAGCCGGGTATGCTTCCACTATATTGATCCTTTGGGACATATCGACACGCTGGGTAGCCCACGTATGCTTATTAGGAGTGTTATCTTGTAAACCGTTTGGACATACCGACACGTTGGGTAGCCCAGTATGCGTCCACGATGAGTATTATCTCGGTATTTGTTCGACATACCGACCGCAGCCCACGAGTATGCGTCCACAGTGAGTATTATCTTGTTATTTGTTTGGACATACTGACACGTTGGGTAGCCCACGAGTATGCGTCCACAGTGAGTATTATCTGGGTATTTGTTTGGACATACTGACCCGTTGGGTAGCCCACGAGTATGCGTCCACAGTGAGTATTATCTTGTTATCGTCAGACATACCGACACGCTGGGTAGCCCACGAGTATGCGCCCACCGCGAGTACTATCTTGTTATTGGGTTCGACATACCGACACGCTGGGTAGCCCACGAGTATGCGCCCACTTTGAGTAATGATCTTTCGCGAGTCCCTGACTTGAGGTGATTTGATTTGACTGAACTGTATATACGTGGTGTACTGTAGTTTGGTTATCATACATGTCTCCTGTTTTCCTTATAGACTATTATGATTTCATTTACGATTTTTTTCTCGCTTCGCATACCTGCACTGTTGTTATCGACTTCTTCGGCCGCTCATGCCGCAGTCGAGATACATCGCTTGTCGATCCGCACCCTTTGGATCGCTGTTCGGTTCGTAAAGCTCCATTCCTTCGAGACTTTGTCACTGTACGGTTCCTCAAGTTGTAGAACTTTTGTACATTCGTGGTATGGCGGCCCCGTCCGCCAGAGATGTTATAAAAATTCTTGAGGTCCAGAGTAATCATGCAAGGCGGATTGTAATCGCTCGTGTTAGTTATTTTTCGTAAAAGGTAACCGCTTGGTTAGCCTGCTTTCTTTTCATTGGTTATCATGTATGAGTTTTAATTTCCACGATTTTCTCCGATGTTGTTTGACTACTTGGGTGCCGGGTAAGGCACGATCGCGTCCGGCCGGTCGTGACAGTGGTATCGAGCGCTTAGTCTCTGAAAGTGTCTACGCATCGTGTCTAAGTAGAGTCTTGATTATCGATGTGTTGTGCACCACATCTATAATCGAGGTCATGGACATTTAGGATTGGTTTCTATTCTTCTCATTCCGAGATCGTGCCTTAGAGCCGTTGTAAGTCGGACCCTCCGACGTGTTTCGCTTTTACCGCTATGCCTCGCGAAGGCAACCAGGCCCGTGGCGGCAAAGCAGAGGAGTCTGCGAGTAGCAAATGGCGCCTCTACAGAGACCACAAGATTGAGCCTCCACCCCACGGCCCGGAGCAGAGACGGGTTACGCGAGTCGCCCGATTATCGCCGTGGTCAGGGCTGACACGAGGATAGGCCGACGCAGCAGCCCAAAGAGCACCGCGGTTCACCCGAGATCGGATAGTTTGAGGTCGCGGACTTTCTCGAGTCAGGCCCGCCAGAGTTCTACTGTCGAGGCCGAGGATGATCCGCAGGAGTTCATCCGACGCCATAAATGATCATGAGAGTGATCAAGGCATCGAGACCGAGCCGCTGGTCCTAGGTTCGCATCGGCGCGTGATACCGCTAGCCGATCGTTTGATTCGGAGCTGTCCCGGGAGGGCATGCACTTCCAAATGACGGGACGAAGTTCTCGAGGCATTTCTTGCACATTTCTTGCCTCGCTGCATGGCGAGGACTCGCCGGCAGATTTTTGATGTTGAGGCGCAACCGCGACGGTCAGAGTACAACGTGGAGTTTAACTCACTAGCTCAGACGCCCCGCGTTAGTAGCCGGCATGGAGGACAGAGTGCACCGCTATGTCACGAGGCTTGATGACTATTTGGCGCAGAGTTGCTCGAGTAGCTCTTCAGCCGGGCATGGACATTGCCCGCAAGCAGGCTCATGCACTATGATGTGAGGCACGTAGGAGTCGACTGAAAGACCAAGATCAGCATAGTAGGGCCAAGGCAGCACGGTCCTTTGGTGACCTTCGGCGGCAAATTTCAAGAAGAAAGTTAGTTATGCGCTCCGCCAAGACGAGTGCTCCACCGCCGGGGCGTTCGAAAATTGCGAGCGGTCGGGGCTCCGTGGTTTCGGTTTTTGGGGATCGGGATGTTAGTCGGATGGGACCACCCTTACCTCGCGACCATTGTGGTAGGCTCCACGATGGGAGTGTCGTGCTAATAGGGAATCTGCTTTACATGCGCCACCGCCATTTTGCAGGAATTGTCCCACCAGAGATAGCGAGGGTGAGATTCACCTTCGATCGGTGGATCGATTCACCTCCTCCTTTTGTGCGTCGTCTCGAAAGAACATGAGTAGAACGACAAGAAGGAAGTGAAGCAATGGTTACAGGTATGTTCTTAACCTCAGAGTATTGTATGCTTTGATGTTGTGGTGATGTGTTGAGTGCTATGTTCGTAGCTTTGTGTATATAATGTGATTTGGAAGCATGGTTAATAAAGAGGTAAGTGGGGATGAGAAAAATTTTGAACCTTAGAATTTATAACAATGAGACCTTAGATGTAAGCGCCGCTTGGGTAGAAGCTTTCATCGTTAATCCTTGTCGAGTGTATGGTATACATGGAGTTTTGTGTGATGATTCCATGGGTAGTTTATGGATGGAAGTGGTAGCTTCCATGACGTGGATTAGTAAGATGGACGAGTCGAGGTAGTGACTCAGGTGGTAGAAACGAGAAGTGGATCGAATTGTGGAACGGTACTAGAGAGGGGTGTGAGTGTACAAGGAAGGTACGCCGAGTAAGGAGAGTATCCTTTAGACCAAGGAGGAGAAAATAGTGATGTTTGCGTTAGAGGTGATTTCCGTTAGAATGGAATTGAGACGCGTGATTTCTATATTATGGCCATGAGAGGCATAAATGAGTTTTGTAGGTATAGTAGTGAAGACTATACCGCGCATGTGTTCTCAAGACTTAGAAGGAACATTCGGGACGAATGTTTCTGAGGGGGGAAGAATGTTACACCCCGTAAATTCTAGAGGATAGATAAGTTGGCAAACATGTGTTGGAAGGATTTTGAGTTTACCTTTGAGTATTGGACCCCAGTTGTTAAGGATTGTAAGGTGTTTAAAAGGCCTAGTGTGTAGTCCGTTGAATCTAGGTCCCAACGCAACCAACCGCTCGCCGATTGGACATCTGAGTCAAAAGTTATGGAAGTTTCAAGTTTGGCGCCAATAAGTAAAGCGTTGACTTCGGGTTCAGCGCGCGCCGAGAGCAGGCGGCGCCGATTGTACTGAGGGTCTGCGGGTGTTGGCGCCGCGCGCCGAATGCAGGCGCGCGCCAGACGCGTGCAATTATTTCGGAGTGAGCACACTGGCCGGCGGGGCGCGCGCCGAGGCGGATTTTCATGTAAAGGAGAAAAATCAGGGATATTTTTATAAGGAGCCTATGGGAGGGTGACAAGTGTCCCTCCCATCCTTTGACCAGCGATAGAAGCCTATTTTAGGGCCAAGTCTTGGAAGACTTGGCCATTTTCATTTCAAACCCTCCCAAGAGAAAACCCCTCTCCCTTCTCTCTAGGTTTTTGAGAAACCTGGCCTTAGGGAACTGTTGGAGCGGCGGCAAGAAGGAAAAAGTGTTGGTGAACTTGTGGGAAGCGCTGGTGGTTGAGTTGACGGAAGAAGTGGTAGGAAAGGGCTTTTGTGGGCTTTTCTAAAAGGTAAGAGTTTCCCTTCTCTGGGTTTTGAGTTAGTACTTGTGATAGTAGTATAGATCTGTGAGCCTGAGGCTGTTATATTTAGAGTTTGAATAGATTTGTGAGCCTGAGGCTGTTATAGTTAAGTTTGTATAGATTTGTGAGCCTGAGGCTGTTATAGTTAAGTTTGTATAGATTTGTGAGCCTGAGGCTGTTATAGTTAAGTTGGCTTAGATTTGGATCTTGTAGCCTTGTTGATTTCGGCCTTGTGAAAGGTGGCAAGTTAATAGAAACAAAGGAAGTTCTGTAGAATGTAGGGGCCTTGTACTTAGTTTACTCTACGTCGAAACTAGAGTTTGATAGACGCTACGGCCCTTATAGGATTGAAGTACTACGTGTAGCATATTCTTCTTAAGGAGATAGTATCGTGGAGCATTTTGCTTAGTGTCGACAATCGTCGCGAGGTATGTGATTCTTCCTATCCTCTTCAAAGATGACTATTTGTGAAATATATAGTGCGGTTGGCGACGCGGTGTTAAAGGAAATTGATTTTCCAAATTGTGTCTTGACTTGTTATGAAGTGTAAAGGGCTTCATTAGGTGTAAGAGTAGTAAGTCTTATCCATAGTAATGGGCACTCGGTGCTTAAAGAATGAGCACTCTTGGTCTCATAAAAGTTTATGTGGTAATTGGTTGGTTTAAAACATAAGGGTTTATAACGGCTTTATGGGAATTAAGTTATAAAAACTTTATGTGAGTAAAAGAACGGTTGTTGATTGGTAGAAGTTAAGAGACTTGATCT
The DNA here is from genome assembly GCA_029844215.1 of Przewalskia tangutica. Classification (NCBI taxonomy): domain Eukaryota; kingdom Viridiplantae; phylum Streptophyta; class Magnoliopsida; order Solanales; family Solanaceae; genus Przewalskia; species Przewalskia tangutica. The sequence continues at coordinate 55,694,280 of CM056729.1, read as the reverse complement.
TGTAAGATAAGAGACTTAACTTAGAATTGTGAAAGTTTTGTAATGTATTCAAAAGTTGTAAAACCTCATTCGTGAGTAATGAGTAATACTTGGTTTTTGAAAACTTAAGAGTTATACTAGCTTTATGGGAAGTTAGGTATAACGCATAAGAATGTGAAATGGATTTCAAAGTGGGAACAAGTATCGAACACACCATCGCAGCTAATAAAGGAAATGGTTTCACTAATTGATTATATTAAAACCAGAAACCTCCATCCGCATAGAAACTAAGATAAGACAAAATGATATTACATTTCCTAGATCATGGCTTAAATGAGAATCATTGATAACAAGTTCGACTTTTCTTAAAATTCCAAAGAATGAACTTAATGGATTGCAAAGGATAATGTAATCCGATTTTGGAAAAGAGAAGTAACTTGAGTTTGAAAGTATAAATCACTTGTTTTCAAATATCGAACTTTTCTTAAGGGAAAAGTAAATGACTTGGTTTTAAAAGGTAGGAATACTTGACCTTAAAGGAGTTAATTACTTGGACTTTTAAAAGGTATACTTGACGTTATGTTAATTGTGTTTGAAGTGCGTGTTTTAAACATGAATGTGTGTGATACTACGTGTGATAGTATCGTATGGTTTCTACGTAAAGAGAGGTCTTTGAAGGTAGGAAAGAATGTAGTATTTTGGGGTTGGAACCGGTTTGTTGACTTAAACGAAGGTACTTTGAGTTGTGTGTAACCTGTCTGTGCTTGTGGTGATAGTTTTGTTGTTGTGCAAGTGTTTGACTTTGTGCTACCGAGTCTCTCGACGGAGGGCCGGATATCGGGTGGTATGATGGACATATCGACACGTTGGGTAGCCCACGTACGCATGCTTCCACTATATTGATCCTTTGGGACATATCGACACGCTTGGGTAGCCCACGTATGCTTCTATTGGGAGTGTTATCTTGTAAACTGTTTGGACATACCGACACGCTGGGTAGCCCACGCAGTATGCGCCCACAGAGTATTATCTCGGGTATTTGTTTGGACATACCGACCGCTGGGTAGCCCAGTATGCGTCCACAGTGAGTATTATCTTGTTATTTGTTTGGACATACTGACACGTTGGGTAGCCCACGAGTACGCGCCCACAGTGAGTATTATCACGGGTATTTGTTTGGACATACCGACCGCTGGGTAGCCCACGCAGTATGCGCCCACGGTGAGTATTATCTTGTTATTGGTTGGGACATACCGACACGCTGGGTAGCCCACGAGTACGCTGCGCCCACCGCGAGTACTATCTTGTTATTGGGTCGACATACCGACACGCTGGGTAGCCCACGAGTATGCGCCCACTTTGAGTAATGATCTTTCGGCGCGAGTCCCCGACTTGAGGTGATTTGATTTGATCGAATCAGATATACGTGGTGTATCGTAGTTTGGTTATCATACATGTCTCCTGTGTTCCTTATAGACTATTATGATTTCATTTACAGTACTTTTTTTTCTGTTTCGCATACTCTGCACTGTTGTATCGACTTCTTCGGGCCGCGTTCATGCCGCAGTTGAGATACATCGCTTGTTGATCCGCACTTTGGATCGCTGTTCGCCTCGAAGCTCCATTCCTTCTGAGACTTTGTCACTTGGTACGGTTCCTCAAGTTGTAGAACTTTTTGTACATTCAGGTATGGCGGGCCCCGTCCGCCGAGATGTTATAAAAATTCTTAGAGGTCTGTAATCGATGTGCGAGGTGATTGTAACTGCTCAGTGTTAGTTATTTTTCATAAAAGGTAACCGCTTGGTTAGCCTGTTTTCTCTTTTCATTGGTTATCATGTATGAGTTTTAATTTCCGCTGATTTTCTCTGATGTTGTTTGACTACTTGGGTGCCCGGGTAAGGCACCAGTCGCGGGCCCGGTTTCGGGTCGTGACAACAATATTCAAATTCATGACGGAGGAGGTACGCACGAATGTGCTCCACGGAGGCCCTTATATGGTCTTTGGAAAAACTATGATGTTAAAACCAATTGACAAAGGAGTATTACTAACGGATGACCTATTCATGGATATCCTGATATGGGTCACCTTCCATGACATCCCACTTTCGGTTTGGAGTGCTTCAGGCCTTAGTAAGATTGCATCGCGTGTGGGGAAACCTCTTTACACAGACCAATTTACCAAAGAAAGGTCTAAGATGAACTATGCAAGAGTCTTGGTGGAAGTTGATGTTAGTAAAGAGCCGGTCACAGAATTTGGTGTTAAACTGCCCGACAATCGAAGATACATCCAAAAAGTGAAATATGAAAACTACCCTGATTTTTGTTATCATTGCGCCTCTTTTGGTCACAACCATTTGAAGTGTAAGAATCTAATGCAAGACAACCTCACTCATGAAACCCAGAAATCCTTCAACCCTTCAGTAACGCCTTGCAATGGAGGTGTCTCTTCTAGCTCTGGTCATACTATGGTTGCGGGCTACCATGGTCCTTCTACCACTGATCCTGTTATATCCCGTATTTCCAGAGTATGTACGTGAGGGCGTACGTACAAAAGTTTAAGCCTTAAGTAGGCATTAGGGACGAATTTGTGCACTTGCAAAAGAATCGCTTTTCCGACTAAACGCTTTTCCGGACTTCATGGCGAAGGGAAAAATACGGTTGCAACATTTATAATTTTTGCGGATTTTTCCGAGAGAGGAAATATTTTGGACCAACGAGAGGGTGACAAGTGTCACCCTCAAGTGGACGAATTTAAGGGCCATTCTTGGCGTTTTTTTGTAGTCAAGGGTTGGTAGGATATTTTGTGTGGTAGATTGATAAGGTGGGACATACACACACATGTCCAAATCCTCACCCTACACTTGCCCACCACTTGGCTTAATCCTAGCCCTTGAAAGTCCTATAAATACCCCTTAGTCAAGGAATTCTTCATCCACACTTGAGAAAATCCAAGGCAAAACCCTCCTCCTCTTTAGCTCTCGTCCTACCTTCCTCCCCTTTGAGAAACCTTGGCCAAGCCAACCCCCTTCCTTGAGTGTTTTCAGAATACACCCCTTGGTAGAAAAGTATTTCTCCAAGTATTGTTACTATTCCAAAATACTCGCCCAAATACCTTGTAGTATTCCAAGGTTACACCTATACTAAAAGCCCAGAAATACTTTTATACTTCCCTTCAGTCACAAAAACGAAACCCTAAGGAAATCTTCATAGCGAGTTGAAGTATTAAGAAGAAGTTGTGTAGAACTTCTAAGGGTTGTTTGAGCGGTTGAGCGCCCAGAGTAGGAGCTAAACGTTGCTCAGGATCGACATTAAAACTTGGATAATTTTGGGCTTATCGATGTAAATACTCTTGTCCTTCTATTGTAATTGGAAATTACATACTTTAGTAGTATAGAAATGAGTATAAGACGTATATAAGGATGGTATAAAAGAAGAGAATTGAATTGAAATCACATCAGAAGAATATTAAAGAAGAAGACTGAATCAGACTTACATAGGATTTATTCTGATGACTTGTGTAGTTTGGCGGGTAGGGAAGTGCTGCCCAATTTTCCGCAGAATAGTCTAGACGTTGATAGACTTGTATGACCGTTATAGGTTGAAGTACTGCAAGTAGCGTATTCTACTCGAAGGGTGGAAAGGGCTAGCCGGATTACAGTACTTTGGAGCTATTTGCTAATAGTCGATAATCGTCGCGAGGTATGTGATTCTTCCTATCCTCTTGAGCATGATATTTTAAAAGAATATATATAGTACGGTAGACGTACGTGTGTTATTTCAATGTCGTTTGACTTGAGTTTTAAATAATAAAGAATCTTGAAGTATTTCAAAAGAATTAAGAATCGTTTTTGAAAGAAGAGTAATACCTGGTTTTAAAAGCTTAAGAGTTATACTAGCTTTATGGGAAGTTAGGTATAACGACTTAAGAAAGATAAAAGAATGGTTTATTGATTTTTGAAGTTAAGAGACTTAATCTTAAAAGATAAGAGACTTGACTTAATTGAACTGATATGAAAGTTGTTAAGAAGTGTGAAACCTCATTCGTGAGTAATGAGTACTTGGTTTTAAAGAATAATGTTTTACTGATTTCGGAAATGAGAATAAGTATCGAATGAACCACTGCAGCGTTAATAAAGGAAAATGTATTGACAAATAAGTAATTAGATTAAAACCAGTAGAAACCTCCATCTGCATAGAAGCTAAGATAAGACAAAATTGTATTACATTTCCTAGATCATGGCTGCTTTAATAAGATTGTTATAAACAGGAATAACCTACTCACACATAAGGCATATGCTGCTCAAATTGTTTTAAAAGAGAATTACGTTATTAAATGATTAAGACTATCAACTATGAAATCTTTCGAAAATAAGAGACGTGAATATTTGAAATTAGGCAAACTTGAACTTTGGAAAAGAATGTTGTAACTTGATTTTAAAAGGAGAAGTGTTTTGGTTTAAAAAGGAAAGTATGGAAGTTGTTTTGGTTTACCTAAAAATGTTAGTCACCCTATTTTTATAATACGGGCATCGGGTGACCTTTGTAAAAGAAATGGATCTTTTAAAAAGAATTTAACGTACGTAGTACTTTGGGGTTAAAACCTGGACTTTGGCATAAAATGAAAGTACCTTGAGTTGTGTGTAACTTTCCTATGTTTGCGTGTGATAGCCTTGTCGTGCTAGTATTGTATTTATGTACCACCGCGTCTCTCAATGGAGGGCCGGCTGATTTGTTATGATATTACTTGGACGCACTAGCGGTGACGGAGAATTCCACCGCACGCCTCGCTGATAGTGTTATTCCATGGACTAGCTCTCCACGAGGTTTTACCGATTCGGCCAGTATCCGTGGTTGGCTTCGTACTTGCCCCGCCTCGTGGCTGATTCGCCTTGGTACCGGTAGTTAGCCTTCGCAGCTTGCCCTGCTCGCTTAGTGGCGAAGTCTCGTGATACGGCCTTGGTATCGGTAGTTAGCCCTCGTGCCCCGGCCACTACGTGACACGGCTCGTATCCGTAGTTGGCCAGACTTGCCCCGTGTCGCCTCGTGGCGAGTCTCGTGATACTACCTTGGTATCTCGTAGTTAGCCCTCAGACTTGCCCGGCCACCACGTGACACGCCTTGTATCCGTAGTTGGCTTCGTACTTGCCGTGACGCTCCGTGGTTTGATTGTATAGTATTGTTAGTACGGCTTTGGTATCTGGTAGTTGGCCTTCTTAGTTACCCCGTACGGTTTTATGACTCAGGTAGGACTTGGTGTTCATGTGTACTCCTTGGTGTTATTATATCATAGACTGCCGGCAGTGAGGAAGGTATTCCACGGGCATGATTGATGTTGAGGGCGTGAGACCCATAGTTATATTTGAGTGATGACTTGGAGGGCGTGAGTCCCTGACTTACATGACTGCTTATTTATTGCAGGATCGTAGTTTGGTTATCATACATGTCTCCGATTTATATAGACTACTATGATTTCATTTACGATTTTCGCCACATACTTGGTACTGTTGTCGACTCTTCGGGCCGCGTTCATGCCGCAGTAGAGGTACACCAGCTTGTTGATCCTCGCTCATGGATCACAGCGTATTAGGAAGCTCCGCTTTCCGAGGCTTATCTTTTGGTATAGTCCTCACATCCGTAGGTACTTGTACATTGTGGTATGGCGGGCCCCGTCCCGCCATGTTGTATAAAACTCTAGAGGTCCGTAGTAATCGCTTGTGGGTGGTTTGTAAGGATGTAATCGCTCCAATTTTTAATTATATATACAAGAAGGTAACCGTTTGGTTGGCCTGTTTTATATTGATATCTCTTGTTCATGTTTAAGCTTTTATTTCCTCTGATTTTCTCTGATGTTGTATCACTAGGGTGCGGTAAGGCACTACCACGCCCGGATCGGTCGTGACAGATCCACCTCTCCTCAACATCCCGTGGATAGTGTTAACTTGATGGAAGTTGAGAATATTGTGCAACCACTGCCGCATATCCCCGGAAGTGTTGGGGAGGCTCTGAACCTTCAAATCCATCCGGTTTCGGATCTTCCTGGCCCTTCGTGCTTACGGGTATCTCTCGGGGGGTCCTCTGATCAACACCCCATTTCTGGTCTTGCACAACATGAGAGGCTGAGGAAGGACACTTTGCAGACTGAAAAGAACACATCAACTGACCCGCATACTCCTCTAGATGCGGGTACTTGTAGGAGTTCTAAAGAAGAGCTTAACCTCGCAACACGTTGCATTAACTTCGAGCGCGGTGAGCATAGCATTATTGAGACTCCTTCCTTGGCTTCTAATGACAAGGATGAAGGATGGAAAGAAGTTATTTCAAGGAGGAATATCAGTTTGACAAGAAATGCGAAGCGCGGGGGTGCTATTAAACCCTCCATTATTTCCTAATGAAAATTCTTTGTTGGAATGTCTGTGGTCTTTGCGGACAGAGGGATAGGGCAGCCACACAATCTCTTGTGTGTAGGCTTGCAAAACAGCATGATGTGGCTTTGGTCTGCCTAATAGAAACTAAATTCAACCGATTACGGATGGACTCTTTTTCTTCTCAAAGATTTCGTGCTTGGAAATTTTGCTCCAACATTGATTTCATTGATGGCGGAAGAATGCTAGTACTATGGGACCCCTCCAGAGTTAATTGTGGCGTGCTTGGTATGGACTCTCAACATATCCATGTCCAAGCACGTTGTAACATTTCTCAAGTTTCCTTTCTTGCTACGTTTGTTTATCCGGTCTATAGCATTCCGGAACGAAGGAAACTTTGGCACCATCTCACCCACTGCACGTATTGTCATGCCTTGGATGATCATTGGAGACTTTAACACTTATTGCCACCCTCAAGACAAGGCAGGTGGTCCTCCACTCACGCCGTATGCACTTAGGGATCTCGGGGAATTCAGAATTGCTCACGGACTTGATGACACTCCTTCTAAGGGGTCCTTCTATACTTGGACGAATGGCTCAATTTGGTCCAAGCTTGATAGAGTGTTAATGAACCAGCATTGAAGTGACTTGAACCTTGAATGCTCAGCAAACTTTTTGCCTATGGAACCAGTCTCGGATCATTGCCCCGTGATTGCTTCGGTAATCTCATCTTGTGGTATTGGGAAACAGCCTTTCAAGTTTATGAACATGTGGCTCTCACACCCCGCCTTTGAGAATATCCTATCTTCATGTTGGAAGCAAAGTGTCTTTGAAACTTCCCAATTCACATTAGTCACAAAATTGAAGTCGCTAAAGAAGCCATTGCGGGATTTAAACTCTAGTGAATTCGGAAGTATTGAACAAAGAACTAATGCGGCTAACATAGAATTTAAGGAGGCTATAAATGAGCATATGGAGAATCCCTTTGATGAAGACTTAAAAGCCAAGGTGAAGTCCTTAAGAGCTAAATTCAATCACCTCATTGAATCCGAGAGACACTACTTAAGACAAAAGGCGAGGTAAAAACATTTGATTGGAAGTGATAGGTGCTCCAAATACTTCCATAGCTTGATCAAGAGACGCAATGTTAAGAACTCGATTACTTATCTTGTAAAGGACAATGGCAATACCACAACATCTCCCAATGAAGTAATAGGCATGCTGGTTGAGTTCTATAAAGGACTTCTTGGCTCCTCTCAACCCGTAACAAGCATCAACCTTGCGGTGCTAGATTGTGGTCCGAAACTAGAGGAGGAAGACGGTTCAATACTTCTACATCCTGTCTCCCAAAAGGAGGTTTGGGATGCTCTATCAGATATTGGCAATGACAAAGCACCTGGCCCGGATGGTTTTTCAGCCGCCTTCTTCAAGAATAGATGGAAAGATGTGGGACAAGATGTAGTAAGGAGTATACAAGAATTCTTCTCTTCCGGTGTGCTCTTGAAGCAAGTGAACCATACTATACTCACCCTTCTACCCAAAACTGATCGGGACCCCAAGGTGAGTGACTTTAGACCAATTGGATTGACAAATGTGGTATACAAGATCATTACTAAGATTCTAGCTAACCGGATGGCAAGGTTTCTTCCGGCATTAGTTGATAAATGCAAAGGTGCATTTGTGAAAGGAAGAAACATGGTTGAGAATGTCTTCTTTGCCCAGGAACTCGTGAGAGGCTATAATAGAACTAGAGTTTCGCCAAGGTGTATGCTCATGGTGGATCTTCGGAAAGCTTTTGACACAGTCTCCTGGAATTTCCTCGAATCGGTGCTAAAAGGTCTCAAGTTCCCGGACAGATTTATAAGGTGGATTATGGAATGTGTAAGCTCAACTTCTTTCTCACTTTCAATCAATGGAGAATTGCATGGCTACTTTACGGGTAAACGCGGCTTGAGGCAAGGTGATCCAATGTCTCCTATGCTGTTTATCCTATGCATTGAATACCTTTCCAGAATGCTCAAGCTCAAAACTTCGGATAGATCATTTGCTTTCCATCCTAAGTGCAAAAGACTAGGCGTCTCTCACCTTGCCTTTGCGGATGATCTTATGCTTTTTGCAAAAGGGGATGTATATTCGGTTAGTGTTCTTATGGATTGTCTTGAAGACTTGGAGGCGGTTTCTGGCCTAACTCTCAACCCATCAAAATCTTCCATCTACATTGCGGGAGTGCAAGATTATATCCGCAACTTGATCTTGGCAAGAGTTGGCTGCCCTTTAGGAGTCTTTCCCGTGCGGTACTTAGGGGTCCCTTTGTCTCATATCTCTGTCTCTGTGGATCAGTTTGCACCTTTCACTAGTGCAATCTCAGGTTACATTCAGAAATGGGGACACCACTCACTCTCATATGCGGGTAAATTGGAGCTTATTAGATCGGTGGTTCAGGGAGTTGAGAGCTTTTGGTTTCGAGCTCTTCCCATTAGCTCATCATTGCTCAACAAGGTTCGCTCTACTTGTATCCAGTTCTTATGGGGTGGCAAGCCACCAAGAGTCGCTTGGGATGAAATTTGTGTGCCTCAATCTGAAGGAGGCCTAGGCCTCATGGACATCAAAGTATGGAATCACGCCTTGCTCTCTCGCTCCATTTGGCAAGCTCACACTAAGGCGGATACATTATGGGTTCAATGGATTTATAGCTACTACTTGAAGAATCAATCCATTTGGGATTATGAGGTACGCCCTAGAGATTCACCCTTATTCAAGAAGCTTTGTGGCATCCGTGACACTTTCATAAGCATCTTTGGGAATCAAGGAAACACTATTGCCGGCTTGGAGAAGTGTTGCATCGAGGGGAAATTTGATTCGGGTCTTGTGTATGACGTCTTGCGGACCCCGAGAGAACATAAGCCTTGGATGTCTCAAATTTGGAAAGGTTACATTCCTCCTAAATTCTCATTCACAGTTTGGCTCACTTGTAGGAAGCGTCTTGCTACTAAAGATACTCTCTCCTTCCTCAACATAGAAGATAAGTCTTGCGGATTCTGCAAGCGTGCCAATGAGACTAGGGCTCATCTCTTCTTCTCATGCCCCTTCACTCTCAAGATTTGGAAGCACACAAAAGAATGGTTGGGAATTAGAAGAGAAATGACAACAATTGAAAATGCACTCAAGTGGATCAAGAAAGAACATCGTGGGACTAGCATTCGATCGAAAGCCATCCTACTTTCCTTTTGCATAGTAGTATATGAGATTTGGAGAACAAGGAATGAAATACTATTTGCGGGAACTATGTCAACTGTGGATGAGATTGTGGCAAAAGTTCAAACAACAACATATAGAATTCTTTATGATTTAATCCCCTATTGTAACGTCACCTCTGAGTGAACACCCCTTCTCCCCTTCATTTCTTGTTTTTTGTTACGTTGAGGATTGAGAACCCTCAATGATTGATTGTAAGTTCCCTGTTTCTTCTTAGTAATAACATTACCATTTACCCGGGGAAAAAAACAATTAGTCTCATTGTTAGTAAGGCACAATATATTGTTAATTTGGTTGTCATACATGTCTCCAACTTTATTTTTAGACTTATGATGTAAATTACAGTATTTCCAGTTTTATATACTTGGTACATTTTGTAATCGACCCTTTCTGAGCTGCGCTCATGCCGCAGTAGGGTAAGGTGTCTGGATCCTCACTATTAGGATCACTGATCATTTGTCAGAAAGCTCCATTTCTCCGGAGGCTTGTCATTTGGTACGGTTTCCCGGTTGTTGTTGTAGATTTATGTACATTCAGGGGTATGGCGGGGCCCTGTCTCATCACAGTTGTATGTATATATTCTTAGAGGTTTGTAGTCATATCTTGTGGATTGGGTTGTAACAGAAAAAAACAAAGGGATGTAACTGTTTTTTTGGGTTATGTATATTCTTTTGGAAGGTGGCCTTATTGGCTAGCCTGTTGATATTTCACGACTAGTACTTTATGAGTTTTATGTATGTTACCGCTATTCTCTCGATGTATACTGAAGGGTGCCTGTAGGCACCACGCGGCCCGATGGCGGTCGTGACAAAAGTGGTATGAGCGCTAGTCCTCGGAAAGTGTCTTCGACCGTGTCTTGTAGTCTTGGTTATCGGTGTGTTGTGCACCACATCTATAATCGTGAGGTCTGCAGACATTTAGGATTGGTTTCATTTTTCTCTCTCTGAGATCGTGCAGTAGAGCTGTCTTATTAGGTTGAATCCTCTCTGATCTATTCTTATGTATCAGTTATGTCTCCACGGAAGGCGACCAGGGCCCAGAAGGGCAAGGAAGAAGTAGGAGCTGCTAGTGGTACACAGAGGGTTATCAGGACTCAGTGCATCGTGCTCGAGGTCAGGCCTGCAATGAGTTCGATTACACCGCAGTGTTAGAGGAGCCGAGAGCAGCCGCAGCTCCAGAGGTTCCGATACCTGAGCCTCCAAAGGCCTCGGGCCAGGCGGAGTATAGAGATTATAGAGAGCAGATCAGGTTATTGACTAGCATAGTGGCTGGGCAGCGCCGACAGGAGCATGTAGCTAACCCTAGAGCCGACAGTTTAAGGATTCGGGATTTTCTGGGTTGTATTCCACCCGAGTTCTATGGTTCGAGATCTGAGGATGATCCTCAGGAGTTCATTCGGCAGATACAGCGGACTATGCAGGTACTTAGGGCCTCGGAGACAGAGTCAGTTGTGCTAGCTTCTTACCGGTTACGCGATATTGCGTTGAACTGGTTTGAGTCATGGGAACTGTCTAGAGGTGTGGGTGCTCCTCCAGCTGTTTGGGATGAGTTCACAGAGGCCTTCCTTGATCACTTTTTGCCTCCTGAGATGAGGAGAGTGTTACACCCCGTAAGTCCAGGACATGTATAAGAGAATGTACGTAAGGAATCAAGACTTGAAATTGGTACGAAAGAAAGAATTGTTTTTCCGACGGAAAATCTTTCGAATGTCGGAAGGGAAAAATGTTCGTTGTTGAGAATTGGATTCTCAAAATGCATTATTTGAAGAGTATGGAACTTATTAACATTATGGAAATTTATTTTTACGGATTTGGTCACGTGGGGACCACCCGAGGAATTTTACGTATTGCGGGGCCCACGAGGGTTACAGAATTTTATGGACGAATGAGAGGGCGACACATGGCACCTCCCCCACATGGTCTTGGACGAAAATACAAGGGTTAAATGGTCATTGACCATTAAAGATGAATAAGTCTTCAAGCTTGAGATTGTTGACTTGTCAACTTGTCCACTTGGCTAATTATCCAAGTGTTCTTCATCCTAGCCACACATTTCTTATAATCTAAGCCTTCCATTGTGTTATATATACACTACACTAGTGCAAGACTAGTCTTCAACACTTAGAAAATTTCACAACATTTTCTTGTTGCTAAAGTTGCTCTCGGGTTCACCCTCAAATCCACACAAAATTTTTGTAGTTTTGATCCATTATTCACAAGACTTAAACCCAAGGTCCCTAAGGGTATTGTAAGGATATCTCAATAGAAAGATTTCGGAAAAATGACGTTTTCACGTTAGTCGCAAGGCGAAAACCTAAGTCGTTTTCACAAGTTTGGATTGGAAATGGAAGAGAAGTTGGTTGTGAACTTCTAAAGGCTTCAAATAGCGGATTGGAGCGTAAAGGAAATGAGCTAAGAATTTCTAAGGAGCGACTTTGTATCTTGGAAATTTTAAGGGCTTTTAAAGATATAATTCTTGTCGTTTTAGTAATTAAGATTACTTATTGTTGTAGCTATGGATATTAGCAAACATGAGATGTTTATATTATGAAGTTTGATAAGTATATTGCCTATTGGAACCCTAATCCGAAAACTAGCATGCTTAGCCTTAAGGTTACATTTCGATATGATTATAAGTATAAGTCGTCACATGTTATATAAAGAATGAAATTGTAGTTGTTGGTGCCTTACCCCGGGCACCCTAGTGATACAACATCAGAGAAAACCAGCGGAAAATAAAACATGAATCATGAAACAAGAGATATAATAAATAAACAGGCCAACCAAAACAATTTGCCTTCAAAGATATACATAAAACCCGAACAGTTTAATCCTTTTACAACCCCGCCACAACAGCTTCTGCACTTAAGATTTACAACAACTATGACGGACAGTGGCCCCGCCATACCCCTGAATGTACAAGAACCTACAACTCAGGGAACACATACCAAAAGATGAGCCTCCGGAGAAACGGAGATTCCCAACACGCTGAATGTGATCCTATAAGCGGGGATCGATACGATGTACCTTTACTGCGGCGTGAACGCAGCCCCGAAGGAGGTCGATAACAGTACCAAGTATGTGAAATCAGAAACATCAGTAAATGAAATCATAATAGTCTATATAAAGCAGAGACATGTATGATAACCAAACTACGATTCACAACATAAAAGCAAATATGTCAAGTCGTGACTCACGCCTCAAAGTCATCCTCATGCCCGTGGAACTCCTTCCTCACCGCGGCCTAGGTATAAATCATGTGATACGATAATGTGTCTAGGCCCATCTTATGGACCCAATATAGAAACGTGGAATACATTCCGGATGAACCGTAGTCAAGTGAAATACATTCCGGATGAACCGTAGTCAAGTGAGATACATTCGGGTGAACCGGTAATCAAGTGAAATACATTCCGGATGAACCGTAATCAAGTGAGATACATTCCGGATGAACCTAATCAAGTGAAATACATTCGGATGAACCGGTACTCAATCGAGATACATTCGGATGAACCGGTAATCAAGTGAAATACATTTCCGGATGAGCCGTAGTCGAGTGAACACGATTTGCACAACAAGGCTATCACACGTAACATGGTCAAGTTTCATAACAACAAGCATAAGCAAGTTACACACAACTCAAGGTACTTTCATTTTATGTCAAAGTCCGGATTTTAACCCTAAAGTACTACGTACGTTAAGTCCTTTTAAAAGAGATACATTCCTTTTATAAAAGTCACCCGATACCCGTAGTATAAAACTAGAGTGATTCACATTATTAAGTAAACCAGAACACTTTCTTTTTAAACTCAAGTACCAACATTCTTTTCCTAAAGTTCCGGTTTGCCTAATTACAAATGCTCAAGTTTCTCGTTTTTAGAAAAGGTTTCGTAGTTCGTAGTTTTAATCCTTTAAAACATAATTCTCCTTTAAACGTTTTGAGAAACATATGTCTTATATGTGAGTAGGTTATTCTTGTTTATAATCAATCTTATTAAGCAGCCATGATCTAGGAAATGCAATATCATTTTGTCTCATCTTAGCTTCTATGCAGATGGAGGTTTCTACTGGTTTTAATACTTCTTTAGTCAATACATTTTCCTGTTATTAACGCCGCAAAGGGTTTGTCGATACGCATTTTGATTTCAAATCAAGAAACATTCTTAAGCCGTTATACCTAACTTCCCTAAAGCTAGTATAACTCTTAAGCTTTCAAAACCTAAGTAATACTCATTCTTTCAAAACGATTCATAAATCTTTTGAAATACTTCAAGTTCTTTATTAACACATATCAAGCCAGTTATTATTCAAATCAGTTACCTTTTAAAAACCACAAAGTATTTGCTTATCCACATAAAGCTATTATAACCGACTTCCCATAAAGCCGTTATAACACTTTATGTTTTAAACCAATCAAATACATTTAGCACATGTACGTCTACCGTACTACATAGTTCACACATATCATGCTAGAAGAGATAGGAAGAGGTTCACATACCTCGCGACGATTATCGACAATAAGCAAAAAGCTCCAAGTACTACAACCTTGCTAGCCCTTTCCACTCCTCGAGTAGAATACGCTACTCTTAGTACTTTCACCTATAAAGGCCACAAACGTCTATTTAAATCTTAAACACAAGTTCCCATCTTTCTACAGAAAATTCGGCAGCACCTCCCCCCCCCCCCGCAACAGCGTAAATCTCCTCCTCTATTGAGGCCGGCTACCAAGCCAACCAGGGGGGGTTTTATACGTCTAACCGGGCGTGTACAATTTCTACTACACAACAAGCTACACAAGTCTACTGTAATACTCCCATGTAGTTACGTCGCTTCTTTCTTTAAATTCAGCTTAAGTCAAAAGACATTGCCAAAGATTAAACTTAATTCTATATATAGTATACTTCAACTATATAATACAACAACATGTAATTTCCAATTACAAAAGGGACAAGATTATTTACCTCGATAAGCCCAAAATTATCCGAGATAAAATTGGATCCTTAGCATGGTTTAGCTACTACTCCGTGCTCTCCAAACAACCCTTATAAGTTCTAACCAACTTCTACTTAACTACTTCAACCAACTATGAAGATTTTATTAGTGTTTTGGTTTGAGACTTAAAGGACAAAAGGTAGTATTTCCTGCTCTACGATAGAGGTAACTTTGGAATACTACAAGATATGAGGCCAAGGTTTTTGGGCATTATAACAATACTTGGAGAGTATTTCAATACCACAAGGGGGTACTCACGAAAACACTCCAAGATGGGGTTCTCGCCAGGGCCTTGACAAGGGAGGGGGAACTCTCGGCCACTAGGCCACTCCATCGGGGAGGGGGGGAGGCTTTGGACGAGAGCCACAAGAGGAGAGGGGAAGGATTGCAAGACTTAGAACACATTTGGATGATGAAGTCTTCCACAAAGGGAGGGTATTTATAGGAAGCCGGCCAACCAATGGACAAGATCAAGCCACGTGCAAGGCAAGTGTAAGGCCTTGATCAAGCCAAGTGCACCCTAACCCTACTCCACAAAACATGGCACAAACAATGCACAAAACAAGGCCAAAACAAGGCAAAACAAGGCACCAAACAAGGCACCAATAAGGCACAAAAACGTGAGCCAATCGGCCATCAACTGCTCACCATGGGGTGACAAGTGTCACCCTCCCGTTGGTCCAAAATGTTTCGCCTCTCGGAAAAATCCGCAAAAATAGTAAATGACATAGCCGGAATTTTCCCAACGTAAGTCGTGGAAACGCTTCAAAAACGACTCAAATCGCACTTGTGCCCAAAATTCGGTCCTAGCCAATTCTTAAGGCAAAATTTAATACGCACGCCTCACGCATATACTGGAAATACGGTATAACATTCTCCTCCATAGAAACATTCGTCCCGAATGTTCCTTCTCAAGGCGGATAAAGATGAAGTTCTTCTAACAAGTTTCCACTGCCACACATGGCCACAAACATAACACACGTTCTCTTCCTTCCTTACTCGTCGTGCCCTCCTCGATCACTTGAACTCTTCTAGTATACTCACCATACTCCACCATCGCTTAGTTTCCAAAACTTTGAGTCACCACCTCCAAACTTGGTCATCTACTAGCCTCAATCTTCCTTAAGGCCATTCCCGGCCTTCACGACCGCTCAGTCGAACATATCCACGAACTCATACGATGGTTACCAAAACTTGGGCCTAGCTCCCTCGTGACCCTACCACCTGGCGGGACCACCCAGAGCTGACCCCACCTCGAAACAGGCTGCGGGTTGGCCCGCAACATGGCCCCAACCCGACCCACTGTCGCGCCAACTCTTGCTCCTCGACACGGAACAATCTTGCTAAATCACATCATGGAAGATACCACTTTCATTTACCCAACCCAGGGACTTATCACACAATACTTTCTAGGCATAAAATTCACTCACAAGGATCACTGCAAAAATCTTGTACCCAAGACGGCCTTACATCTAAGGTCTCAACTGTAATATTCTAAGGTTCATCATTCCCTCACCCCCAGGCTTACCCTTTTTCCCAAACCAGGTTCCTAAATCACATTTTAGCACAAAGCTATCCGAACATAACACCTAACACATTAACATAACATCAAAACATACAAGCCTCTAGAGGTTTAAGGATATACCGGCTACCGCTCACTCTAATCGTAAGTCCCCGCAGGCGATAATCGTAGAAGGCGGCGAACTCGCCATCGATCCGCAGGTCGCGCTAAGCCGCCGGTACCTCTCCTATAAGCACGCCTTCGTCACATGGCCCTGACGGCCGCAGGTGAAGCAAGCACCAGTAAAAAGACGACATTCCCCGGGATGATGTTTGCCACATCGTGCACACTGAGGGGGACGTGAATCCTGTTGGCTAGAACCCATGTATATCTGCGGAACGAAGCCCCGGAGCTCGACCAGCCCCGAATACCCTGAACGCCCCGACGATCGTGGGGACCACCCGCATCGGGCGGAGGTACATAACTGCTCGCGAGGCGGTCCGCCTTGAAAGTTACCAAAGGACCCCGCCGCCTGGCCCTCTTCTCGCCGATCTCGCCATTCCGCCGATCTCTCCGTGACTCACATCCTAGTGCATGAGCTCGCGTGCGGCAATGTCCATGCCCTACCGGCGGCTACACCGAACAAGCCTCGCCAAGTACTCATCCAGCCGGTGACGTAGCGGTGTACTGGCCCTCCATATCGCTACTACAGCGGGGACATACCGAGCTAATGAGTCGAACTCCACATTGTACTTTCTAACCGCCCGCCCGCCCCGCTCAACGTCAAAAATCTGCGCCCGAGCCTCCTCATCCGGGGCAAGAAATGTGCAAGAAAAGCCCTTGAGAACTCGTCCCATACGGCCGAAGTGCATGCTCTTCCCGACAACTCCCACGATCAAACTACCAATCAGCAGATCACGCGGTGATGCGAACCCAATACCACCGACTTCGCCTCGAGACTCGATCACTCTACGATCCATTGTAGTCGTCGGATAAACTCCTCGGTGGTCGCCTCCTCTCGATCCATAGAACATCGGCGCTACAACTCGTAAAGTCACGTAGCCTCAAACCGCTCGCCGGGGTGAACTACGGGTGCTATCGGGCCGGAATCGCCAGATTCAGCTTATCCTCATATCCGCCACGACCGCCAGAATCGCCATCTCCTTGTACCCCATCTCATCGGCTCCAGCCGTGGACCGAGGCTCAGTATCAGAGTCTCGCAGCCATCGCCGCGCTCTAAACTCGCTGGTCGGGCGGCGCCGCAAAACCCGCCGGAAGCACTGCTCGTATCGACCGCTCGCGCTCGCATTTTCTCAGATCTCGCTAACAGCTCCTCGATCGCTTGCCCATCTGGGCTCGGTTTTACGCGGAGGCATAATCGTAAAGGAAAGGAATACGTCGAGGGTCCAATTTATCACACGCCTCTAAGGCACGATCTCGAATGAGAAGAATGGAAACCAATCCTAAATGTCCTATAGCCTCGATTATAGATGTGGTGCACAACACACCGATAATCAAGACTCTACTAGACACTGCGTAGACACTTTCCGAGGACTAATCGCTCGATACCACTTTGTAACGCCCAACCGGCCCGCATCGTTCCTTACCCCGGCACCCTAGTGATACAACATCGAGAAAACCATGGAAAATAAAACATGAATCATGAAACAAGAGATATAATAAATAAACAAAGCAACCAAAACAGCTTGCCTTCAAGATATACATAAAACCCAACAGTTTAATCCTTTTACAACCTCGCCACAACAGCTCTATGCACTCTAAGATTTACAACAACTATGACGGACAGTGGCCCCGCCATACCACGAATGTACAAGAACCTACAACTCGTGGAACACATACCAAAAGATGAGCCTCGGAGAAACGGAGCTTCCCAACACGCCGAATGTGATCCTATAAGCGGGGATCGGCGATCGATGTACCTTTACTGCGGCATGAACGCAGCCTCGCAAGGAGGTCGATAACAGTACCAAGTATGTGAAATCAGAAACATCAGAAATGAAATCATAATAGTCTATATAAAGCGGGACACATGTATCATAACCAAACTACGCTCACAACATAAAAGCCATGTCAAGTCGGGACTCACGCCTCAAAGTCATCCTCATGCCCGTGGAACTCCTTCCTCACCGCCAGCCTAGGTATAAATCATGTGATACGATATCAGGTCTCGCCCATCTTATGGACCCAATATAGAAACGTGTGGAATACATTCCGGATGAACCGTAGTCAAGTGAAATACATTCGGATGAACCGTAGTCAAGTGAGATACATTCGGTGAACCGGTAATCAAGTGAAATACATTCGGATGAACCGTAATCAAGTGAGATACATTCGGATGAACCGTAATCAAGTGAAATACATTCCGGATGAACCGGACTCAATCGAGATACATTCCTGATGAACCGGTAATCAAGTGAAATACATTTCGGATGAACCGTAGTCGAGTGAACACAGTACTTGCACAACAAGGCTATCACACGTAACATGGTCAAGTTTCATAACAACAAGCATAAGCAAGTTACACACAACTCAAGGTACTTTCATTTTATGTCAAAGTCCGGATTTTAACCCTAAAGTACTACGTACGTTAAGTCCTTTTAAAAGAGATACATTCCTTTTATAAAAGTCACCCGATACCCGTAGTATAAAACTAGAGTGATTCACATTATTAAGTAAACAATAACACTTTCTTTTTAAACTCAAGTACCAACATTCTTGTACTAAAGTTCCGGTTTGCCTAATTACAAATGCTCAAGTTTCTCGTTTTTAGAAAAGGTTTCGTAGTTCGTAGTTTTAATCCTTTAAAACATAATTCTCCTTTAAACGTTTTGAGAAACATATGTCTTATATGTGAGTAGGTTATTCTTGTTTATAATCAATCTTATTAAGCAGCCATGATCTAGGAAATGTAATATCATTTTGTCTCATCTTAGCTTCTATGCAGATGGAGGTTTCTACTGGTTTTAATACTTCTTTAGTCAATACATTTTCCTGTTATTAACGCTGCAGTGGTTTGTCGATACGCATTTTGATTTCCGAAATCAGTAAAACATTCTTAAGCCGTTATACCTAACTTCCCCTAAAGCTAGTATAACTCTTAAGCTTTCAAAACCCAAGTAATACTCATTCTTTCAAAACGATTCATAAATCTTTTGAAATACTTCAAGTTCTTTATTAACACATATCAAGCCAGTTATTATTCAAATCAGTTACCTTTTAAAAACAAAGTATTTGCTTATCCACATAAAGCTATTATAACCGACTTCCCATAAAGCCGTTATAACACTTTTTGTTTTAAACCAATCAAATACATTTAGCACATGTACGCTCACCGTACTACATAGTTCACACATATCATGCTAGAAGAGATAGGAAGAGGTTCACATACCTCGCGACGATTATCGACAATAAGCAAAAAGCTCCAAGTACTACAACCTTGCTAGCCCTTTCCACTCCTCGAGTAGAATACGCTACTCTTAGTACTTTCACCTATAAAGGCCACAAACGTCTATTTAAATCTTAAACACAAGTTCCCATCTTTCTACAGAAAATTCGCGACCTCCCCGCAACACAGAATCTCCACCTCTAATTAGGCCGGCTACCAAGCCAACTGTGGGGTTTTATACGTCTAACCGGGCGTGTACAATTTCTACTACACAATAAGCTACACAAGTCTACTGTAATACAGTCCTATGTAGTTACAGTTCAGTTCTTTCTTTAAATTCAGGCTTAAGTCAAAAGACATTGCCGCAGTACTAAACTTAATTCTATATATAGTATACTTCAACTATATAATACAACAACATGTAATTTCCAATTACAAAAGGGGGACAAGATTATTTACCTCGATAAGCCCAAAATTATCCGAGATAAAAGTCGATCCTGAGCAAGGTTTAGCTCCTACTCCGTGCGCTCCAAACAACCCTTAGAAGTTCTAACCAACTTCTACTTAAATACTTCAACCAACTATGAAGATTTCCTTAGGGTTTTGGTTTGAGACTTAAAGGACAAAAGGTAGTATTTCCGGGCTCTACGTATAGAGGTAACTTTGGAATACTACAAGATATGAGGCCAAGGTATTTTGGGCATTATAACAATACTTGGAGAGTATTTCAATACCACAAGGGGGGGGTACCTCACGAAAACACTCCAAGATGGGGGGGGTTCTCGGCCAAAGGGCCTTGACAAGGGAGGGGGAACTCTCGGCCACTAGGCCACTCAAAGGGGGAGGGGGGGAGGCTTAGGACGAGAGCAACAAGAGGAGAGGGGAAGGATTGCAAGACTTAGAACACATTTGGATGATGAAGTCTTCAACAAAGGGAGGGGTATTTATAGGGAAGCCAAGGGCCAACCAATGGACAAGATCAAGCCATGTGCAAGGCAAGTGTAAGGCCTTGATCAAGCCAAGTGCACCCTAACCCCTACTCCACAAAACATGGCACAAAACAATGCACAAAACAAGGCCAAAACAAGGCACAAAACAAGGCACCAAACAAGGCACCAATAAGGCACAAAAACGTGAGCCAATCGGCCACCAATCCGTCCACCATGAGGGTGACAAGTGTCACCCTCCCGTTGGTCCAAAATGTTTCGTCTCTCGGAAAAATCCGCAAAAATAGTAAATGACATAGCCGGAATTTTCCCAACGTAGTCGTGGAAACGTTTCGTCGAAAAACGACTCAAATCGGCACTTGTGCCCAAAATTCGGTCCTAGCCAATTCTTAAGGCAAAAATTTAATACGTACGCCCTCACGTACATACTCTGGAAATACGGGGTATAACAGATATTAGCAAACATGAGATGTTTATATTATGAAGTTTGATAAGTATATTGCCTATTGGAACCCTAATCCGAAAACTAGCATGCTTAGCCTTAAGGTTACATTTCGATATGATTATAAGTATAAGTCGTCACATGTTATATAAAGAATGAAATTGTAGTTGTTGAAGTTGTCTATGACTATATAACATGTTAGACCTAAGAACTTGGATTGAAAAAGAATTGGAAAGGACTTAGGATTGGTTATAAGTTGGCCGAGAATGGCTTGGATATTAAACTACTTGGTATGAATTGTGGGGCGGAATTTTACACGTATTGTAAGGCGTGTAATCCCCTTTGATTGGTTGGTATGTTGAGCCTTAAATGAGGCATGTTTGGTTATTGAATTCGGCATTGAAAAGGTGGCAAAGTATGTAGAAACAAATGAGGTCTTTGCCCGATTTTCCGTAGAATAAGAGACCGTATACTTAGTATTATTCTCGTTAGAGACTAGAAGTTGATAGTCATGTTGTGGCCATTATAGGTTGACACTTCTACGGCGTATTCGACTTAGCTTGTGGATTAAGCCGAAAGGTATGTGAACTATCTCCTCTTCTAGCATGATTCCTTAAGATAAAGAAAGTATGTCCTACTCCTTAAATGATCCATTCCTTGGTTGTATTTGGATTGCCTAAAATAGAATTTGTTCTATGTACTTCCTTGATTGTACTTTGATGTTTAAATTGTAAGTTGTATAATCCATTGCCTTAGTGAAGTTTGGATTCTTAAGAGTGAAAGTATTTTACTTAAAATACATAGAGTCTTGAAAAGGAAGTGGTTTC
Organism: Przewalskia tangutica; assembly: GCA_029844215.1. Classification (NCBI taxonomy): domain Eukaryota; kingdom Viridiplantae; phylum Streptophyta; class Magnoliopsida; order Solanales; family Solanaceae; genus Przewalskia; species Przewalskia tangutica. Next base: position 55,672,570 of record CM056729.1, on the reverse strand, counting down.
CAAACCTTTGGCTAGTGCCTTAGTTCCAAAACCTAATGGTTATTTTAATGACTTTAGGGGAGTTAAAGGAGTGATTTACTTAATTGTTTTAAAAGAGGAGAAATGACATGATTTAAGAGAAGTGACTTGATTTTGTAAGTATGTGATACTTGGTTTTAAAAGTGTAAGTCTCTTGGATATAAAAAGGAATGAATTGGTCTAAAACCATAAAGGGTTATAACGACTTTATGGGAAGTTGGTTATAACGGCTTTATGGAAGGTTAAGAAAGTTGTCTATTTTGATTAATAGGTACGAGTTGCCTAGGTTGTGAAATTAGAAGTTACTTCATTTCATGTCTTGAAATGAATTTCTAAAGATGTTTTAACTTAATTTGAAAAATAGACATGCCTTGATACTACGGGTGTTAGTATCTTGGGGTTTTATATAAAAATGAGTCTTTTGAAAAATGGAAGACGTAGTACTTAGGTTAAAATCCGGATTTTTATATAAAACGTAAGTGCCTTGAGTTTATAAAATGAAAGTCTAAAGATTTTATGAACTTGCTATGTGTCTTTGGTGATAGCCTTTGAGTACAAGTATTATGTTTTATTACGTTGCGCGACTCGGTTGGAGGGTTTGTCTTGTTGTAAGTTTACTTGGACGCATCGACGGTGATGTGGAATTCCACCGCACGCCCATTATTATCGATCCTTGGACATGCTTATACGATGTGGGATTCCGGCATGCGACAGACGCGGTTAGATTCGGATTATTTGTATTACTCCTTGGACATGCTTACACGATGTGGGATTCCGGGGCATGTGACCAGGAGGCGGGTTAGATTCCCGGATTTGTTTGTCTTACCCCATGGTCATGCTTATACGATGTGGGATTCCGGGGCATGCGACCACGTGGGATATTGTTGTTCCATGGATTAGCCCTCCATGATATCTCGTGACGACAGGCTGGATCTGGTAGTTAGCTTTCGTACTTGCCCCGGTCAGTTGTTGACGCAGGCTGGATCTGGTAGTTGGCTTCATTACTGCCCCGCCGTCGATTCTATTACACAATTTGGTACGGTAGGCTCCGGTAGATAGCTTTCGCACTTGCCCCGGTCATATCTCGTGACGACAGGCTGGATCTGGTAGTTAGCTTTCGTACTTGCCCCGGTCAGTTGTTGACGCAGGCTGGATCTGGTAGTTGGCTTTCGCATTTTCCCGTCGCTTTATGATGCAGCCGGATCTCGTGGTTCGTTTTCCTACTAGCCCGTCTGATTTTAGGACAGTGGGACTTGGTGTTCATGTATGCCTATTGGTGTTATATTATATCATGGATCGCAGCGATGAGGAAGATTCCACGCATGATTGATATTATGGGCGTGAGACCCATGGTTATATTTTAGTAATGACTTTGAGGCATGTGTCACGACTTGATATGACTGCTATGTATTGTATCGTAGGTTGGCTATCATACATGTCTCTATTTTGTTTGGATCACATGATTTCATTACGATTTATCGTTCACATACTTGGTACATTCTTTGTCTTGACCTCCTTCGGGGCATTCATCTGCATGAGTTTAGGTACGATTTGGTGATCTTCGTGTAGGACCTGCTCCGAAGTTTTGGATAGCTCCATCTGCTCGTGAGTTTATCATTTTGGTATAGTTCTTTCAAGATGTGCTTTTGTACGGTTATGGGTACGGCGGGGCCTTGTCCCGTCATATTTCAGTAAAAACTCTTAGAGGTCTGTATTCATATGTGGGGTTGGACTCATGTACAGTGTAGTGTCTTTTGATTATGTATATTATATGGCAGCCTTGTCGGCTTTGCCCTTGCACGTACGTTGGTTAAAAAAAATGAGGTGTTATTTAATTTCCGCAGTTTACTTAGTTGTTAAGGTAGAAGGTGCCTGTAGGGCACCGATCCACGGCCGGGTTCGGGCGTGACAGAGTGGTATCAGCGAGCGGTCCTCGGAATGTCTACAGACCGTGTCTAGTAGAGTCTTGATTATCGGTGTGTTGCGCGCCACACCCATAAACAGGAGGTTACAGGACATTTAGGAGTTGGTTTCTATTCTTCTTACTCTAAGATCGTGCCATAGAGTTGTGTTATTAAGATAATTCCTCTCTGACGTATTATTATGTTACAGCTATGCCTCCAAGGAGGGCAACAGTCGCCCAGAAGGGCAAAGGAGTAGCAGGAGCTACCAGTCAGACTCAGAGAGTTGATAGGGCTCGTGCCTGTGGTATAGGATATTGTGCATGATCGCGAGTTCTTCTGCGCCAGGTTTTGAGGCCCCAGCACCAGAGCCTCCAGTTTCTCAGTTAGGAGAAGACTATAGGGTCATGAGGGAAGCCGTTATGTTATTGACCAAGATAGTGGTGCTACAGTTTCATCAGCATGAGGTTATTCGGCCAGTACAGATAGGTGTACAGAGGGTAGAGGGCCAACGCGGGAATCAGCGTAAGAGGGCTAGACCGGTTGGTTATCCCAGTGAGTTCTTGGACGAGCAGCCTCAGCAGCGAGTGAGATATTCGTCCCAGCCTACCCAGTACATACCCTCGCAGCTCACAGGTGGGAGAATGGATCCCACCAGGTATTTAGGAGCTGGTCCGAGCTCCAGGGTTCGAAGTTCTCAGAGGAGCAGAGGATTTTCTCAGTCGAGGCCACTTATTCCTCAGTGTTTCCATTGTAGTAAGCGTCATATGGGGAAATGCCATTATGGAATAGGTGTTTGTTTTTATTGTGGTCGTCCGGGCCATGTACTGAGGGTGTGTCATTTTAGAAAGAGCACCGGTGAGGTGGCTCAGCCTATGAGGCCGATAGTTGATTCCCTTTCTTCCACAGCTGTGCATCCCCCAGGGCAGGGTGTTCAGATGTCAGCCAGTCGTGGTAGAGGTCAGGGTGGAGTTTATAGTTCTGGCGGTCCCTCCAACCGCATAGATGACGTGACTACTGGGCAGGATCAGGAGGCAACATCGCATGGGGTTACATGTATATTTCGATTCTTTTGAATCATACGTGCATTGATAGATTCAGGTTTTACCCTAGCGTGTATATTTTCCCTTTGTTGCTAGCAGTTGTAAGTGATAGTACCCCCAGAGGTAGGAATAATTTGATTAGTAAAGTGAAAAGTTAAGAATGTTGACAAGAATGATAAAGTGAACTGAGACTATAGTTATGTAGAGTTCACAAGTTGTAGTTACCCCATAATAAGAGTAAGATCGATAGGGAAGGATGTACAGTAGAAATACTTTGACCTATGTGACGAACCTCTAGTGAATAGGGGGATAGGGTGATAAGTACCTTGAGATAAGAGAGAGATTTATTTCAGACTAAGAATGAGAAGTTAAGTGTGACGATGAGTCGGGTTATGGACTCATTTCGGGTCAGCCGATAGTACGGAAGGGGGTGATGTCAGTTGGTAATGGTCCCGCTATGTGATAGGGTCACGAAGGTGCAAGGCCCAAGTCTAGTTGATCGTTGTACGAGTTCGTGGATGTGTTCCACCGGAACCAGGTCGTAAGGACCGAGAAGAGCCTTAGCGGAAATTCAAGTGGCATAATGGCCAAGTTGGGGTAGTAACTCCAAGGATTGGAGAACAGAAACAATATTTGAGATTTTGTACGTGTACTAAATAAGTTTAGAAGTAGGAGAAAGTATGACAAGTAGGAAAACAAAGGAACCTCTAAGGATCCCGTGTTTGAGAAGACTGTAACCTTTGAGTATTGTGAGAAGGGACCACGGACGGAAGGTCCATTATTATGTTTACGTATGCTATGTGGTGGACATGTGTGGCATCGTTGGTCTTGTGGAGTATTGATTGATAGGCGTAGTATAGAGACTGTGCCGGAGTTTGTATAGCTTGACAACCGACTAAGAACATTCGGGGACGAATGTTTCTAATGGGGGAAAAATGTTACACCCCGTAAGTCCAGGACATGTATAAGAGAATGTACGTAAGGAATCAAGACTTGAAATTGGTACGAAAGAAAGAATTGTTTTTCCGACGGAAAATCTTTCGAACGTCGGAAGGGAAAAATGTTCGTTGTTGAGAATTGGATTCTCAAAATGCATTATTTGAAGAGTATGGATCTTATTAACATTATGGAAATTTATTTTTACGGATTTGGTCACGTGGGGCCCACCCGAGGAATTTTACGTTTTGCGGGGCCCACGAGGGTTACGGAATTTTATGGAAGAATGAGAGGGCGACACGTGGCACCTCCCCCACATGGTCTTGGACGAAAATACAAGGGTTAAATGGTCATTGACCATTAAAGATGAATAAGTCTTCAAGCTTGAGATTGTTGACTTGTCAACTTGTCCACTTGGCTAATTATCCAAGTGTTCTTCATCCTAGCCACACATTTGTTATAATCTAAGCCTTCCATTGTGTTATATATACACTACACTAGTGCAAGACTAGTCTTCAACACTTAGAAAATTTCACAACATTTTCTTGTTGCTAAAGTTGCTCTCGGGTTCACCCTCAAATCCACACAAATTTTTTGTAGTTTTGATCCATTTTTCACAAGACTTAAACCCAAGGTCCCTAAGGGTATTGTAAGGATATCTCAATAGAAAGATTTCGGAAAAATAACGTTTTCACGTTAGTCGCAAGGCGAAAACCTAAGTCGTTTTCACAAGTTTGGATTGGAAATGGAAGAGAAGTTGGTTGTGAACTTCTAAAGGCTTCAAATAGCGGATTGGAGCGTAAAGGAAAGGAGCTAAGAATTTCTAAGGAGCGACTTTGTATCTTGGAAATTTTAAGGGCTTTTAAAGGTATAATTCTTGTCGTTTTAGTAATTAAGATTACTTATTGTTGTAGCTATGGATATTAGCAAACATGAGATGTTTATATTATGAAGTTTGATAAGTATATTGCCTATTGGAACCCTAATCCGAAAACTAGCATGCTTAGCCTTAAGGTTACATTTCGATATGATTGTAAGTATAAGTCGTCACATGTTATATAAAGAAGGAAATTGTTGAAGTTGTCTATGACTATATAACATGTTAGACCTAAGAACTTGGATTGAAAAAGAATTGGAAAGGACTTAGGATTGGTTATAAGTTGGCAGAGAATGGCTTGGATATTAAACTACTTGGTATGAATTGTGGGGCGGAATTTTACACGTATTGTAAGGCGTGTAATCCCCTTTGATTGGTTGGTATGTTGAGCCTTAAATGTGGCATGTTTGGTTATTGAATTCGGCCTTGAAAAATGTGGCAAAGTATGTAGAAACAAAGGAGGTGCTGCCCGATTTTCCGTAGAATAAGAGACCGTATACTTAGTATTAGTCTACGTTAGAGACTAGAAGTTGATAGTCATGTTGTGGCCATTATAGGTTGACACTTCTACGTGCGGCGTATTCGACTTAGCTTGTGGATTAAGCCGAAAAGGTATGTGAACTATCTCCTCTTCTAGCATGATTCCTTAAGATAAAGAAAGTATGTCCTACTCCTTAAATGATCCATTCCTTGGTTGTATTTGGATTGCCTAAAATAGAATTTGTTCTATGTACTTCCTTGATTGTACTTTGATGTTTAAATTGTAAGTTGTATAATCCATTGCCTTAGTGAAGTTTGGATTCTTAAGAGTGAAAGTATTTTACTTAAAATACATAGAGTCTTGAAAAGGAAGTGGTTTCCAAACCTTTTGGCTAGTGCCTTAGTTCCAAAACCTAATGGTTGTTTTAATGACTTTAGGGGAGTTAAAGGAGTGATTTACTTAATTGTTTTAAAGAGGAGAAATGACATGATTTAAGAGAAGTGACTTGATTTTGTAAGTATGTGATACTTGGTTTTAACAGTGTAAGTCTCTTGGATATAAAAAGGTATGAATTGGTCTAAAACCATAAAGGGTTATAACGGCTTTATGGAAAGTTGGTTATAACGGCTTTATGGAAGGTTAAGAAAGTTGTCTATTTTGATTAATAGGTACGAGTTGCCTAGGTTGTGAAATTAGAAGTTACTTCATTTCAAGTCTTGAAATGAATTTCTAAAGATGTAGTAACTTAGTTTGAAAAATAGACGCCTTGATACTACGGTGTTAGTATCACGGGTTTTATATAAAAATGAGTCTTTTGAAAAGAATGGAAGTACGTAGTACTTAGGTTAAAATCCGGATTTTTATATAAAACGTAAGTGCCTTGAGTTTATAAAATAAAAGTCTAAAGATTTTATGAACTTGCCTATGTGTCTTTGGTGATAGCCTTTGAGTGCAAGTATTATGTTTTATTACGTTGCCGACTCGGTTGGAGGGTCTACCGCCTTGTTGTAAGTTTACTTGGACGCATCGACGGTGATGTGGAATTCCACGCACGCTCCATTATGATTGATCCTTGGACATGCTTATACGATGTGGGATTCCGGCATGCGACCGTGCGGGTTAGATTCGGATTATTTGTATTACTCGCCGGACATGCTTATACGATGTAGGATTCCGGCATGTGACCGGAGGCGGTTAGATTCCCGGTTGTTTGTCTTACCCCATGGTCATGCTTATACGATGTGGGATTCGGCATGCGACCACGCGGATATTGTTGTTCCATGGATTAGCCTCCACGATATCTCGTGACGGCCAGTGGATCTCGTAGTTAGCTTCGTACTTGCCCGGTTTCTATTACACGCTTGGTACGGATCGGTAGATAGCTTCGACTTGCCCCGGCCATATCTCGTGGACGACAGTGGATCTCGTAGTTAGCTTTACTTGCCCCGCCGATTGTTGACGCAGCCGATCTCGTAGTTGGCTTTCGTCTTGCGCCGGTTTATGATGCAGCCGATCTGGTGGTTCGCTTTCCTAATTGCCCGCATGCTTTTTAGGACACAGGTGGGACTTGGTGTTCATGTATGCCTATTGGTGTTATATTATATCATGGATCACGGCGGTGAGGAAGGATTCCACGCATGATTGATATTATGGCGTGAGACCCATGGTTATATTTTAGTAATGACTTTGAGCGTACGCGCCCCACGACTTGATATGACCGCTATGTATTGTGTAATCGTAGGTTGGCTATCATACATGTCTCTGCTTTGTTTGGTATCATGATTTTATTACAAGATTCTTGTTTCACATACTTGGTACATTCTTTGTCGACCTCCTTCGGCCGCGTTCATGCATGAGTTTAGGTCACCTTGATTTGGTGATCTTCAGTGTAGCACTGCCCGAAGTTTTGGATAGCTTCATCTGTTCAGGAGTTTATCATTTTGGTATAGTTCTTTCAGTACAGGCTTTTGTACGGTTATGGGTACGGCGGGGCCTTGTCCCGTCATATTTTAGTAAAACTCTTAGAGGTCTGTATTCATATGTGGGGTTGGACTCATGTACAGTGTAGTGTCTTTTGATTATGTACGTTGACTATAGAGACAGGTTGATCCGATTCCATTTTCCCGGTGAGCCAGTTATCGAGTGGAAGGGCAATACAGCATCACCGAGGGGTAGGTTTATATCTTACCTCAAGGCAAGGAAGATGGTTCAGAAAGGGTACATCTATCATCTAGTTCGGGTATTCGATACTGAGGCTGATGTGCCAGTTCTTCAGTCAGTTCCGGTGGTTAGAGAGTTTCCGGATGTATTCCCAGATGATCTCCTTGGTATTCTTCCAGAGAGGGAGATAGAGTTTTGTATTGATGTGCGGCCAGACACTTGGCCTATATCTATTCCGCCGTACAGGATGGCACCTGCTGAGTTGAGGGAGTTGAAGGACCAACTGAAAGATTTGCTGGAAAAAGGCTTTATTAGGCCTAGCATTTCTCCTTGGGGAGCGCCGGTTTTGTTTGTAAAAAAGAAGGATGGGACGCTGCGTATGTGTGTTGACTACAGGCAGCTGAATAAGGTAACTATAAAAAATAGATACCCCCTCTCCAGGATTGATGATTTGTTTGACCAGTTGCAGGTTGCGAGGTGTTTCTCCAAGATAGACCTGCGGTCCGGTTATCATCAGCGAAAGCAGTGAGGATGATATCTCGAAGACTGCATTCAGGACCCGGTATGGGCGTTATGAGTTTAGGGTGATGTCTTTCGGGTTGACTAACGCTCCAGCAGTATTGTTACACCCCGTAGTTCCAGGGTATGTATACGAAGACGTTCGTACGAGAATACGACACAAAAATTGGAAAGGAAGAAAGATGTGATTTTTCGACGGAAAAGTTTCCGGATTTTGTGAAGGAAAAATGTTCGTTAAAGGGAATTGGATTCCCAGATTTGGTATTTGGACTTTTTGGAATATTTGAGAATTATGAAATTTTATTTCCGAAATTGGTCACGTGGGGCCCACGGGAAAATTTACGGTTTTGTGGGGCCCACTTTATTTTCGGATTTTTGGCGTTATGGATATTTTCGGAAGATGAAATATTTTGGACGAGTAGGGGGGCGACACGTGTCACCCCCGTGTGGCCATGTTGGACGAATTGGAGAAGGACAAGTGGCACGTTTTCTTGGTGGACAAGTGGCCCATTTTTGTGGTGGCCACTTGTCCCATTTTTGTGGTGAACACTTGGTTGGCCAACTACCCACACACATGTACCCATCCTCACCACACACTTGCTTAAATCTTGACCCTTGATTCTTCTATATATACCCCCTTAAGTTGAAGACATAATATTCTTCCACACTTAAAGACTTTCCAAGGCAAAATATCCCTTTCCCTTTAGCTTTGTTTTCGTCCCCCTCCCCCACTTGAGTAGAAAATACTCTAAGTGTTGTAGTATTATCCCAAATACCTTAGCCTAGTATCCCTAGTAGTATTCCAAAGTTATTTCAATACTAGGAGCCCGAAAATACTACTTTATTCCAATAGTCGCAAAGTGAAACCCTAGAAAAATCTTCCTAGCTTGGTTGAAGTGTTAAGAGAAGTTGTTTAGAAACTTCTAAGGGTCGCTTGGAGCGGGTTGGAGCGTAAGGAATTGGAGCTAAACGTTGCTCAGGATCGACATATAATCTTGGATAATTTTGGGCTTATCGAGGTAATAATCTATGTCCCCTATTGTAATTGGATATTACATGTTGTAGTAATTATATTTGAGTATATTATATGAGGATGGAAGATTGATAGAATTAAACTGTATTTACATTGGACTGTATTTACAGTAGACTTGTAGTATATTTGTGGGGCAGTGTTGTACACGTCCGGTTAAACGTGTAACCCCCTTAGAGTTGTTGGCACAGTAGCGCCCAGCAGAGAGGAGATTTATGTGGTCATGCGGGGAGGTGCGCCGAATTTTCTGTAGAATAAGGAATCTTGTATTTAGAATATTCTACGAAGAGATCTAGAAGTTGATAGACGTTTTATGGCCAGTATAGGTGGAAGCACTACGAGTAGCGTATTCTACTTGAAGGGTGGAAAAGGCTAGCAAGGTTGTAGTACTTGGAGCATTTTGCTAATAGTCGATAATCGTCGCGAGGTATGTGAACCTCTTCCTATCTTTTCTAGCATGATTGTTGTGAACTATGTAGTACGGTAGACGTACATGTTCTAAGTGAATTTGGTTGGTTTACTGATTTTAAAAGATAAATGACTTGACTTATATTTGACTTGATATGATAGATGAAGAACTCGAATTGTGTAGAAAGTTGTGAAACCTCATTCGCGAGAAATGAGTATTTGGTCTTTAAAAGGAACTTGATTTCTAAAAGAAAAGAGACTTGAGGAATTGAAGAGTTTTTTTTGTTTAAAAGAGAGACATGGTTTTGTCTTAAATTGGTTTAAAACATAAAGTGTTATAACAGCTTTATGGGAAGTTAGTTATAACGACTTTATGAAAGCAAAAGAATGGTTTTATCATTGGTTTTAAAATGGTAACTTGATTTAAGTATAGGTTACTTGTTTTGAAAAGAGTAAGTATTTGAGTTTTAAAGAGTATACTTGATGTTGTTTTAAAAGAAAGGCACTTGGTTTAAAAAGTATAGAGTACTTGATTTTAAAGGTCTTGTAAAGGTTTTTACGAAAGTAAAGTAATTTGGTTTGAAAAGGAAATGTGTTTTTGATACTACGAGTATTAGTATCTTTTACGTAAAAAGAGGTCTTTTTGAAAGAATGAAAGTGGGTATTATTGTTGGGTTTGAAACCCGTATTGTTGACATAAAATGAAAGTACCTCGAGTTGTGTGTAACTTGCCTATGTTTGCGTGTGATAGCCTTGTTGTGCCAGTATTGTATTTTTATACCACCGCGTCTCTCAATGGAGGGCCGGCTGACTTGTTATGATCTTACTTGGACGCATTCCAGCGGACGGAGGATTCCACTGCGCGCTCGCTGATAGTGTTATTCCATGGACTAGCTCTCCATGAGGTTTTACCGATTCGCCTTGGTATCCGTGGTTGGCTTTCGTGATTGCCCCGCCTCGTGGCCGATTCGGCCTTGGTACCGGTAGTTAGCCTTCGCAGCTGCCCTGCTCGCTTTAGTGGCGAAGTCTCGTGATCTGACTTGGTATCGGTAGTTAGCCCTCAGATTACCCCGCCGTCACTAACGTGACACGGCTTTGGTATCCGTAGTTGGCTTTCAGATGCCTCGTGACGCCTTGGCGGGAAGTCTCGTGACACGCCTTGGTATCCGTAGTTAGCCTCAGATTCTTGCCCGGCCAACACGTGACACGCCGTACTGTAGTCGGCTTCGTGACTTACCCCCGTGTCGCCTTCGTGGTTTGGTTGCATAGTATTGTTAGTACGACCTTGGTATCTAGTAGTTGGCTTCGTACTTGCCCCGGTCGATGACGCGGCTTTGGTATCCGGTAGTTAGCCTTCAGACTTGCCCGCACGGTTTTATGACACATGTGGACCCGTGTTCATGTGTACTCCTTGGTGTTGTTATATCATAGATCGCCCAGCTGAGGAAGGAATTCCACGCATGATTGATGGTGGCGTGAGACCCATGGATATATTTTGAGTGATGACTTGAGGCGTGAGTCCCCGACTTGACATGATCGCTTATATGTTGTATCGTAGTTTGTTATCATACATGTCTCCCGCTTTATATAGACTATTATGATTTCATTACGTGATTTTCTTTCACATACTTGTACTGTTAGACCGACTCCTTGGGCCGTGTTCATGCCGCAGTAGAGGTACATCGGTTGTGGATCCTCGCCATAGGATCACATTCAGCATTTTGGGAAGCTCCGCTTCTCCGAGGCTCATCTTTGGTATAGTCCCGCCGTAGTTACTTGTACATTCTGGTATGGCGGGCCCTGTCGCCATAGTTATGGTCACATTCTTAGAGGTGCAGTAATCGTTGGGCGTGGTTTTGTAAAAGGATAATCGTCGCTTGATATATATATATGTATATATTCGTGAAGGTGACCGCTTTAGTTAGCCTGTTTCATAATTTATGTCTTGTCTCGTGTTTTAGTGTATATTTCTGCTGATTTTCTCTGATGTTGTATCACTAGGGTGCACGGGGTAAGGCACCAGTCGCGGGCCCGAGGTCGGGTCGTGACAAAAGTGGTATCGTGAGCGCTTAATCCTCGGAAAGTGTCTGACGCATCGTATCTAGTAGAGTCTTGATTATCGGTGTGTGCACCACACCTATAATCGTGAGGTCTGCAGGATATTTAGGATTGGTTCCATTCTTCTCACTCTGAGATCGTGCCTTAGAGCTGTGTTATAAGTTGGACTCCCTCTGACGTATTCTTTTCACCTGTTATGCCTCTACGCAAGGCAACCAGATCCCAGAAGGGCAAGGCAGCAGAGGGAGCTGCGAGTAGCAGAGCACGTATGTTACCGTGGAACCGCCCGGCCATTATCCGAGACGCTTCATTCGGGGAGTTCTGCGACGCCGCTAGCCCCAGGAGAGTTTTAGAGCAGTAGCAGTAGCTACTGAGACCACGATACCTGAGCCTCTAGTCCTACGGCCAGGAACAGAGGATATGAGTTACAAGGAGATGGCCCGCCATTAGCTAGTCCGGTGGTGGAATGAGGACGACGAGAGTCTGAGGTTCCGGTAGTACCAATAGTTCACCCTAGATCCGACAGTTGAGATTTCGGGACTTCTTGAGTTGCAGTCCACCCGAGTTCTATGGATCGGGAACTGAGGAAGATCCTCAGGAGTTTATTCGACAGTTACAGCGGATCATGAGAATGATCAAGGCTTCGGAGACACAGTCGGTGGTCTTAGGTTCGCATCGGCTGCATGGTACTGCAGTCGACCGGTTTGATTCTTGGGAACTATCCCGGGGGAAGCATGCGCCTCCAGCTGGTGGGGACGAGTTCTCAGAGGCATTTCTTACACACTCCTTGCCCTCGCAGAGGAGGAGAGCTCGGGCAGATGGATTTATGATGTTGAGGCAGAACGGGCGGACGGTTCGGGAATACAGTATAGAGTTTGACTTATTGGCTCGTTATGACCCCGCGTTAGTGACAGACATGGAGGATAGAGTGCACCGATATGTCACAGGACATGACGATTATCTAACAGAGAGTTGTACAAAGTGTAGCTCTTCAGTCAGACATGGACATTGCCCGCGTACAGGCTTATGCGCAGCAGACTGAGGAACGTAGAGATCGACGGATTAACCTAGATCAGCAGAAGAGGGCCAGAACAGCAGGGTCCTTTGGTAACTTTCGAGGCGGGCCTTCTCAGCAGCAGACTGGTTATGCGCCCAGCAGAGCAGGATTTGATTAGGGCGACAAAGGGAAAGTGAGGCAGTAGTTACAGAGATATCTTCAGCCTTAAGAGACTTGTTTAGGTCGTTATGGTAGATACATGTGGAGTGCTATGTTCGGTTAGCATTGTGTAAGTTGTGATAATTCCATGGGTAGTGTGAGATGGAAGTGGTAGCTTTCATGACGTGAACTGGTAAGATTGTTCCGGATCGGGGAACGAGAGTTTAGTACGAGGTGGGTCGGGTTGAGGCCATATCGCGAGTCAACCCGCAGCCCGGAGTATGGTGGGGTCAGTTTGAGGTGGTCCCGCTAGATGATAGGGTCACGAGGGTGTTAGGCCCAAGATTAGGTAACCATCGTACGAGTTTGTGGATGCGTTCGACCAGTAGTAGGGCCGATGGGGTCAGCCCATCTTGTCTTTTAGTCAGGACTGTTTACTCGGCGGAGGGTTATGCGAGATGTTGTATATCAGGAAGGTTGTAAGGCTGCACGGGGTTCCTACTTTTATTTTATGGCGTGCAAATGGAGCCGCTTTATGGCTATTTCTTTTTCGGGAGGTTTTACCAGGCGGGTTAGGAACTCAGGTGAGTCCCAGTATTGTATTCACCCTCGGGCCGACGGACGAACAACGCATTTTATCCAGACATTTGAGGATAGGTTACGGGCCGGTGTTTTGATTTCAGGGGTAGCTGTGAGGATTATTTGCCTCTTGTTGAGTGAGTATTATACTAGCTACCATTTCAGTATTCGGATGGTGCCTTATGAAGCCTTGTATGGGCGGAAGTGTAGGTTCGGCCGATTGGTTCGATGTCGGCAAGGTTCGAGATAGTTTGGTCCCTACTTGTTTCAGCAGAACGTGGATAAGGTGAAGCTTATCCGTAAGAAGTTATTAGCGTTCGAGTCACCGAAGTCGTGCGGACGATCGGCGTCGACACCGGAGTTCAGTTGACGGTGGTCTTCAAGGTACCACCGGAAGGTGTGACGGAATTTGGAAAGAAGGAAACTTAGCCCGAGGTACTTTGGGCATTTTCGTGATAATAGTATAATAGGCCAAAGTTGCCTATAAGTTAGCACCGCCGTCCGATTTAGAGGCAAGACGTCCGTATTCCATGTTGCTATGTTTGGAAGAGTAATCGGAGATCCTCCAGTGTTCCTAGTTAATGATGACCAAGTTAGAGATAGTAACCCGAGATTTTGGAAATCAAGCAATGGCAGAATGTGGTACGATATAGTTGAAGTATACTATATATAGAATCAACATAGTTTTCATGCAATGTCTTTGGACTTAAGCCTCAATTTAAAGAAGAGAATCGAATCTGTAATTACGTAGATCAGACATTACTGAGACTTGTGTAGTTTGACTGGATAGGAAGTCACGCCCGATTTTCCGTAGGATCTTGTATCTAGATTTATTCTACCGAGTAGTCTAGACTTTGATAGACTTGTATAACTGTATAGGTTGAATGTTCTCGAGTAGCATGTGCTACTTGAGAAGGTGGACCAAAGCGGGTTATAGCCGTGGAGCGATTTGCTAATAGTCGATAATCGTCGCGAGGTATGTGATTCTTCCTATCCTCTTGAGCATGATATTTTAAAAGAATATATATATAGTACGGTAGACGTACGCGTGCTAATTGAACGTAGTTGTACGGCAATGTCTTTTGACTTAAGCCCGAATAATAAAGATCTTGAAGTAATTCAAGAGACTTAAGAACTGTTTTTGAAAGAAGAGTAATACTTGGTTTTAAAAAAACTTAAGAGTTATACTAGCTTTATGGGAAGTTAGGTATAACGGCTTAAGAAAGATAAAATGAATGAGTTATTGATTTTAGAAGTTAAGAGACTTGATCTTAAAAGATAAGAGACTTGACTTAATGTGAATTTTGTGTGAAACCTCATTCGTGAGTAATGAGTACTTGGTTTTAAAAGGAATAATGTTTTACTGATTTCGGAAATCAGAATGTGTATCGACAAACCACTGCAGCGTTAATAAAGGGAAATGTTTGATTAATGAAGTATTATTAAAACCAGTAGAAACTTCCATCTGCATAGAAGCTAAGATGAGACAAAATGATATTTCCTAGATCATGGTCAGTAATAAGATTGTTATAAACAAGAATATCCTACTCACATATAAGGCTTATGTTTCTCAGATTGTTTAAAAGAGAATTATATTCTTAAATGAATAAGACTATGAACTACGAAACCTTTCTAAAATAAGAAACGTGAACATTTGAAATTAGGCAAACTTGAACGTTTGGAAAATAATGTTGTTACTTGATTTTACAAAGGTAAGTGTTTTGGTTTACTTAAAAATACAGTCACTCTATTTTATACTACGGGTATTGTGACTTCTGTGAAAGAAACGGATCTTTTAAAGAATTAATGTATGAAGTACTTTGGGGATAGATACCCGAACTTGTTAGCATAAAGTACCTTGTGTGAATAACTTGATTGTATTGGTTTGTGATAGCCTTGTAATACTTTCTTGTTGATTTGATAAGTAAACATGTTAGGATGCTACGTGTGTTAGTATCTTGTGATTGTTATGTAAGGGGGTCATTCTTGTTGAGCTTACGTTGTTAAACGTTAAGCCCGTTGTACTGTTTTTGTATCACATACCCCCTTGACTTATTATACCGAGGGTCACACCCTCGATGCGGTCTATACGGCCTACGCGGTCTCTCGAGACTATGCGAGCAGCGGTATGCTCCAGATTGATCATTCCGGTGTTTAGCCGACGGGGATGCCCTATGCGGTCTTTGAGGGACTATGCGGTCTTTGAGGGACTATGCGGACTGCGGGAGTCTAGGCGGATACCGGGGGTTAAGCTGCCTTCGATGCGGGGTATACCTCAGGCGGTCTGGGACCATGATTCGAGGAATACCTCATGCGGGTCTGTGTGTGACCTATGCGAGTGCGGTAAGTTCCAGGATAGACGCGCGATGTGATCGCGGGCGAGTGGCCGCCGATCATGTAGTGCGGTCTAGAAAGACCTCGTGATACAGTTTATGGAATTTTTGGTACTGTGGGTCTTAGTAGTCGGCTATGCCTTCGTACTTACCCCGTACGGTTCTATTGTGATGACTTTGAGGCGTGAGTCCCGACTTGACATGGCCGCTATTTATTGTGAACCGTAGTTTGGTTATCATACATGTCTCCCGCTTTATATAGACTACTATGATTTCATTTACGTGATTTATTTTCGCTTCACATACTCTGCACTGTAATCGACCTTCGGGCCGCTGCGTTCATGCCGCAGTAAAGGTACACCGCCGTTGATCCTCGCTCTGGGGTCATTGCGTTTGGGAAAGCTCCGCTTTCTTGAGGCTTATTCGCATAGTCCCGTTGTTGTAGGTGCTACATTCGTGGTATGACGGCCCCTGTCCGTCGTTGTTGTCATATCATTCGTAGAGGTCCAGAGTAATCTTGTGGCGTGGTTTGTAAAAAGGATTAAGCTGTTCATTTTGAAAGAGTTGTTATTTATATATATGCCGAAAGGCAAGTTTTCTAAGATAACTGTTGTACACTTCTTGTTATTCTATGTTGTTGTGTTATGTTCCGCTGATTTTCTCTGATGTATGACTACTTGGGTGCCCGGGTAAGGCACCAGTCACGGGCCCCGGGTTCGGGTCGTGACATGACCGATTTCGATGTGATCATGGGTATGGATTGGCTAGCTTCTTGCTACGCCAATGTGGACTGCAGGGAGAGGTTGGTACGGTTCCAGTTTCCTGGGGAGCCGGTTATTGAGTGGGAGGGGAACACTGTGTCGCCGAGGGGTAGGTTTATTTCTTACCTCAAGGCTAGGAAGATGGTGCAGAAGGGGTATATCTACCATCTCATTCGGGTATTTGATACTGAGGCTGCGATACCAGATTTTCAGTCAGTTCCAGTAGTCAGAGAGTTCCCAGATGTGTTTCCAGACGACCTCCCGGGTATCCCTCCTGAGAGGGAGATTGAGTTTTGTATCGATGTGTTACCAGACACTCGGCCTATTTCCATTCCGCCATACAGAATGGCACCTGCCGAGTTGAGAGAGTTGAAGGACCAGCTGAGAGATTTGCTGGAGAAGGGCTTCATCAGGCCTAGTGTTTCTCCCTGGGGAGCGCCGGTATTGTTCGTGAAGAAGAAGGACGGGACGCTGCGCATGTGTGTTGATTATAGGCAGCTGAACAAGGTGACTATTAAGAACAGATACCCCCTTCCCAGGATTGATGATTTGTTCGACCGCAGGTGGTGCGAGATGTTTTCCAAGATTGATCTGCGATCGCTATCATCAAAGTGCGAGTTAGAGAGGCGGATGTCCCTAGATCGCATTCGGACCTGCACGCACTATGAGTTCGTGGTTATGTCTTTCAGTTTGACCAATGCTCCGGCGGTATTTATGGATTTGATGAACCGAGTGTTCAAGCCATTTTTGGATACGTTTGTGATAGTATTCATTGATGACATCTTGGTTTATTCTCGCCAGAGCGAGCACGCGAGCATTTGGCGACGGTGATCGAGTTCTCCAGACCGCCGTTGTCGCCAAGTTTTCAAGTGTGAGTTCGTTGACTTCGTGGCATTTCTTGGGCATATTGTCGGGCCGATGGTATTCGGGTGGATACGCCAAGATCGAGGCGTCGAGTTGGCCTGCACCTACTACTCCGGCAGGTGCGCGACTTCGGGCCTCGCAGTTATTATCGGTTCGTGGAGAAGTTTGCTTTATTTCGCACCATTGACTAGGGCCGACTCGTAAGGCGCTAAGTTTCATGGACTGATGCTTGTGAGCAAGGTTTCCACCATCGAAAGAGAGATTGACGATCGCCCGATTCTTACTCTTCCGCAGGGCCTGCACGGCCATGTGGTGTATTATGACGCCGGACGCCGGGCTTGGATGTGTGTTGATGCAGCAGGTAAGGTTATAGCGACGATCTCGACAATCAAGAAGCATGAGAAGAACTACCCCACCCATGATTTGGAGATGGCAGCGGTGATTCACGCCTTGAAGATCTGGAGGCACTATTTGTATGGAGTTCATGTGGATATTTACACATACCACAAGAGCCTCCAGTATATCTTCAGCCAGAGGGAGCTGAACTTACGACAGAGACGGTGGTTAGAGTTACTCAAGGATTATGATGTCGATATCCTGTACCACCCAGGGAAGGCCAATGTTGTGGCGTATGCCCAGTCGTAGGTCGATGGAGTCCATCGATGTGCACAGAGAGGAGGGGCATGGTCCGCGAGTTGCATCAGCTAGCGAGCCTTGGAGTCCGATTGATTGATTCTGATAGTAGTGGGGTTCGAGTTCGAGAGGTTGCCGAGTCTTCCATCGTCGAGGAGGTGAAGAGGCAACATTTTGAGGATTCGATTTTGACCCTGTATCGTGATACGGCTCTTCGTGAGGGGAAGGGTCCTTTTGAGGTAGCACCTGATGGGGTGCTAAGGTTTGAGGGCAGGTTGTGTGTTCCAGCTATTGCAGGACTTCGACAGCAAGTTCTAGGGGAAGCACACAGCGCACGTTACTCTATCCATCCGGGGTCGACCAAGATGTACCACGACCTCAGATCTGTGTATTGGTGGGATGGCCTAAAGAGGACGTTCGAAGTTTGTTGCTCGGCCCGTGTTGTCAACAGTGAAGGTAGAGCATCAGAGGCCTGGTGGATTATTGCATACGATAGACATCCCGACCTGGAAGTGGGAGGTGATCAACATGGACTTTATCACATGGTTACATCGCACTCCGAGGAAACATGATTCTATCCGTTATCGCCGACAGTCGACTAAATCAGCCCACTTTCTTCCAAATGTGACGACTTTTTCGGTGAGGATTATGCCGACTTTACATCCGAGAGATCGTGAGGTCGCATGAGTCCCTATTTCTATCATATCGCATGCAGGAGCCCGCCATTTCGCTAACTTCGAGGTCTTTGTAGGCGGATTAGGGACGCAGTGAGCCTCGATCGCATTCCATCTTCGCATGACGGGCAGCAGAGCGCACTATCCGCACTCTTGAGGATATGCTACGAGCCCGTGTTATTGATTTCGAGGGTAGCCGAGGATCATTTGCCGCTAGTAGAGTTTGCGATAATAACAGCCTACCACTCCAAAGATCTAGACGGCGCCTTATGAGGCCTTATATGGGAGGAAGTGCAGTCACCGATAGGCTGGTTTGACGTGGGCGAGGTGCGATTAGTAGGACCGCACTGTTCAACGTGCGATGGATAAGGTGAAGCTTATCCAGAGCGGTTATTGAGATACCGTAGTCGACAAGTCGATGCAGATCATCGTCGTCGGCATCCGAGTTTGAGGTTGATGATTGGGTTTTCTCGGTGTCACCCATGAAGGGTGTGATGAGATTCGGGAAGAAGGGGAAACTCAGCCCAAGGTACATTGGGCCTTATCAGGTTGTCCGCAGAGTAGGCAAGGTTGCCTATGAGTTGGATCTGCCGTCCGACCTAGAGGCAGTACATCCGGTTTTCCATGTTTCTATGCTGAGGAGATGTATCGGAGATCCATCTAGAGTGCACCCAATTGAGGATGTCCAGGTGACGGAAGGGTTATCGTATGAGGAGAGTCCCATAGCGATACTCGATCGTCAGGTTAGGCGTCTGCGGACCAAGGATGTGGCTTCCACAAGGTCTTATGGCGAACGAACAGAGGAGATGACGTGGGAAGCAGAGGAGTACATGAGGCGGAGGTATCCTCACTTATTCCCCACACCTCCAGGTAACTCACTTCCCTACTTGCTGATTTTAATTATCCTTTATGCTTAAGAATTGTATTGTGGCTATGTGTGGCTTTTGTAATTGTTTATTTATGAGGAACCATATTGTTAACTACCTTGAGAAGGAACATTCGGGACGAATGTTTCTAAGGGGGGGAGAATGTTATACCCCGTAGTTCCAGAGTATGTATGTGAGGACGTACGTACAAATGTTTAAGCCCTAATTAGGTTAAGGATGAAATTTTGAATTTCCAACGGAAAGGATTCCGAACCTTGTGAAGAAAATTCTACGTTTTTAATATTTTAACCAATTACGGATTTTATTCCGAGAGATGAAATATTTTGGACCAATAGGAGGGCGACACGTGTCACCCCTAGGTGGGCTAGGTTGGCCGAAATTCATGTGACAAGTGGCCAAGTCTTGCAAGATATTTTGTGTGGACAAGTGGCTTGTGGGACCCCCACACACTTGTCCCCAATCTCAACCACACACTTGCCTTCATCCTAGCCCTTGGTTGTCCTATATATGCACCCTTTGTTGATGAAATCTTCCACACTTAGTTATTTCAAGACTTGAGAAATATTTTCATCTCCCTCCCTCTCTCCTAGCTCTCGTCGAACACCTCCCTCTCTAACCTAACATTGTCCAATAATTCCTAAACTCCTAAGTGTTCTTCCCTAGTGTATTAGGAAGTCTATTAACCAAAAGTTAGGAAAGATTTCACATCCCTAGCCACAAAAAGCCACCTTGGCCGAGAGCTCTTGGAAGGAAAACCTTAGTGTTCTTCACTTATTTGAGTTGGTTCTTGAAGAGATGATGGTTAGGAGCTTCTTAGGGTGATTTGTGGTGGGTTGGAACACAAAGGATTTGGAGCTAAGACTTTCTTGGAGCGACATTAAGTTCTTGGATAATTTTGGGCTATTTGAGGTAGTGAATCTTAAACCTCTTTGTGAATTGGTCATTATACATATATTATAAGTATATTATGGAGTATATTATATATGGAGTAAAGTTTGGAAGAGTTGGATCTTGTTAACTTGTTAAAAGAAAGGATTGGCTTTTAGCCATTAAAATGGTAAAAACGTATCCAACGTATCAAACGTATCTTACTTGTGAAGAAGTAATTAACAATGTAACTATAACTTATATTAAGAATGGAATATAAGTGGATGACTAATGAAGTAATTGGATAAGTAAAAATGGACAAAGTTGGCCAAGGACCCCAACTTAAGGATCAGATTTACTCGGATCAGATGTATTTACTTGGATGTATTTACATTTCTAAGGGAAGATTTTTAAATCGCGTTCGCTTGGGCGTGTGATCCCTTTTTAATTATCAGATTGTATTGTTAAGGGAAGATTGTTAAATCGCTCGCTTTGGGCGTGTGATCCCCTTCTTTATGTTGTTTAATTATTACGCCTTTATATGGCATATAAATTACGGTTATTCGGGCCTTGGAAAAAGATGGAAAAGTGAGTAAAAACGGGGGAAATGCTGCCCAAATTTCCGTGGAATAGGAAATCTTGCTTAGAAGAGTTCTACGACAAACTAGAAGTTAATCGGCGTATTTTGACTATTATAGGTTGACCCTCTACGTGCGACCTATCCGACTTGGCAAGTGGATTTAGCCGAGGAGGTATGTGATTCTTCCTATCCTCTTGAGCATGATATTTGTAAAATATATATAGTACGGTAGACGTACGTGTGTTGACTAAATTTTGCTTTACTTTGATGTCTTTTGACTTGAGTTTTAAATATCAAAAATCTTGAAGTATTTCAAAAGAGTTATGAATCATTTTTGGAAGAAAAGAAATACTTAGTTTTAAAAAGGCTTAAGTGTTATACTAGCTTTATGGAAAGTTAGGTATAACGACTTGGGAAAGATAAAAGGAACGGTTTACTTATTTGTTTATAAAAGCCTTGTAATGATTCTGAAGGTGTGGTAAGTTGGTTTGATAAGTAGACATGTTATGATGCTGCGTGTGTTAGTGCCTTGTGATGTTGTATAAGGGGGTTACTCTTGTTGAGCTTACGTTGTTTAACGATAAACCCGTTGTGCTGGTATTATATCACTTACCCCCCCCTGACTTGTTATGAGCCGCGGGTTAGCTACCCCCGATGCGAGGAATACCTCGCGGTCTATGTGACCTATCGCGAGCTACGGAGTTCCGGGATGATCACCCGGTGTGTTACGCCGATGCGAGGAATACCTCACGCGGTCCAGTGACTATGCGGAATGCGGAGTCCGTTGATGCCACGTTAGCTACCCCGTCGCGGTGAGTACTCATGCGGTCCGAGGACCCATGCGGACTACGGTAGTCGTGATTAGGCTCGCATAATGATACTATGGGCGATCGCCTTGCTTCGATCATTAGCGCCTAGAAAAGACCGCTTATGTTACATGTATTTTGCTCTTGTTTATCTTGTGGCATTATGCGATTAAGTTGGGTTGTTTCGTACATATCTGTGAACTTGTTTTAAAATGTTATAATTTCATTCAGTACTTTACAGTTTCACATACTTAGTACCTGTTGTACTGACCTCCTTCGGGGGGCTGCGTTCATGCCGCAGGTAAGGGAAAGCAGGTGGTAGATCCTCATTCTTAGGATCTTTACTCTAGTGTCAGGAGCTCCATTTCTCCGGAGGTTCGACTTTTGGTACGACTCTCCCTGATGTTGTGGATATTTTGTACATTCAGGGTATGGCGGGGCCCTGTCCCGCCATAGTTGTTTACTTCCTTAGAGGTCTGTAGTCCTGTTGTAAAGGTCGGGATGTAACTGTTCACTTTGGGTATATATATATACATGCCGAAAGGCAACTTTTCTTGGATAAACTGTCTTTTATTTTATACTGTTTCATGTCATGATTTTATTTCCGCTGGTTACTCTGATGTATATCTACTTGGGTGCCCGGTAGGCACCGCCACGCCCGGATCGGTCGTGACAATCGTGTATCGTTATTCGAGTAGTGACTTTGAGGCACGCGCCCCCATACGTTATGACCGCCATGTGTTGTGTCTCGTAGGTTGGCTATCACATGTCTCCTGTTTTGTTTAGACTGTTATGATTTCATTACAGTATTTTTCAGCTTCACATACTTGGTACATTCTTCGTAATGACCTCCTTCGGGGGGCTGCGTTCATGCCGCAGGTTTAGGTACGCTGTTTGGTGATCGGCAGGTGTAGGACCCTGCTCAGAGTTTTTGGATAGCTCCTTCGTCGGAGTTTATCTTTTGGTATAAGTTCTTTCAAGATGTGCTTTTGTACAGTTATGGGTACGGCGGGGCCTTGTCCCGTCATAGTTCAGTATAACTCTTAGAGGTCTGTATTCATATGTGGGATTGGACTCATTTACACTGTAGTGTCTTTTTATTATGTATATTATATGGCAGCCTTGTCGGCTTTGCCCTTGTACGTATGTTGGTTTTAAAAAAAAAAGGGAAGGTGTTATTTAAATTCCGCAAGTTTACTTAGTTGTTAAGGTAGAAGGGTGCCCAGGTAGGGCACCACCACGCCCGGTTCGGTGTGAGTGGTATCGAGCAGATACCGTAATGTCTACAGACCGTGTCTAGTAGAGTCTTGATTATCGGTGTGTTGCGCGCCACACCCATAAACAGGAGGCTACAGGACATTTAGGAGTTGGTTTCTATTCTTCTCACTCTAAGATCGTGCCATAGAGCTGTGTTAGTAAGATAATTCCTCTCTGACGTGATTTTGTGTTACAGTTATGCCTCCAAGGAGGGCAACAGCCGCCCAGAAGGGCAAAGGAGTAGCAGGAGCTACCAGTCAGACTCAGAGAGTTGATAGGGCTTATGCCCAGGGTATACCGGATATTGTGCCGCAGTCGGCGAGTTCTTCTGCGCCAGGTTTTGAGGCCCCAGCACCAGAGCCTCCAGTTTCTCAGTTAGGAGAAGACTATAGGGTCATGAGGGAAGCAGTTATGTTATTGACCAAGATAGCGGTGCTACAGTTTCATCAGCAGGAAGTTATTCGGCCAGTACAGACAGGTGTACAGAGGGTAGAGGGCCAACGCGGAGATCAGCGTAAGAGGGCTAGACCGGTTGGTTATCCCGGTGAGTTTTTGGACGAGCAGCCTCAGTAACGAGTGGGATATCCGTCCCAGCCTACCCAGTACATACCCCCGCAGTTCACAGGTGGGATATTGGACCCCACAAGGTCTTTAGGAGCCGGTCCAAGCTCCAGGGGTCGAGGTTCTCAGAGGAGCAGAGGACTTTCTCGGTCGAGGCCACCTATTCCTCAGTGTTTTAGATGTAGTAAGCATCATTCGGGGAAATGCCGTTATGGCACAGGTGTTTGTTTTTGTTGTGGCCGTCCGGGCCATATACGGAGGGTATGTCCTTTTAGAAAGGGCACCGGTGAGGTGGCTCAGCCTATGAGGCCGATGGTTGATTCCTTCTCCACAATCGCACGCCCTGCGGCGGTGTTCAGATGTCAGCCAGCCGTGGTAGAGGTCAGGGTGGTGTTTATAGTTCTGGCGGTCCTTCGAACCGCATAGCTGACGTGACTACGGGACAGGATCAGGAGGCAACATCTCATGGGGTTACAGGTATATCTCGATTCTTTTGAATCATACATGCATTGTTAGATTCAGATTACGCCCTAGCATATATGTTTTCCCTTTGTTGCTAGCAGTTGTAAGTGATAGTACCCAAGAGGTAGGAATACTTTGATTAGTAAGGTGAAAAGTTAAGAATGTTGACAAGAATGGTAAGTGAACTGAGACTATAGTTGTATAGAGTTCACAAGTTGTAATTACCCCGTAGCAGTGTAAGACCGATAGGGAAGGATGTACAGTAGAAATACTTTGGCTTATGTGACGAACCTCTAGTGAATGGGAGGATAGGGTGAGAAGTACCTTGAGATAAGAGAGAGATTTATTTTTAGACTAAGAATGAGAAGTTAAGTGTGACGATGAGTCGGGTTATGGACTCATTTCGGGTCAGCCGATAGTATGGAATGGGGTGATGTCAGTTAGAAATGGTCCCGTTATGTGGTAGGGTCCCGAGGATGCAAGGCCCAAGTTTAGTTAATCGTTGTACGAGTTTGTGGACGCGTTCCACCGGAATCAGGCCGTAAGGACCGAGAAGAGCCTTAACGGGAAAGTAAGTAACAATATGGCCAAGTTTGGATAGTAACTCCAAGGAATGGAGAATAGAAACAATATTTGAGATTTTGTACGTGTACTAGATAAGTTTGAAAGTACGAGAAAGTATGACAAGTAAGGAAAGAAAGGAACCTCTAAGGATCCCGTGTTTGAGAAGACTGTAATCTTCGAGTTTTGTGAGAAGGGACCACGGACGGAAGGTCCATTGTTATGTTCACGTGTGTTATGTGGTGGCCATGTGTGGCATCGTTGGTCTTGTGCAGTTTTGATTGATAGGCATAGTATAGAGATTGTGCCGGAGTTTGTATAGCTTGACAACCGACTAAGAACATTCGGGGACGAATGTTTCTAAGGGGGGAAGAATGTTACACCCCGTAAGTCCAGGACATGTATAAGAGACTGTACGTAAGGAATCAAGACTTGGAAATTAGTACGAAAGGAGGAATTGTTTTTTTCGACGGAAAATCTTCCGAACGCCGGAAAGGAAAAATGTTCGTTGTTGAGAATTGGATTCTCAAAATGCATTGTTTGAGGATTGTGGAACTTATTAACATTATGGAATTTATTTTTACGGATTTGGTCACGTGGGGCCCACCCGAGGAATTTTACGTTTTTGGGGCCCACGAGGGTTACGGAATTTTATGGATGAATGTGAGGGCGACACGTGGCACTCTCACATATGGTGTTGGACGAAAATTAGAAAGGGTTGGATGGTCATTTGACCATTGTGGATGAAGTCTTCAAGCTTGAGTTTGTTGACCAAGTCAACTTGTCCACTTGGCTATTATCCAAGTGTCTTTCATCCTAGCCACTCAAGTGTTGCAATCTTGACCCTCCATTGTGCTTTATATACCCAACTAGTAGCAAGACTAGCTCTTTAACACTTAGAAAATTTTTCACATGTTCTTGCACACTACTAGTGCTCTCGGCTTTGACACTTTATCCACACAAAAAATTTTAGTTTGTGATCCATAATTCATAAGACTTAAACCCAAGGTTCCTAAGAGTATTATAAGGTTATCTCAATAGAAAGATTTCGGAAAAACGACGTTTTCACGTTAGTCGCAAGGCGGAAACTTAAGGAGTTCTTCAACTTTGAAGTTGGAACTTGAAGATGGGTTCTTCATAGGCTTCTAAGGAGTGCTTGGAGCGGATTGGAACTTAAGGAAAGGAGCTAAGAATTGCTAAGGCGCGACTTTGAATCTTGGAAATTTTAAGGGCTTATAAAGGTATAAATCTTGTCGTTTTAGCAATTAAGGTTTACTTATCATTGTAGCTATGGATATTAGCAAGCATGAGTTATATATTATGAAGTTTGATAAGTATTTTGGCTATTGGAACCCTAATCCGAAAACTAGCATGTTTAGCCTTAAGATTACAATTCAAGTTGATTATTCGTTTAAGTCGTCGCATGTTGTGTAAGAAGGAAATTGTAGTTGTTGAAGTGGTTTATAACTATATAACATGTTAGACCTTAGAACTTGGAATTGGAAAAGGATTGGAAAAGACTTAGTGTTGTTGGTTGTAAGTTGGCCGAGAATGGCTTGGATTTTTAAACTACTTGGTACGAATTGTGGGGCGGAATTTTACACATATTGTAAGGCGTGTAGTCCCCTTTGTTTGGTTGTTGTTTTGAGCCTTAAATGTGGCGTGTTGGTTATTGTATTCGGCCTTGAAAAAGGTAGCAAAGTGAGTAGAAACAAAGGAAGTGCTGCCCGATTTTCCGTAGAATTAGAGACCGTATGCTTAGTATTATTCTACGTTAGAGACTAGAAGTTGATAGTCTTTGTTACACCACGGAATTTCAGGATATGTTTATAAGAACGTACGTAAGAACTCAACAAATGTTAAGATTTGAGACTTGTAAAATTTATCGGAAATTATGGAATTGTCGGAAAATGTATTATTGTAACGAATGGGAGGGCGACACGTGTCACCCCCCCTTATGTGATGCCTTGGTCGAAATGTGCAAGGGCAAGAGGGTCATTGGACCTTTGTTGCAAGACAAGTCTTGCAACTTGTGTAGCATGAGAAGGTTGACTAAGTCAAGGTCAATTAGTCTTGTTTTTTAGGTGAGACTTCATCCTAGCCACCCATATGGTTACATCTTGTCCCTCCATGCCCCTTTATATTACTACTAGTAGTGCTAGAGTGTGCTAACACTTAGAATTTTCACAAAAAATTGGATGAACTTAGAGCATTGCTCTCGGGTTCAAGAAAAAGAAGAAAGAAAAATTTTCGTTTCTTGTCCTTTTGATCCCACACTTTAAACCAAGGTTCTTAGGTGTATTGTAAACACATCTCAATAGAAAAGTCTTGGAAAAAGGTAGTTTACGGGTTAGTCGCAAAACGAAAACCTAAGGGTCTTTCTAGGTTTTGTTTGGAATTTTGAAGGATAATTGTTGGTGTTGTTCTAAGGGTCTCAACAAGCGGATTGAAGTGTCTTGGAGAGGCTATAAACTACTAAGGAGCGACTTCGGATTGGAGTTGGATTAAGAATCATTGAGGTATAATCTTGTTCTTTGAAAGTATTACAAGATTATTTATATTGTTGTTGTTAGCTTTGTATGTTGCAAGCATGGAGTTGTTATATTGAGGTTATAAGGATTATGGATTGATTATAGCCTTGGAAATCCGAAATGTAATGTAAGCCATGACTAAGTTGAATTACAATTTAATCGTTGTTAGAATCGTCGCATGTTACTTACTTAAAGATTATGGTTATTATAATCAAATGCGACTTGATATCATGTTGTGCTACCAATATGGATTGAAATGGAAGTTGGATAAGAATTGGTTTTGTTGAACTCAAGGTGACCGATTTTGGACTTGTAGTTTGTATTAGTTGGTTAGTCATTTGTATCGACTACCTCCTATATAATCGTGAGCCAATCAGTACATTTAGTTATTAATTTGTATTGGACTACCTCCTATATAATTGTGAGCCAATTGGGGTTGTTTAGTTATTAATTTGTATTGGACTACCTCCTATATAATTGTGAGCCAATTGGGTCATTTAGTTATTAATTTGTATCGACTACCTTCTATATAATTGTGAGCCAATTGGGGTCTTAGTTATTAATTTGTATTGGACTACCTTCTTTATGATTGTGAGCCAATTGGGGCTGTTTGGTTATTGTATTTTCGGCCTTGAAAAAGGTGGCAAGTGAGTAAAAACAAAGGAGGTGCTGTCCGATTTTCCGTAGAAATGGAGACTTTACACTTATAATATTCTACGATTGAAGTAAGGCGTTAATGCACGACATTGTGAATATTATAGGTTGGTATACTACGCGGGACTTTGTACTTGGCAAGTGGTTTGACCGACGAGGTATGTAGAACTTTTCCTATCCTTTGAGCATGACTAGTTTCACGATATAGTACGGTGAGACGTCAAGACTTTGACATTCTTTACTTGTTTTATGAAAGGCCAAGTCGGGTGAGTTAGAGATTAACTCACTTTTTGTGTATATTAAAGATGTCTTAAGTCTTGTTAAAGATAAGGGACTTGAAGAATTTTAAAGTATGTGATACTTGTTTGCTTTGAACATATAAGTCCCTTGGATAGAAATTGTACTTAACTAAGGATAAAGTGAATATGACGACTTTATGGGGAGTTGGTTGTATTGACTTTATGGAAAGATAAATGGCTTGATTTAATGGAAGGCAATTCGATTTTAAGGTATCAATTGCCTAAGGTTTTATAAGAAAATGAGTCACTTGATTTAGAAACCTAACTTTATTTCTAAGGGTGTTGTGACTTACCTTGAAATGTAATTTGGACTTGATACTAGGATTAATAGTATCTTGGAAGTTTTCTACTAAAAAGAGTCATTGTTTTAAAGAGTAGAAGTACGTAGTACTTGGGTTAAATTCCCGGATTTTTATAAAAGACATGTTAGTGCCTTAGGTAAACTAAAATGAGAGTGTATATGAACAAGAATAATAAGAAGTTAGGGGATTTCTTAACTTGCTTATATATTGTATGATAAGCCGATAGAGCTTATGTTATGTGTGATAGTCGGATTTGGGCTAGTGTTATATTATTCGTCATGGGTCATTCCCGATTGTGGCATTGTATATTTTCGTGGATTTGCTAACCACGATGCGGAGAATACCTCACGCGAGTCCATGCGGCTTACGCGGGTGAAATAGTCCCACGCGGCGGTCCACCTATGCGAAGAATACCTCACGCGAGTCCGTAAGGGCTTACGCGGGTGAAATAGTCTCATGCGAGGAATACCTCACGCAGTCCACCGGACCTATGCGTGAAATAGTCCCGTGAGTAGGATTCCAATCCTATTTTTCGTTGTAAGTATACACCTATTTTTACTCTCATTGTTAGTAAGGCAATCGCAATCGTAATTTTGTTATCATACATGTCTCCCGCTTTCTTTTAAACTTATGTTGTAATTACAAGATTTTCCGCTTTACATACTTGGTACATATTGTGTAATCGACCCTTCCTGGGCCGCGTCATGCCGCAGAAAGGGTAAGGTGCGGATCCACATTCTTAGGATCACTTATCGACGCCTAAGCTCCATTCTCCGGAGGCTTGTCTTTCTTTTGGTACGCTTTCCCCGATGTTGTAGATTATGTACATTCGTGGTATGGCGCGCCCCGTCCCGCCACGCTGTTATTCCTGTGAGGTCCGTATTCACATATGTGGTCATTGTAAGAACTGAGTTGTAAAGTTGTACTTTTGACTTTGTTATATTATGGAAGGCGGCCTGATCGGCTAGCCTGTGTTGTTATATTGTTTACACCTGTGTTTATGTTGTGTATGTTCCGCTGCTATTTCTCTGATGTATACCTAAACAGGGTGCCTGTGTAGGCACCGCCGCGCCCGGTCGGTCGTGATGCCTTGTTAGACCATTATAGGTTGACGCTTCTACGCACGCGTGTTCGGCAGCTTGTGGATTTAGCCGAAAAGGTATGTGAACTATCTCCTCTTCTAGCATGATTCCTTAAGATAAATAAAGTATGTTCTACTCCTTAAATGATCCATTCCTTGGTTGTATTTGGATTGTCTAAAATAGAATTCGTTCTATGTACTCCCTTGATTGTACTTTGATGTTTAAATTGTAAGTTGTATAATCCATTTCCTTAGTGAAGTTTGGATTCTTAAAAGTGAAAGTATTTTACTTAAAGTACATAGAGTTTTGAAAAGGAAGTGGTTTCCAAACCTTTTGGCTAGTGCCTTAGTTCCAAAACCTAAGGGTTGTTGTAATGACTTTAGGGGAGTTAAAGGAGTGATTTACTTAATTGTTTTAAGAGAGGAGAAATGACATGATTTAAGAGAAGTAACTTGTTTTAAAGGTGTGAGTTACTTGAGGTTTAAAAGTAGAAGAAACTTGTTTTCTAAATATTAAGAGACTTGAAGTATTTTGAAAGTTAAGAAACTTGATTTGTAAGTATGTGATACTTGGTTTTAAGTATAAGTCTCTTGGTTATAAAAAGGAATGAATATGTCTAAAACCATAAAGGGTTATAACGGCTTTATGGGAAGTTGTTTATAACGGCTTTATGGAAGGTTAAGAAAGTTGTCTATTTTGATTATTAGGCATAAGTTGCCTAGATTGTAAAAATTTGAAGTTACTTGATTTCAAGCTCAAAAGAGTTTTCTAAAAGTGTAGTAACTTACTTTGAAAAATAGACATACATTGATACTACGGGTGTTAGTATCTTGGGGTTTTACATAAAAAAGAGTCTTTTGAAAAGAATGTACGTACGTAGTACTTTGGCTTGTTTAATTGAGAATTATTCTATGTGTGCCTTGATAAGTACTTTGGCTTGTTTAATTGAGAATTATTCTACGCTATGCCTTGATAAGTACTTTGGCTTGTTTAATTGAGAATTATTCTATGTGTGCCTTGATAAGTACTTTGGCTTGTTTAATTGAGAATTATTCGATGGGTGCCTTGATAAGTACTTTGGCTTGTTTAATTGAGAATTATTCTATAAATGCCTTGAGTTTATAAAATGAAAGTCTATAGATTTTATGAACTTTCCTATGTGTGCTGGTGATAGCCTTTGAGTGCAAGTATTATGTTTTATTACGTTGCCGCGACTCTCGGTTGGAGGGTCGGCTGTCTTGTTGTGAGTTTACTTGGAAAAATCCCGTTGTGGTGATAGCCTCCCGTTGGTCCAAAATGTTTCGCCTCTCGGAAAAATCCGCAAAAATTATAAATGACATAGCCGGAATTTTCCCTTCGCAAGTTTAGTAAAACGTTTCGTCGAAAAAATGACTCTTTTCGGCACTTGTGCACAATTTCAAACTTAGCCTAACTTTAAGGCTCAAACTTTTATACGTACGCCCTCACGTACATACTCTGGAAATACGGGGTATAACATTCTCCCCTCCTTAGAAACATTCGTCCCGAATGTTCCTTCTCAAGACGGATAACGATGAAGTTCTTCTTAACTTAAACAAGTTTCCAATGCCACACATGGCCACAAACATAACACACGTTCTCTTCCTTCCTTACTCATTGTGCCCTTCTCGAACACTTGCACTCTTCTAGCATACGTACCATACTTCAGTCATCACTTTAGCTCCCAAAACTTTGGAGTCACCACCTCCAAACTTGGTCATCTTACTAGCTTCACTTTCCTCTAAGGCCATTCCCGGCCTTCACGATCCGCTTCTGGTCGAACATATCCACGAACTTATACGATGGTCAGCTAAACTTGGGCCTAGCACCCTCGTGACCCTACCACCTCGCGGGACCACCCAGAGCTGACCCCACCTCACTCCGGGCTACGGGTTGACACGCAACACGCCCTCAACCCGACCCTCCGTCACGCCAACTCTCTTGTTTCTCGATCCGAAACAATCTTACCTATACAGGTCATGAAAGCTACCACTTCCATTTCACACTACCCAGGGACTTACCCTTTTTCACTAACCAGGTTTCTAAATCACATTCTAGCACAAAGCTATCCGAACATAACACTAAACACATCATCAACATCAATACATACAAAACTCTAGAGGGTTAAGGATATACCTGAAAATAGGCGGTTCAGAGGACCGCTAAAACTGGGAACTTCCACCGCGACCTCTACCGTGGCCTGCCGGTGTATGAACATCCTGCCTAGCTATGGAAGGTGAAGAACCCGCAACTGGTCTAGTAGTCTGTGCTATCCCACCAGTGCTACCCCTGGTCGGACAGTCTCCCGTCAAATGGCCCTGTCGGCCGCAAGTATAGCAATCTCCCAAACCAGTACGACATTCCCCTCTATGGGCTTTACCACAATGGTCACACTGAGATACGGGTGGCCTCATCCGGCGAGCACTCCTACTCCCCTGAAAATCTGAACCCTGGGAGCCCTGACCTGCTCCTGAATATTCCAAACGTCCCGACGACGGTGGGGGACCACTTGGTACTGGCGGAGGCGCATAACTGGCCTGCTGCTGAGGCGGTCCGCCTCGAAAGTCATCAAAGGACCCTGCTGTTCTGGCCCTCTTCTGCTGATCTCGGTCATTCCGTCGATTTCTCCGCTCCTCACATCCAAGTGCATAAGCCTGCATGCGGGCAATGTCCATGCCCGGCTGAAGAGCTACACCCGAACAACTCTCTGCTAGGTAATCATCGAGCCCTGTAACATATCGGTGCACTCGATCCTCCATACTAGCTACTAACGCGGACGCACGCCAATGAGTCGAACTCCACATTGTACTCCCAATCAGACGCCTCGCTCGCCGCAACACCAAAAATGTTTACCGAGCCCTCCTCATCCGCGAGGCAAGAAATGTGCAAGAAATTCTCGAGAACTCGCCCCAAATAGGCGGAAGTGCATTCTCTCCCGACAGCTCCACGATCAAACCACGATCGCGGTATCACGCACGATGCGAACCTAGGACCACCGACTCGGTCTCCGATGCCTTGATCACTCATGATCCGTCAGAATCGCCGGATGAACTCCTCGCGATCATCCTCGTGCCTCGACCCATAAAACTCGGGGGTTACATCTCGTAAAATCCCGTAGCCTCCAACTATCTCGATCTGTGGTGAACCATCGGTGCTATCGAACCGCCGCGCCCAGCTTATCTCTCAAGTCCGCCACAACCCCGCCATTAATCGCCCACTCCTTGTAACCCATCTCTTCTCGCCTGCATCGCGGATCGAGGCTCGTGTATCGTGGTCTCGCGAGACCGCCACGCTTTACTCGCAGCCTCCTCGCCGCTTTGCCCTTCGGGCCGGGTTGCCTTGCGGAGGCATAATCGGTAAAAACGGCACGCCGAGAGGTCCAACTTACAACACGGCTCTATGGCACGATCTCGGAATGAGAAGGGAAACCAATCCTAAATGTCCTATAGCCTCTGATT
Organism: Przewalskia tangutica; assembly: GCA_029844215.1. Taxonomy (NCBI): domain Eukaryota; kingdom Viridiplantae; phylum Streptophyta; class Magnoliopsida; order Solanales; family Solanaceae; genus Przewalskia; species Przewalskia tangutica. The sequence continues at coordinate 55,639,814 of CM056729.1, read as the reverse complement.
ATAGATGTGGTGCACAACACACCGATAATCAAGACTCTACTAGACATGGTTCGTAGACACTTTCCGAGGACTAATCGCTCGATACCACTTTTGTCACGACCAACCTGCCCGTGATCGTGCCTACCCTGCACCCTAGTGATACAACATCGAGAAAACCAATGAAATAAAAACTTTAAACATATAAATAGATAAGGATCAAGATGAAAGAAAACAAAGCCAACCAAAACGGTTGCCTTTCAAAGATATATATATATACATAGACATTTGAACAAGCATAATCCTTACAACCCCGCCACAACAGCGCATGCACTTAAGATTTTTACAACAACTATGACGGACAGTGGCCCCGCCATACCCCGAATGCACAAGAACCTGCTGCACTGTGGTAACATACCAAAGATAAGCCTCCAAGGAACTGAGCTTCCCAAGACGAAAGGTGATCGTAAAAGCGGATCGATCACATGTACCTCTACCGCGCATGAACGCAGCTCCGAAGAAGTCGATAACAGTACCAAGTATGTGAAATCAGAATATTGTAAATGAAATCATAATAGTCTATATAAAGCAGAGACATGTATGATAACCAAACTACAAGACACAACATATAACCATCATATCAAGTCGACTCACGCCCAAATCATCACTGTGCCTGTGGAATCTCTTCCTCACCGCCGGCTATGATATAACAACACCAACGAAGTACACCGAACACCAAGTCCTACCGATGCCAAAGCCGTACCACGAGACCGCCACTATACTTACTCGCTGCCGACACGCGGGCAAGTGCAATAACCTATACCCGATCCACCTGCGCCACGTAGCTGACGGGGGCAAGTAACGGCTACGCACCCGATCACAACCGTAAGTCACGATACTTCGCCGCGAAGCTGACACGTGGTAAGTGCAACAACCTGTACCAGATCCACCTGCGCCACGTAGCTGACGGGGGCAAGTAAACAGGCTACGCACCCAATCACAACCGTAAGTCACGATACTTCGCCATAACCAAAATGGTCACATGTCCACATAATCCATCAATGGTGTAGACATGCCCATGTAACAATGCTAATAGAAGCATACCCGTGGAATCTCCCACACCGCCAGACGCCCAAGTAAGTTCTCAATAAGTCAACCGCCCTCCATCGAGACGCCAGAGAATAAACGCAATTCTTGCACAACAAAGACTATCTCAATAAGCATAGGTGTTACTCAACAACAAGCATAGGCAAGTTACACAACAACAAGCATAGGCAAGTTACACAACAACAAGCATAGGCAAGTTATACACAACTCAAAGTACTTTCATTTTATGCCAAAGTCCGGGTTTTAACCCTAAAGTACTACGTACGTTAAATTCCTTTTAAGAGATCCATTCCTTTTATGAAAATCACCCGATACCCGTAGTATAAAATAGAGTGACTTACATCTTTTAAGCAAACCAAAACAACTTCTCTTTTTAAAGTCAAGTTTCCACATTAAAACCAATGATAAAAACCCTTCTTTTTTTTCATAAAGTCGTTATAACCAACTTCCCATAAAGTTGTTATAACACTTTAAGTTTTAAACCATTTTAAGACAACACAATGCCTTTCTTTTCCCTAAAGTTCCAGTTTGCCTAATTTCAATTACTCAAGTCTCTTTTTAGAAAAGTTTCATAGTTCAATGTCTTAATCACTTTTTAAAACAATTGAGTAACATATGCCATAGTAGTAGGTTATTCTTGTTCATAAATCTTATTAAGCACCATGATCTAGGAAATGTAATATCATTTTGTCTCATCTTAGCTTCTATGCAGATGGAGGTTTCTACTGTTTTAATAATACTTCATTATTCAATACATTTTCCTTTATTAACGCCGCAAATGGTTTGTCGATACACATTCTGATTTCCAAATCAAGAAACATTATTCCTTTTAAAACCACGTACTCATTACTCACGAATGAGGTTTCACACAAAACTCATATTAATTCATTTAAGTTAAGTCTCTTATCTTATAAGATCAAGTCTCTTAACTTCTAAAATCAAGAAACCATTTTCTTTACCTCTCTTAAGACGTTATACCTAACTCCCATAAAGCTAGTATAACTCTTTTATAACCAAGTACTCTTCTTTCAAAGAGGTTTATTAATTCTTTTGAAATACTTCAAGATTCTTATTATTCGTGCTTAAGTCAAAGACATTGCCGTATAACTACGTTTCATAACACACGCACGCTCACCGTACTATATATATATTCTTTTAAAATATCATGCTCAAGAGTATATGAAGAATCACATACCTCGCGACGATTATCGACTATAAGCAAAACGCCCACGGCTATAACCCGCTTAGCCTTGTCCACCTTCTAAGTAGCAATGCTACTTGCAAAACATTCAACCAATAAAGGTTTATCACCATCAGAATACAAATTCTATGTAAGTACAGCTTTAACTTCTACTATATTCTTCTCAATTGATTTCAATCAACTTTTCTGTAATATCCTTCTATTACAGTTCAAATCTCTTCTATGAATCTTATATTCATTTCTATACTACTACAGTATGTAATTTTCAATTACAATAGAAGGACAGTAGTATTTACCTCGATGAGCCCAAAAATTATCCAAGTATAATGTCGCTCCTGAGCAACGTTAAGCTCCTACTCCGTGCGCTCCAACCCGCTCCAAACAACCCTTAGAAGTTCTACGCAACTTCTACTTAACACTTCAACCGATTATGAAGGTTTTCCTTAGGGTTTTGTTTAGTGGCTAAAGGAAAGTATAATAGTATTTTCTGGGCTTTTGTATAAGTGTAACCTTGGGATTACTACAAGGTATTTGGGCCAAGGTATTTGGGCATTATAACAATACTAGGAGAGTATTTCTATACCACAACAAGGGGTATTATACGAAAACAACTAGGCTAGGGGGGGGGGTACCCCACGGCTAGAACACTACAAAGGGGGAGGGGGAGGCTCTCGGCCAAGGGCCTTTCTCAAAGGGGGAGGGGGCTTTTGGACGAAAGCAAACAAGAGGGAGGGAGTATTTGAGACTTAGAAAGATTGCTCAAGTTTGGATGAAGAAAGTCTTCAACTTAGAGGGGTATTTATAGGTCAAGAAATGGCCAACCAATGGCCAAGATTCATCCAAGTGTAAGGCAAGTGTAGGGCTAGATTTAAGCCAAGTGCACCTTAGCCATCTACCACACCACCTTGCACAAACTATCCTACCAACAAAAGTGCTCTCTTTTTCGGCCCTGAGCCGCCCACTTCTTCCAATGTGAGGTGACACATGTCACCTCCCGCTGGTCCAAAATGTTTCGCCTTCTAAAAATCCGCAAAAATTATAAATGACATAGCCGGAATTTTCCCTTCGCAGTTTAGTAAAACGCTTTTAAAAACGACTCTTTCTGCACTTGTGCACAATTTCGAACTTAGCCTAACTTTAAGGCTCAAACTTTTATACGCACGCCTCACGCATACTGAAATACGGTATAACATTCTCCCTCTTAGAAACATTCGTCCCGAATGTTCCTTCTCAAGACGGATAACGATGAAGTTCTTCTTAACTTAAACAAGTTTCCAATGCCACACATGGCCACAAACATAACACACGTTCTCTTCCTTCCTTACTCGTTGTGCCCTTCTCGAACACTTGCACTCTTCTAGCATACTTACCATACTTCAGTCATCACTTTAGCTCCCAAAACTTTGGAGTCACCACCTCCAAACTTGGTCATCTTACTAACTTCACTTTCCTCTAAGGCCATTCCCGGCCTTCACGATCCGCTTCCGGTCGAACATATCCACGAACTTATACGATGGTCAGCTAAACTTGGGCCTAGCACCCTCGTGACCCTACCACCTTGTGACGCCCCGAAACCCGGGCCCGTCACTTGTGCCTTACCCCGGGCACCCTAGTGATACAACATCAGAGAAAACCAGCGGAAATAAAAACTTTACACATGAAATGAGAGACATAAATAAATAAACAGGCCAACCCAACCGTTGCCTTCAGTATATATACATAAAACCCGATTAACTTACTCTTTTCAAAACAAGTAACCTATACTTAAATCAAGTTACTTCTCCTTTTCTGAAAACAAGTCGTTATAAGTCAAGTCTCTTATCTTTCAAGATCAAGTCTCTTAACTTTCAAAATCAAGTCGCTTTATCACAAAACCAAATCTTTCTTTTATCTTCATAAAGTCGTTATAACTAACTTCCCATAAAGCCATTATAACACTTTATGTTTTAAAACAAACAAAAATCGTTTCACACACGTACGTCTACCGTACTATATAGTTCACAACAATCATGCTCAAGAGTATAGGAAGAATCACATACCTTTAGCTTAAACCACAAGCCAAGTCAAGTATGCCGCGCGTAGAAAGATCCACCTATAACAACCACAATATATAAATCAACTTCTAGCACTCTCCGTAGAATATTCTAAACACAAGATTCCTTATTCTACGTAAATTTCGCAAAGACCTCCCGCTATCACATAAATCTCTCCTAACCAGCCCGCTACTGTGCCAACAACTCTCAGTGGATTACACGCCTAACCTGACGTGTTCAAATATGCTTCACAATAATACTTACACAAGTCTACTGTAAGTACACCAATGTAAATACAGCTCAACCTTTATAATCATCCTTCCAATATAATATACTCAAGTATAACTACTACAACATGTAATATCCAATTACACAGGGGACATAGATCATTACCTCGATAAGCCCAAAAATTATCCAAGTTATAAGTCGATCCCGAGCAACGCTTAGCTCCAATCTTACGCTCCAACCCGCTCCAAGCGACCCTTAGAAGTTTCTAAACAACTTCTCTAAATACTTCCACCAAGCTAGGAAGATTTTTCTGTGGTTTCGCTTACTTATTGGAATAAAGTAGTATTTCCGGCTCCTAGTATTGAAATAACTTGGAATACTACTAGGGATACTAGGCCAAGATATTTGGGATTATACAACAATACACCAAGTATTTTCTACACAAGAGGAGGGGGACGAAATCTACACAGCGAGGGAAAACATTTGCTTTGGAAAGCTTCTGCCGAGGATGATTTTACTCTTCGCCAAGGGGTATTTATAGAAGAACCAAGGCCAAGATCAATATAAGTGTAGGGTCAAGATTGGGCCACGTGTGTGTGGGTACCACCACACCACATGGCCAAACGAAAATGGTGCTGGTGAGGCCAATCGGCCGCGGACAAGCTGCCTAGCCACTTGTCCACCCATTTCGCCAGTTACACATGGGGTGACACGTGTCGCCTCAATTGTCCAAAATATTTCGCCTTCCGAAATATCCAAAATACCGAAATCTCAAAACAAAGCGCCCCACAAAACAGAATTTTCTCCCGTGGGTCCCACGTGACCATTTCTCAAAATAAAACCTCAAAATTCTAATATAATCCAAGAAGTCCAAATACCAAATCGGGAATCCAATTCCATTAACGAACCTTTTTCTTCACAAAACCTAACTTTTCCGTCGAAAAATCACATCTTCCTTTCTTTCCAAAATTTCTGTCGTATTCTCGTACGCACGTCCTCACATACATACCCTGGAACTACGGGGTATAACATTCTTCCCCTCTTAGAAACATTCGTCCCGAATGTTCCTTCTAAGTCTCCAAACGAACGTATGCCGGTATAGTCTTCACTTCTATACTTACTAATACTATCACGCCATCAATGGCCACAGTATATCATAGAAATCCCATCTAACGAGGAAATCATTTCTAATCTCACAACGCCCTACTAGCTTCAATTTACTCTAAGGCCTATCTCCGCCTTCACGATCCGATTCGATCGAACACATCCCGAACTCATACGATGGTTACCTAAACTTGGGCCTAGCACCTCGTGACCTACCACCACGTGACCACCTCGAACCGACTCACCTCAATCCGGCTGCGGGTTGACCCGCGACTTGGCCTCAACCCGACTCCGCTATCGCGCCAATCTCTCTCGCCTCGATCCGAACAATCTTACTAATTCACGCCATGAAAGCTACCACTTCCATCTTACACTACTCATGGAATTATCACACCAACATAATGCTATCGAACATAATAATTAAAAATATACTTATCTTAATACAAATGCATACTAGTCTCTTAGAGGTCAAGGATATACCGATATCACAAAACAAATAGCGATTTCAAGGACCGCTATAATCTGGAACTTCCACCACGACTTCGCTCGCCCGCAGATATGAACACCTCGCTTAGCTATCGGCGAAGAACCCGCAATGCATCCCGGCGTCGAAGTCTCAACATCCGCGCTTACCTGGTAGGACAATTTCTCGCAAAATGGCCCCGCTGGCCACATGTAAAACAAGTCCTCTGACACTCCCCCGAATGGGGTTTACCACACTGGTTACACTTAGGTCGGGGTGGCTTCCTCTGGCCAGCACCCCAACTCCTCGAAACTCAACCTCGAGCCCCCGACCGCTTCCTCGAATACTGAGGCCTCAAGATCAGAGGACCACTCAGATCCGGGCGCGGCGTATAACTAGTTCGCTGCCGAGGCGGTCCGCCTTGAAAGTTACCAAAGGACCGCTGTCCCCGCCTCTTCTCGCTGATATTGGTCAATCCGTCGGCCTCCGCGCTCACACCCTAGCGCACGAGTCGCATGCTGGCGATGTCCATGCCCTACCAAGCGATACACCAACAAGACTCGCCAAGTAGTCATCAAGCCTCGCGACGTAGCGGTGCACTCGCCCTCCATATTAGATACTAACGCAGGGACATATCGAGCCAAAGAATCGAACTCTACGTTGTACTCAATCGCGGCGCCCTCCCGCCTCAAAGATCGTAAACTCGCCGCCCGCGTTCTCTCATCTCCGCGCGGCAAGAAATGGCCGAGAAATGCCTCCGAGAACTCGCCCCAAACAGCCGGGCGATGCTCCCCGACAGCTCCCATGAATCAAAACCACCGATCGCGTATCACGCACCGATGCGAACTAAAATCACGACTCGGTCTCAAGCTTGATCACTGCATGATCTCAGAATCGACGGATGAACTCTGCGGATCATCCTCGTGCCTCGACCGTAACTCGCGGATACAACTCGTAAAATCCCGTAGCCTCAAACTATCCGGACCGGGATGAACTACGGCTACCGGAATCGAACCGCCAGATTCAGCCTCTCTCGTGTTCGCCACGATCCCGCCGAATCGCCATCTCCTTGTAACCCATCTCCTCTCGCTTCCAGCCGTGGACCGAGGCTCGTGTACGTGGTCTCGCAGCCACCGCCTGCGCCTAACCTCTCGCTGGCCGGCGGCGCCGCAAAACTCGCCGTCAAGAACTATCTCGTAATGACCTGCTCGCGCTCGCATTCTCTCGTGTCCCACTAGCAACTCCTACGGCCGCCTTGCCCTTCGCCCGGTTGCCTTTGCGCGAGGCATAATCGCGTAAAAGAACACGCCGGCGAGTCCAACTTACAACATCGCTTCTAAGGCACGATCTCGAGTGAGAAGAATAGAAACTAATCCTAAATGTCTCGCAGCCTCCACGATTATAGATGTGGTGCACAACACACCGATAATCAAGACTCTACTAGACACGGTTCAGACACTTTCCGAGGATTAATCGCTCGATACCACTTGTGACGCCCGAAACTCCGCCCGCCATCGTGCCTTACCCCGGCACCCTAGTGATACAACATCGAGAAAACCAATGGAAATAAAAACTTTACACATGAAATGAGAGACATAAATAAATAAACAAAGCCAACCCAACCGGTTTTCAGATATATACATAAAACCCGATTAACTTACTTTTCAAAACAAGTAACCTATACTTAAATCAAGTTACTTCTCCTTTTCTCAAAACAAGTCGTTATAAGTCAAGTCTCTTATCTTTCAAGATCAAGTCTCTTAACTTTCAAAATCAAGTCGCTTTTATCACAAACCAAATCTTTCTTTTATCTTCATAAAGTCGTTATAACTAACTTCCCATAAAGCCATTATAACACTTTATGTTTTAAAACAAACAAAAATCGTTTCACACACGACGCCTACCGTACTATATAGTTCACAACAATCATGCTCAAGAGTATAGGAAGAATCACATACCTTTAGCTTAAACCACAAGCCAAGTCAAGTATGCCGCGTAGGAAAGATCCACCTATAACAACCACAATATATAAATCAACTTCTAGCACTCTCCGTAGAATATTCTAAACACAAGATTCCTTATTCTACGTAAATTTCTACAAAGACCTCCCCGCTATCACATAAATCTCCTCCTAACTGTGCCCGCTACTGTGCCAACAACTCCTGTGGATTACACGCCTAACCTGACGTGTTCAAATATGCTTCACAATAATACTTACACAAGTCTACTGTAAGTACACCCAATGTAAATACAATTCAACTTTATAATCATCCTTCCAATATAATATACTCAAGTATAACTACTACAACACGTAATATCCAATTACACAGTGGGACATAGATCATTACCTCGATAAGCCCAAAATTATCCAAGTTATAAGTCGATCCCGAGCAACGCTTAGCTCCAATCCTTACGCCCAACCCGCTCCAAGCGACTTAGAAGTTTCTAAACAACTTCTAAATACTTCCACCAAGCTAGGAAGATTTTTCTAGTGGTTTCGCTTACTGACTATGGAATAAAGTAGTATTTCCTGCTCCTAGTATTGAAATAACTTTGGAATACTACTAGGGATACTAGGCCAAGGTATTTGGGATTATACAACAATACACCAAGTATTTTCTACACAAGAGGGAGGGGACGAAATCTACACAAAGTGAGGGAAAACATTTGCTTTGGAAAGCTTTCAAGCCGAGGATGATTTTACTCTTCTGCCAAGGGGTATTTATAAAGAACCAAGGGCCAAGATCAATATAAGTGTAGGGTCAAGATTGGGCCATGCAGGTGTGTGGTCCCACCACACCACATGGCCAAACGAAATGGTGCCGCATGAGGCCAATCGCCAAGGGACAAGCCGCCTAGCCATCATTCACCCATTTCGCCAAGTGCCACATGGGGTGACACGTGTCGCCCCAATTCGTCTAAAATATTTCGCCTTCCGAAATATCCAAAATACCTGAAATCTCAAAACAAAGCGGCCCCACAAAACCGTGAATTTTCTCCTGGGTCCCACGTGACCATTTCTCAAAATAAAACCTCAAAATTCTAATATAATCCAAGAAGTCCAAATACCAAACTGGGAATCCAATTCCATTAACGAACCTTTTTCTTCACAAACCTAACTTTTCCGTCGAAAAATCACATCTTCCTTTCTTTCCAAAATTTCTCGTATTCTCGCACGCACGCCCTCACATACATACCCGGAACTACGGTATAACACACTGGCGGGACCACCCGTAGCTGACTTCACCTCACTCCGCCACGGGTTGACACGCAACACGCCTCAACCCGACCTCCGTCACGCTAACTCTCTTGTTTCTCGATCCAAACAATCTTACCTATACAGTCATGAAAGCTACCACTTCCATTTCACACTACCTGTGACTTACCCTTTTTCACTAACTGTGTTTCTAAATCACATTCTAGCACAAAGCTATCCGAACATAACACTAAACACATCATCAACATCAATACATACAAAACTCTGTAGGTTAAGGATATACCAAAAAAGGCGGTTCAGAGGACCGCTAAAATCGAACTTCCACCGCGACCTCTACCGTGGCTCCGGTGTATGAACATCCCGCCTAGCTATGGAAGGTGTAGAACCCGCAATCGGTCTAGTAGTTCAGGCTATCCCACCGCATACCCCCGCCTGGGCCTTCCGTCAAATGGCCTCGGCCGCAAGTATAGCAATCTCCCAAACCAAGACGACATTCCCCTATGGGCTTTACCACAATGGTCACACCGAGATACGGGTGGCCTCATCCGCGAGCACTCTACTCCTCGAAAATCGAACTCGAGACCTGACTCGCTTCTCAATATTCCAAACGCCCCGACGACGCGGGGACCACTTGCATCGGGCGGAGGCGCATAATCGCTCACCGAGGCGGTCCGCCTCGAAAGTCATCAAAGGACCTCGCTGCTCGCCCTCTTCGCCGATCTTGGTCATTCCGCCGATTTTTCCGCCTCACATCCAAGTGCATAAGCCAGATGCTGGCAATGTCCATGCCCATGAAGAGCTACACCCAAACAACTCTCGCTAGGTAATCATCGAGCCCCGTAACATATCGGTGCACTCGATCCTCCATACTAGCTACTAACACGGACGCATCGCCAATGAGTCGAACTCCACATTGTACTCCCGAACCGCACGCCTGCTTCGCCGCAACACCAAAAATCGTTTACCCGAGCCCTCTCATCCGCGAGGCAAGAAATGTGCAAGAAATGCCTCGAGAACTCGCCCCAAATACCGGAAGTGCATTCTTCCCCGACAGCTCCCACGACCAAAACCACGATCGCGATATCACGCACCGATGCGAACCTAGACCACCGACTCGGTCTCCGATGCTCGATCACTCATGATCCGTCAGAATCGCCGGATGAACTCCCGCGATCATCCTCGTGCCTCGACCCATAAAACTCGCGGGTTACATCTCAGAAAATCCCGTAGCCTCCAACTATCTAATCTAGGGTGAACCATCGGTGCATCGAACTGCCGCGCCCTATCCTCAAGTCCGCCACAACCCCCGCCATTAATCGCCCACTCCTTGTAACCCATCTCTTCGCCTGCATCGCGGATCGAAGCTCAGATATCGTGGTCTCGCGAGATCGCCACGCTTTACTACTCGCCTCCTCTCGCTTTGCCCTTCGGGCCCGTTGCCTTGCGCGAGGCATAATCGTAAAAACGGCACGCCGAGAGGTCCAACTTACAACACACCTTCTAAGGCACGATCTCGTAATGAAGAAGGGAAACCAATCCTAAATGTCCTATAGCCTCCGATTATAGATGTGCACAACACACCGATAATCAAGACTCTACTAGACATGGTTCAGACACTTTCCGAGGACTAATCGCTTCGATACCACTTTTGTCACGACCAACCTGCCCGTGATCGTGCCTACCCCGCACCCTAGTGATACAACATCGAGAAAACCAAATGAAATAAAAACTTTAAACATATAAATAGATAAGGATCAAGATGAAAGAAAACAGCAACCAAAACGGTTTTTCAAAGATATATATATATACATAGACATTTGAACAAGCATAATCCTTACAACCCCGCCACAACAAAGCTATGCACTTAAGATTTTTACAACAACTATGACGACAGGCCCCGCCATACCCCGAATGCACAAGAACCTATGCACTGTGGTAACATACCAAAGATAAGCCTCCAAGGAACGGAGCTTCCCAAGACGCTGAAAGGTTATCCTAAAAGCTGGATCGACAACCGATGTACTCTACCGCGGATGAACGCAGCTCGAAGGGTCGCAAGATAACAGTACCAAGTATGTGAAATCAGAATACTGTAAATGAAATCATAATAGTCTATATAAAGCAGAGACATGTATGATAACCAAACTACAAGACACAACATATAACCAAATATATCAAGTCGTGGACTCACTCCAAATCATCACTGCCCGTGGAATCCTTCCTCACCGCGGCATCTATGATATAACAACACCAACGCTGCACACCGAACACCAAGTCCTACCGATGCCAAAGCCGTACCACGAGACCTCACTATACTTCGCGCGCCACATACGGCAAGTGCAATAACCTATACCCGATCCACCTGCGCCACGTAGCTGACGGGGGAAAGTAATGGCTACGCACCCGATCACAACCGTAAGTCACGATACTTCGCCATAACCAAAATGGTCACATGTCCACAGAATCCATCAATGGTGTAGACATGCCCATGTAACAATGCTAATAGAAGCATACCCGTGGAATCTCCCGTCACCGCCGGTACGTCCAAGTAAGTTCTCAACAAGTCAACCGGCCCTCCATCGAGAGACGCGGTAGAATAGAAACGCAATTCTTGCACAACAAAGACTATCTCAATAAGCATAGGCAGGTTACTCAACAACAAGCATAGGCAAGTTACACAAGAACAAGCATAGGCAAGTTACACAACAACAAGCATAGGCAAGTTATACACAACTCAAAGTACTTTCATTTTATGCCAAAGTCCGGGTTTTAACCCTAAAGTACTACGTACGTTAAATTCCTTTTAAGAGATCCATTCCTTTTATGAAAATCACCCGATACCCGTAGTATAAAATAGAGTGACTTACATCTTTTAAGCAAACCAAAACAACTTCTCTTTTTAAAGTCAAGTTTCCACATTAAAACCAATGATAAAAACCCTTCTTTTGTTTTCATAAAGTCGTTATAACCAACTTCCCATAAAGTTGTTATAACACTTTAAGTTTTAAACCATTTTAAGACAACACAATGCCTTTCTTTTCCCTAAAGTTCCAGCTTGCCTAATTTCAATTACTCAAGTCTCTTTTAGAAAAGTTTCATAGTTCAATGTCTTAATCACTTTTAAAACAATTGAGTAACATATGCCATAAAGTAGTAGGTTATTCTTGTTCATAAATCTTATTAAGCACCATGATCTAGGAAATGTAATATCATTTTGTCTCATCTTAGCTTCTATGCAGATGGAGGTTTCTACCGGTTTTAATAATACTTCATTATTCAATACATTTTCCTTTATTAACGCTGCAGTGGTTTGTCGATACACATTCGATTTCAAATCAAGAAACATTATTCCTTTTAAAACCACGACTCATTACTCACGAATGAGGTTTCACACAAAACTCATATTAATTCATTTAAGTTAAGTCTCTTATCTTATAAGATCAAGTCTCTTAACTTCTAAAATCAAGAAACCATTTTCTTTACTTCTCTTAAGACGTTATACCTAACTCCCATAAAGCTAGTATAACTCTTTTTAAAACCAAGTACTCTTCTTTCAAAGAGGTTTATTAATTCTTTTGAAATACATCAAGATTCTTATTATTCAGCTTAAGTCAAAGACATTGCCGTGATAACTACGCTCATAACACACGACGCTCACCGCACTATATATATATATTCTTTTAAAATATCATGCTCAAGAGTATATGAAGAATCACATACCGCGACGATTATCGACTATAAGCAAAACGCCCACTGGCTATAACCCTACTAGCCTTGTCCACCTTCTAAGTAGCACATGCTACTTGCGTAACATTCAACCAATAAAGGTTTATCACCATCAGAATACAAATTCATGTAAGTACGCTTAACTTCTACTATATTCTTCCAAGTGATTTCGCTCAACTTTTCTGTAATATCCTTCTATTACTTCAAATCTCTTCTATGAATCTTATATTCATTTCTATACTACTACAGATGTAATTTCCAATTACAATAGAAGGACAAGAGTATTTACCTCGATGAGCCCAAAATTATCCAAGTATAATGTCGCCTCCCGAGCAACGTTAAGCTCCTACTCAGGCGCTCCAACCCACTCCAACAACCCTTAGAAGTTCTACGCAACTTCTACTTAACACTTCAACCGACATGAAGGTTTTCCTTAGGGTTTTGTTTAGTGGCTAAAGGAAAGTATAATAGTATTTTCTGGCTTTTGTATAAGTGTAACCTTTGGAAAATTAAAAGGTATTTGCTCCAAGGTATTTGGGCATCATAACAATACTAGGAGAGTATTTCTATACCACAACAAGGGGTATTATACGAAAACAACTAGGCTAGGGGGGGGGTACCCCACGGCTAGAACACTACAAAGGGGGAGGGGAAGGCTCTCGGCCATGGGCCTTTCTCAAAGGGGAGGGCTTTGGACTAAAGCAAACAAGAGGGAGGGAGTATTTGAGACGTAGAAAGATTGCTCAAGTTTGGATGAAGAAAGTCTTCAACTTAGAGGGGTATTTATATGTCAAGAAATGGCCAACCAATGGCCAAGATTCATCCAAGTGTAAGGCAAGTGTAGGGCTAGATTTAATCCAAGTGCACCTTATCCATCTACCACACCAACTTGCACAAAATATCCTACCAACTAAAGTGCTCTCTTTTTCGCCCCTTAGCCGCTCCACTTTCTTCCAATGCGAGGTGACACATGTCACCCTCCCGTTGGTCCAAAATGTTTCGCCTCTAAAAATCCGCAAAAATTATAAATGACATAGCCGAATTTTCCTTCGCAAGTTTAGTAAAACGCTTCATTTAAAACGACTCTTTTCGCACTTGTGCACAATTTCGAACTTAGCCTAACTTTAAGGCTCAAACTTTTATACGTACGCCCTCACGTACATACTCTGGAAATACGGGGTATAACATTCTCCCCTCCTTAGAAACATTCGTCCCGAATGGTCCTTCTCAAGACGGATAACGATGAAGTTCTTTTTAACTTAAACAAGTTGCCAATGCCACACACGCCACAAACATAACACACGCTCTCTTCCTTCCTTACTCATGCCCTTCTCTAACACTTGCACTCTTCTAGCATAATGCACCATACTTCACCATCACTTTAGCTCCCAAAACTTTGGAGTCACCACCTCCAAACTTGGTCATCTTTCTAGCTTCACTTTCCTCTAAGGCCATTCCCACTTCACGATCCGCTCGTCGAACATATCCACGAACTTATACGATGGTCACTAAACTTGGGCCTAGCACCCTCGTGACCCTACCACCGCGGACCACCCGTAGCTGACTCCACCTCACTCGCCACGGTTGACACGCAACACGCCTCAACCCGACCCTCCACACGCCAACTCTCTTGTTTCTCGATCCAAACAATCTTATTTATACAGTCATGAAAGCTACCACTTCCATTTCACACTACCTGTGATTTACCCTTTTCACTAACTGTGTTTCTAAATCACATTCTAGCACAAAGCTATCCGAACATAACACTAAACACATCATCAACATCAATACATACAAAACTCTGTAGGTTAAGGATATACTCAAAAAGGCGGTTCAGAGGACCGCTAAAATCGGGAACTTCCACCGCGACTTCTACCGTGGCTCGCCGGTATGAACATCCCGCCTAGCTATGGAAGGTGAAGAACCCACAACTGGTCTAGTAGTTCAGGCTATCCCACCAAGCTACCCCGGCCTGACAGCTTCACAAATGGCCCTCGCTGCCGCAAGTATAGCAATCTCCCAAACCAAGACGACATTCCCTATGGGCTTTACCACAATGGTCACACCGAGATACGGGTGGCTCTCATCCGCGAGCACTCCTACTCCCCAAAATTGAACTCGGGAGCCCCGACCGCCTCGAATATTCCAAACGCCCCGACGACGGTGGGGACCACTTGCATCGGGCGAGGCGCATAATCGCTCGCATCGAGGCGGTCCGCTCGAAAGTCATCAAAGGACCGCTGCTCGCCTCTTCTCGCTGATCTTGGTCATTCCGCCCATTTTTCCGCCTCACATCCAAGTGCATAAGCTCGCACGCGGCAATGTCCATGCCCGATCAAGAGCTACACCAACAACTCTCGCTAGGTAATCATCGAGCCTCAGAACATATCGTGCACTCGATCCTCCATACTAGCTACTAACGCGGGACGTATCGCCAATGAGTCGAACTCACATTGCACTCCCGAACCGTACGCCATTCTCGCCGCAACACCAAAAATGTTTACCCGAGCCTCCTCATCCGCGAGGCAAGAAATGTGCAAGAAATGCCTGAGAACTCGCCCCAAATAGCCGGAAGGCATTCTCTCCCGACAGCTCCCACGATCAAAACCACCGATCATGCGTATCACGCACCGATGCGAACTCTAGACCACCGACTCGGTCTCCGATGCTCGATCACTTCATGATCCGTCAGAATCGCCGGATGAACTCCTCGCGATCATCCTCGTGCCTCGACCCATAAAACTCGCGGTTACATCTCGTAAAATCCCGTAGCCTCCAACTATCCGATCTAGGTGAACCATCGTGTTATCGAACCGCCGCCCACTTATCTCAAGTCCGCCACAACCTCGCCATTAATCGCCCACTTGTAACCCATCTCTTCGCCTGCATCGCGGATCGAGGCTCAGTATCGTGGTCTCGCGAGATCGCCGCTTTACTCGCAGCCTTCGCCGCTTTGCTTCTTCGCCCGGTTGCCTTGCACGGAGGCATAATCGTAAAACGGCACGCTGAGAGGTCCAACTTACAACACGTTTCTAAGGCACGATCTCGTAATGAGAAGGCGGAAACTAATCCTAAATGTCCTATAGCCTCCTCGATTATAGATGTGGTGCACAACACACCGATAATCAAGACTCTACTAGACATGGTTCAGACACTTTCCGAGGACTAATCGCTCGATACCACTTTTGTCACGACTAACCTGCCCGTGATCGTGCCTTACCCCGGCACCCTAGTGATACAACATCGTAGAAAACCAATGAAATAAAAACTTTAAACATATAAATAGATAAGGATCAAGATGAAAGAAAACAAAGCCAACTAAAACGGCCGCTTTTCAAAGATATATATATATACATAGACATTTGAACAAGCTATAATCCTTACAACCTCGCCCACAACAAAGGTGCATGCACTTAAGATTTTTACAACAACTATGACGGACAGGCCCCGCCATACCCTCAATGCACAAGAACCTGCACTGTGGTAACATACCAAAGATAAGCCTCCGAAGGAACTGAGCTTCCCAAGACGCTGAAAGGTGATCCTAAAAGCTGGATCGACAATGACGCACTTACCATGCGATGAACGCAGCCCAAGCGGGTCAAGATAACAGTACCAAGTATGTGAAATCAGAATATCAGAATGAAATCATAATAGTCTATATAAAGCAGAGACATGTATGATAACCAAACTACAAGACACAACATATAACCAAATATATCAAGTCGTGACTCACGCTCCAAATCATCACTGTGCGTGGAATCTCTTCCTCACCGCCGCAGCCTATGATATAACAACACCAACGAGTACACCAACACCAAGTCCTACTCGATGCCAAAGCCGACCACGAGACCTCGCCACTATACCGACTCGCGGTCGACACGCGGCAAGTGCAATAACCTATACCCGATCCACCGCGCCACGTAATGACGGGGCAAGTAACGCCACGCACCCGATCACAACCGTAAGTCACGATACTTCGCCGCTAAGTCGACACCTGTAAGTGCAACAACCTGCACCAGATCCACCGCGCCACGAGCTTACAGGGCAAGTAAACAGCTACGCACTCCAATCACAACCGTAAGTCACGATACTCGCCATAACCAAAATGGTCACATGTCCACATAATCCATCAATGGTGTAGACATGCCCATGTAACAATGCTAATAGAAGCATACCCGTGGAATCTCCCGTCACCGCCGGTACGTCCAAGTAAGTTCTCAACAAGTCAACCGACCCTCCATCGAGACGCCAGAGAATAGAAATGCAATTCTTGCACAACAAAGACTATCTCAATAAGCATAGGTGTTACTCAACAACAAGCATAGGCAAGTTACACAAGAACAAGCATAGGCAAGTTACACAACAACAAGCATAGGCAAGTTATACACAACTCAAAGTACTTTCATTTTATGCCAAAGTCCTGTTTTAACTCCTAAAGTACTACGCACGTTAAATTCCTTTTAAGAGATCCATTCCTTTTATGAAAATCACCCGATAATTCGTAGTATACAATAGAGTGAATTACATCTTTTAAGCAAACAAAAACAACTTCTCTTTTTAAAGTCAAGTTTCCACATTAAAACCAATGATAAAAACCCTTCTTTTGTTTTCATAAAGTCGTTATAACCAACTTCCCATAAAGTCGTTATAACACTTTAAGTTTTAAACCATTTTAAGACAACACAATGCCTTTCTTTTCCTAAAGTTCCAGCTTGCCTAATTTCAATTACTCAAGTCTCTTTTTAGAAAAGTTTCATAGTTCAATGTCTTAATCACTTTTTAAAACAATTGAGTAACATATGCCATAGGTAGTAGGTTATTCTTGTTCATAAATCTTATTAAGCAAACCATGATCTAGAAATGTAATATCATTTTGTCTCATCTTAGCTTCTATGCAGATGGAGGTTTCTACCGGTTTTAATAATACTTCATTATTCAATACATTTTCCTTTATTAACGCCGCAGTGGTTTGTCGATACACATTCGATTTCCAAATCAAGAAACATTATTCCTTTTAAAAACCACGCACTCATTACTCACGAATGAGGTTTCACACAAAACTCATATTAATTCATTTAAGTTAAGTCTCTTATCTTATAAGATCAAGTCTCTTAACTTCTAAAATCAAGAAACCATTTTCTTTACCTTCTCTTAAGACGTTATACCTAACTCCCATAAAGCTAGTATAACTCTTTTTAAAACCAAGTACTCTTCTTTCAAAGAGGTTTATTAATTCTTTTGAAATACTTCAAGATTCTTATTATTCGTGCTTAAGTCAAAGACATTGCCGTGATAACTACGCTCGTTAACACACGCACGCCTACCGTATATATATATATTCTTTTAAAATATCATGCTCAAGAGTATATGAAGAATCACATACCTCGCGACGATTATCGACTATAAGCAAAACGCCCACGGCCATAACCCTACTAGCCTTGTCCACCTTCTAAGTAGCACATGCTACTTGCGTAACATTCAACCAATAAAGGTTTATCACCATCAGAATACAAATTCCATGTAAGTACGCTTTAACTTCTACTATATTCTTCTCAAGTGATTTCGCTCAACTTTTCTCAGAATATCCTTCTATTACGCTCAAATCTCTTCTATGAATCTTATATTCATTTCTATACTACTACGATGTAATTTCCAATTACAATAAGGACAAGAGTATTTACCTCGATGAGCCCAAAATTATCCAAGTATAATGTCGCCTCCCGAGCAACGTTAATCTCCTACTCCATACGCCCAACCCACTCCAAACAACCCTTAGAAGTTCTACGCAACTTCTACTTAACACTTCAACCGACATGAAGGTTTTCCTTAGGGTTTTGTTTAGTGGCTAAAGGAAAGTATAATAGTATTTTCTGGGCTTTTGTATAAGTGTAACCTTGGGAGTATTACAAGGTATTTGGGCCAAGGTATTTGGGCATTATAACAATACTAGGAGAGTATTTCTATACCACAACAAGGGGTATTATACGAAAACAACTAGGCTAGTGGGGTACCCCACTACTAGAACACTACAGCGAGGGAGGCTCTCGCCATGGCCTTTCTCAAAGGGAGGGCTTTTGGACGAAAGCAAACAAGAGGGAGGGAGTATTTGAGACTTAGAAAGATTGCTCAAGTTTGGATGAAGAAAGTCTTCAACTTAGAGGGGTATTTATAGGTCAAGAAATGGCCAACCAATGGCCAAGATTCATCCAAGTGTAAGGCAAGTGTAGGGCTAGATTTAAGCCAAGTGCACCTTATCCATCTACCACACCAACTTGCACAAAATATCCTACCAACTAAAGTGCTCTCTTTTTCGTCCCTTAGCCCCACTTCTTCCAATGTGAGGTGACACATGTCACCCTCCCGTTGGTCCAAAATGTTTCGCCTCCTAAAAATCCGCAAAATTATAAATGACATAGCCGGAATTTTCCTTCGCAAGTTTAGTAAAACGCTTCATTTAAAAACGACTCTTTTCGGCACTTGTGCACAATTTCGAACTTAGCCTAACTTTAAGGCTCAAACTTTTATACGTACGCCCTCACGTACATACTCTGGAAATACGGGGTATAACATTCTCCCCTCCTTAGAAACATTTGTCCCGAATGTTCCTTCTCAAGACGGATAACGATGAAGTTCTTCTTAACTTAAACAAGTTTCCAATGCCACACATGGCCACAAACATAACACACGTTCTCTTACTTACTTACTCAAGCCTTCTTCTAACACTTGCACTCTTCTAGCATACGCACCATACTTCACCATCACTTTAGCTCCCAAAACTTTGGAGTCACCACCTCCAAACTTGGTCATCTTTCTAGCTTCACTTTCCTCTAAGGCCATTCCCACTTTCACGATCCGCTCGTCGAACATATCCACGAACTTATACGACGGTCACTAAACTGGGCCTAGCACCCTCGTGACCCTACCACCGCGACCACCCGTAGTCGACTCACCTCACTCCGGCCACGGGTTGACACGCAACACGCCTCAACCCGACCCTCCACACGCTAACTCTCTTGTTTCTCGATCCAAACAATCTTACTATACAGTCGCGAAAGCTACCACTTCCATTTCACACTACCTGGATTTACCCTTTTCACTAACTGTGTTTCTAAATCACATTCTAGCACAAAGCTATCCGAACATAACACTAAACACATCATCAACATCAATACATACAAAACTCTGTAGGGTTAAGGATATACCAAAAAAAAGGCGTTCAGAGGACCGCTAAAATCGGAACTTCCACCGCGACTCTACCGTGGCTCACGCCGTATGAACATCCCGCCTAGCTATGGAAGGTGAAGAACCCGCAATCGTCTAGTAGTTCAGGCTATCCCACCGCATACCCCTGCCTGGACAGCCTCACAAATGGCCCCCGCTGGCCGCAAGTATAGCAATCTCCCAAACCAAGACGACATTCCCTACGGGCTTTACCACAATGGTCACGCCGAGATACGGTGGCCTCATCCGCGAGCACTTACTCCCAAAATCTGAACTCGAGCCCCGACCGCTCTCGAATATTCCAAACGCCCCGACGACGCGGGGACTACTTGCATCAAGTGAGGCGCATAATCGCTCACACAGGCGGTCCGCTCGAAGTCATCAAAGCGACCTCGCTCGCCCTCTTCGCTGATTCGTCATTCCGCCCATTTTTCCGCTCCTCACATCTAAGTGCATAAGCTCGCATGCGGCAATGTCCATGCCCGATCAAGAGCTACACCAACAACTCTCTCGCTAGGTAATCATCGAGCCCTCGTGAACATATCGGTGCACTCGATCCTCCATACTAGCTACTAACGCGGGACGCATCGCCAATGAGTCGAACTCACATTGCACTCCCGAACCGCACGCCATTCTCCGCCGCAACACCAAAAATCTGCCCGAGCCCTCTCATCCGCGAGGCAAGAAATGTGCAAGAAATGCCCTCAGAACTCGCCCCAAATAGCCGGAAGTGCATTCTCTCCCGAGACAGCCTCCCACGATCAAACCACGATCAGCGGATCACGCACCGATGCGAACCTAGGACCACCGACTCGGTCTCCGATGCCTCGATCACTCATGATCCGGTCAGAATCGCCGGATGAACTCCTCGCGATCATCCTCGTGCCTCGACCCATAAAACTCGCGTTACATCTCGTAAAATCCCGTAGCCTCCAACTATCCGATCTAGGTGAACCATCAGCATCGAACTGCCGCCCACTTATCCTCAAGTCCGCCACAACCCCGCCATTAATCGGGCCCACTTTGTAACCCATCTCTTCGCCTGCATCGCGGATCGAGGCTCGTGCATCGTGGTCTCGTGGAGATCGCCGCTTTACTCGCAGCTCCTTCACGCTTTGCCCTTCGCCCGGTTGCCTTGCACGAGGCATAATCGTAAAAACGGCACGCTGCAGGTCCAACTTACAACACACGCCTCTAAGGCACGATCTCGTAATGAGAAGGCGGAAACTAATCCTAAATGTCCTATAGCCTCCGATTATAAATGTGGTGCACAACACACCGATAATCAAGACTCTACTAGACATGGTTCAGAGACACTTTCCGAGGACTAATCGCTCGATACCACTTTTGTCACGACCAACCTGCTCGTGGATCGTGCCTTACCCCGCACCCTAGTGATACAACATCGTAGAAAACCAATAAATAAAAACTTTAAACATATAAATAGATAAGGATCAAGATGAAAGAAAAAAGCAACCAAAACGGTTGCCTTTCAAAGATATATATATATACATAGCCATTTGAATAGCATAATCCTTACAACCCCGCCCACAACAAAGCATGCACTCTAAGATTTTTACAACAACTATGACGGACAGGCCCCGCCATACCCCAATGCACAAGAACCTGCTGCACTGTGGTAACATACCAAAGATAAGCCTCCAAGGAACGGAGCTTCCAAGACGCTGAAAGGTGATCCTAAAATGGGATCGACATACCGATGATTTCTACCGCAGATTTAACGCAGCTCGGCGGGTCGCATAACAGTACTAAGTATGTGAAATCAGAATATCAGAAATGAAATCATAATAGTCTATATAAAGCAGAGACATGTATGATAACCAAACTACAAGACACAACATATAACCAAATATATCAAGTCGTGACTCACGCCCTCCAAATCATCACTCGTGCCCGTGGAATTTCTTCCTCACTGCCGGCAGTCTATGATATAACAACACCAAGGAGTACACCTGAACACCAAGTCCTACCTGATGCCAAAGCCGTACCACGAGACTTCGTCACTATACTGACTCGCGGTCGACACGCGGCAAGTGCAATAACCTATACCCGATCCACCGCGCCACGAATGACGGGGCAAGTAACGCTACGCACCCGATCACAACCGTAAGTCACGATACTTCGCCGCTTACACCGTAAGTGCAACAACCTGCACTGATCCACCGCGCCACGTAGCTTACGTGGGCAAGTAAACAGCTACGCACTCCAATCACAACCGTAAGTCACGATATTTCGCCATAACCAAATGGTCACATGTCCACATAATCCATCAATGGTGTAGACATGCCCATGTAACAATGCTAATAAGCATACCGTGGAATCTCCGCCACCGCCAGACGCCCAAGTAAGTTCTCAACAAGTCAACCGACCCTCCATCGAGACGCCAGAGAATAGAAATGCAATTCTTGCACAACAAAGACTATCTCAATAAGCATAGGCAGGTTACTCAACAACAAGCATAGGCAAGTTACACAAGAACAAGCATAGGCAAGTTACACAACAACAAGCATAGGCAAGTTATACACAACTCAAAGTACTTTCATTTTATGCCAAAGTCCGGTTTTAACTCTAAAGTACTACGACGTTAAATTCCTTTTAAGAGATCCATTCCTTTTATGAAAATCACCCGATAATTCGTAGTATAAAATAGAGTGACTTACATCTTTTAAGCAAACCAAAACAACTTCTTTTAAAGTCAAGTTTCCACATTAAAACCAATGATAAAACCCTTCTTTTGTTTTCATAAAGTCGTTATAACCAACTTCCCATAAAGTCGTTATAACACTTTAAGTTTTAAACCATTTTAAGACAACACAATGCCTTTCTTTTCCCTAAAGTTCCAGTTTGCCTAATTTCAATTACTCAAGTCTCTTTTAGAAAAGTTTCATAGTTCAATGTCTTAATCACTTTTAAAACAATTGAGTAACATATGCCATAGGCGAGTAGGTTATTCTTGTTCATAAATCTTATTAAGCAAACATGATCTAGGAAATGTAATATCATTTTGTCTCATCTTAGCTTCTATGCATGGAGGTTTCACCGGTTTTAATAATACTTCATTATTCAATACATTTTCCTTTATTAACGCCGCAGTTGGTTTGTCGATACACATTCCGATTTCCAAATCAAGAAACATTATTCCTTTTAAAAACCACGCACTCATTACTCACGAATGAGGTTTCACACAAAACTCATATTAATTCATTTAAGTTAAGTCTCTTATCTTATAAGATCAAGTCTCTTAACTTCTAAAATCAAGAAACCATTTTCTTTACCTTCTTAAGACGTTATACCTAACTCCCATAAAGCTAGTATAACTCTTTTTAAAACCAAGTACTCTTCTTTCAAAGAGGTTTATTAATTCTTTGAAATACTTCAAGATTCTTATTATTCAGCTTAAGTCAAAGACATTGCCGTGATAACTACGCTTCATAACACACGCACGCCTACCGTACTATATATATATTCTTTTAAAATATCATGCTCAAGAGTATATGAAGAATCACATACCTCGCGACGATTATCGACTATAAGCAAAACGCCCACTGCTATAACCCGCTAGCCTTGTCCACCTTCTAAGTAGCACATGCTACTTGCGTAACATTCAACCAATAAAGGTTTATCACCATCAGAATACAAATTCTATGTAAGTACGCTTAACTTCTACTATATTCTTCCTCAAGTGATTTCAGCTCAACTTTTCTCAGAATATCCTTCTATTACAGTTCAAATATCTTCTATGAATCTTATATTCATTTCTATACTACTACAGTATGTAATTTCCAATTACAATAGAAGGACAGTAGTATTTACCTCGATGAGCCCAAAAATTATCCAAGTATAATGTCGCTCCTGAGCAACGTTAAGCTCCTACTCCGTGCGCTCCAACCCACTCCAAACAACCCTTAGAAGTTCTACGCAACTTCTACTTAACACTTCAACCGACATGAAGGTTTTCCTTAGGTTTTGTTTAGTGGCTAAAGGAAAGTATAATAGTATTTTCTGGCTTTTGTATAAGTGTAACTCGGGAATATTACAAGGTATTTGGGCCAAGGTATTTGGGCATTATAACAATACTAGAGAGTATTTCTATACCACAACAAGGGTATTATACTAAAACAACTAGGCAGTGGTACCCACTGCTAGAACACTACAAAGGGGGAGGGGGAGGCTCTCGGCCAAGGGCCTTTCTCAAAGGGGGAGGGGGCTTTTGGACGAAAGCAAACAAGAGGGAGGGAGTATTTGAGACTTAGAAAGATTGCTCAAGTTTGGATGAAGAAAGTCTTCAACTTAGAGGGGTATTTATAGGTCAAGAAATGGCCAACCAATGGCCAAGATTCATCCAAGTGTAAGGCAAGTGTAGGGCTAGATTTAAGCCAAGTGCACCTTATCCATCTACCACACCAACTTGCACAAAATATCCTACCAACTAAAGTGCTCTCTTTTTCGTCCCTTAGCCGCCCCACTTCTTCCAATGTGAGGGTGACACATGTCACCCTCCCGTTGGTCCAAAATGTTTCGCCTCTCGGAAAAATCCGCAAAAATTATAAATGACATAGCCTAATTTTCCTTCGCAAGTTTAGTAAAACGCTTCATTTAAAAACGACTCTTTCTAGACTTGTGCACAATTTCGAACTTAGCCTAACTTTAAGGCTCAAACTTTTATACGTACGCCCTCACGTACATACTCTGGAAATACGGGGTATAACATTCTCCCCTCCTTAGAAACATTCGTCCCGAATGTTCCTTCTCAAGACGGATAACGATGAAGTTCTTCTTAACTTAAACAAGTTTCCAATGCCACACATGGCCACAAACATAACACACGTTCTCTTCCTTCCTTACTCACAGCCCTTCTCGAACACTTGCACTCTTCTAGCATAATGCACTCATACTTCACCATCACTTTAGCTCCCAAAACTTTGGAGTCACCACCTCCAAACTTGGTCATCTTTCTAGCTTCACTTTCCTCTAAGGCCATTCCCACTTTCACGATCCGCTCGTCGAACATATCCACGAACTTATACGATGGTCACTTAACTTGGGCCTAGCACCTCGTGACCCTACCACCGCGGGACCACCTGCAGTCGACCCCACCTCACTCCGGCCACGGTTGACACGCAACACGCCTCAACCCGACTCCTCACACGCCAACTCTCTTGTTTCTCGATCCAAACAATCTTACCTATACAGCCGCGAAAGCTACCACTTCCATTTCACACTACCCAGGATTTACCCTTTTCACTAACTGTGTTTCTAAATCACATTCTAGCACAAAGCTATCCGAACATAACACTAAACACATCATCAACATCAATACATACAAAACTCTGTAGGTTAAGGATATACTCAAAAAAGGCGGTTCAGAGGACCGCTAAAATCGGGAACTTCCACCGCGACTTCTACCGTGGCTCGCCGGTATGAACATCCCGCCTAGCTATGGAAGGTGAAGAACCCGCAATCGTCTAGTAGTTCAGGCTATCCCACCGCATACTCGGCCTGACAGCCTCTCACAAATGGCCCTGCCGGGCCGCAAGTATAGCAATCTCCCAAACCAAGACGACATTCCCTGCGGGCTTTACCACAATGGTCACATCGAGATACGGTGGCCTCATCCGCGACCACTCCTACCTCGAAAATGAACCCGAGCCCCGACCGCCTCGAATATTCCAAACGCCCCGACGACGCTGGGACCACTGCATCGCGGAGGCGCATAATCGCTCGCCATCGAGGCGTCCGCTCGAAAGTCATCAAAGGACCCGCTGCTCGCCTCTTCGCCGATTCGTCATTCCGCCCATTTTTCCGCCTCACATCCAAGTGCATAAGCTCGCATGCGGCAATGTCCATGCCCGATCAAGAGCTACACCAACAACTTCTCGCTAGGTAATCATCGAGCCTCAGAATATATCGGCACTCGATCCTCCATACTAGTTACTAACGCGACGCACGCCAATGAGTCGAACTCCACATTGCACTCCCAACCGTGACGCCTGCTCGCCGAACACCAAAAATCTGCTTACCGAGCCCTTCTCATCCGCGAGGCAAGAAATGTGCAAGAAATGCCCTAAGAACTCGCCCCAAATAGCCGGAAGTGCATTCTCTCCCGACAGCTCCCACGACCAAAACCACCGATCGCGTATCACGCAGCCGATGCGTTAGACCACCGACTCGGTCTCCGATGCCTTGATCACTCATGATCCGTCAGAATCGCCGGATGAACTCCTCGCGATCATCCTCGTGCCTCACCCATAAAACTCGCGGATTACATCTCGTAAAATCCCGTAGCCTCCAACTATCTCGATCTAGGGTGAACCACTAGTGCATCGAACTGGCCGGCCCCACTTATCCTCAAGTCCGCCACAACCTCGCCATTAATCGCCCACTTTGTAACCCATCCTTCGCTTCCGCATCGCGGATCGAGGCTCGTATCGTGGTCTCGCGAGATCGCCACGCTTTACTCGCAGCCTCCTCGCCGCTTTGCCTTCGGGCCCGTTGCTCAGCGCGAGGCATAATCGTAAAAACGGCACGCCGAGAGGTCCAACTTACAACACACTTCTAAGGCACGATCTCGTAATGAGAAGGAAACCAATCCTAAATGTCCTATAGCCTCCGATTATAGATGTGATGCACAACACACCGATAATCAAGACTCTACTAGACATGGTTCAGAGACACTTTCCGAGGACTAATCGCTCGATACCACTTTTGTCACGACCAACCTGCCCGTGATCGTGCCTTATCCCGCACCCTAGTGATACAACATCATAGAAAACCAGCGGAAATAAAAACTTTAACCATATAAATAGATAAGGATCAAGATGAAAGAAAACAGCAACCAAAACGGCCTTTTCAAAGATATATATATATACATAGACATTTGAATAGCATAATCCTTACAACCCCGCCACAACAAGCATGCACTTAAGATTTTTACAACAACTATGACGGACAGGCCCCGCCATACCCCGAATGCACAAGAACCTGCTGCACTGTGGTAACATACCAAAGATAAGCCTCCAAGGAACTGAGCTTCCAAGACGCCAAAGGTGATCCTAAAAGTGGATCGACAAATGACACTTCTACCGCAGATTAACGCAGCCTCTCGGCGGGTCGCATAACAGTACTAAGTATGTGAAATCAGAATATCAGAATGAAATCATAATAGTCTATATAAAGCAGAGACGTATGATAACCAAACTACAAGACACAACATATAACCAGTCATATCAAGTCAGGGACTCACGCCCTCCAAATCATCACTCGTGCCCGTGGAATCCCTTCCTCACTGCCGGCAGTCTATGATATAACAACACCAAGGAGTACACCTGAACACCAAGTCCTACCTGATGCCAAAGCCGTACCACGAGACCGCCACTATATCGACCGCGGTCGACACGCGGCAAGTGCAATAACCTATACCCGATCCACCGCGCCACGAAATGACGGGGCAAGTAACGCCACCCGATCACAACCGTAAGTCACGATACTTCGCCGCGGTCGACACGCGGTAAGTGAAACAACTGCACCAGATCCACCGCGCCACGAATGACGGGCAAGTAAACAGCTACGCACCCAATCACAACCGTAAGTCACGATATTTCGCCATAACCAAAATGGTCACACGTCCACGTAATCCATCAACGGTAGACATGCCCATGTAACAATGCTAATAAGCATACCTGGAATCTCCGTCACCGCCGCAGACGCCCAAGTAAGTTCTCAATAAGTCAACCGCCCTCCATCGAGACGCAGAGAATAGAAATGCAATTCTTGCACAACAAAGACTATCTCAATAAGCATAGGCAGGTTACTCAACAACAAGCATAGGCAAGTTACACAAGAACAAGCATAGGCAAGTTACACAACAACAAGCATAGGCAAGTTATACACAACTCAAAGTACTTTCATTTTATGCCAAAGTCCGGGTTTTAACCCTAAAGTACTACGTACGTTAAATTCCTTTTAAGAGATCCATTCCTTTTATGAAAATCACCCGACACTGTAGTATAAAAATAGAGTGACTTACATCTTTTAAGCAAACCAAAACAACTTCTCTTTTTAAAGTCAAGTTTCCACATTAAAACCAATGATAAAAACCCTTCTTTTGTTTTCATAAAGTCGTTATAACCAACTTCCCATAAAGCTGTTATAACACTTTAAGTTTTAAACCATTTTAAGACAACACAATGCCTTTCTTTCCCTAAAGTTCCAGCTTTGCCTAATTTCAATTACTCAAGTCTCTTTTTAGAAAAGTTTCATAGTTCAATGTCTTAATCTCTTTTTAAAACAATTGAGTAACATATGCCATAGTAAGTAGGTTATTCTTGTTCATAAATCTTATTAAGCAAACATGATCTAGGAAATGTAATATCATTTTGTCTCATCTTAGCTTCTATACAGATGGAGGTTTCTAATGTTTTAATAATACTTCATTATTCAATACATTTTCCTTTATTAACGCCGCAGTTGGTTTGTCGATACACATTCCGATTTCCAAATCAAGAAACATTATTCCTTTTAAAACCACGCACTCATTACTCACGAATGAGGTTTCACACAAAACTCATATTAATTCATTTAAGTTAAGTCTCTTATCTTATAAGATCAAGTCTCTTAACTTCTAAAATCAAGAAACCATTTTCTTTACCTTCTTAAGACGTTATACCTAACTCCCATAAAGCTAGTATAACTCTTTTTAAAACCAAATACTCTTCTTTCAAAGAGGTTTATTAATTCTTTTGAAATACTTCAAGATTCTTATTATTCGTGCTTAAGTCAAAGACATTGCCGATAACTACGCTTCATAACACACGACGCCTACCGCACTATATATATATTCTTTTAAAATATCATGCTCAAGAGTATATGAAGAATCACATACCGCGACGATTATCGACTATAAGCAAAACGCCCACTTATAACCCTACTAGCCTTGTCCACCTTCTAAGTAGCACATGCTACTTGCGTAACATTCAACCAATAAAGGTTTATCACCATCAGAAATACAAATCCTATGTAAGTACAGCTTTAACTTCTACTATATTCTTCTCAAGTGATTTCATTCAACTTTTCTCAGAATATCCTTCTATTACGCTTCAAATCTCTTCTATGAATCTTATATTCATTTCTATACTACTACAAGATGTAATTTCCAATTACAATAGAAGGACATGAGTATTTACCTCGATGAGCCCAAAATTATCCAAGTATAATGTCGCTTCCCGAGCAACGTTAAGCTCCTACTCCGTGCGCTCCAACCCGCTCCAAACAACCCTTAGAAGTTCTACGCAACTTCTACTTAACACTTCAACCGACATGAAGGTTTTCCTTAGGGTTTTGTTTAGTGGCTAAAGGAAAGTATAATAGTATTTTCTGGCTTTTGTATGTTGTAACTCGGGAATACTACAAGGTATTTGGGCCAAGGTATTTGGGCATTATAACAATACTAGAGAGTATTTCTATACCACAACAAGGGTATTATACTAAAACAACTAGCAGTGCACCTACCACTAGAACACTACAGCGTAGGGAGGCTCTCGCCAGGGCCTTTCTCAAAGGGGAGAGGGCTTTGGACGAAAGCAAACAAGAGGGAGGAGTATTTGAGACTTAGAAAGATTGCCAAGTTTGACGAAGAAAGTCTTCAACTTAGAGTGGTATTTATAGGTCAAGAAATGGCCAACCACTGGCCAAGATTCATCCAAGTGTAAGGCAAGTGTAGGGCTAGATTTAAGCCAAGTGCACCTTATCCATCTACCACACCAACTTGCACAAAATATCCTACCAACTAAAGTGCTCTTTTTTTCGTCCCTTAGCCGCCCCACTTCTTCCAATGTGAGGGTGACACATGTCACCCTCCCGTTGGTCCACAATGTTTCGCCTTCTAAAATCCGCAAAATTATAAATGACATAGCCTAATTTTCCTTCGCAAGTTTAGTAAAACGCTTCGCCGAAAAACGACTCTTAGTTAATCGCTTTATGGGTTCGTGGACGATTCCACCGAACCAGTTGCAGAGCCTAATGGGCCTCAGATTGTTTAATTTAGCAACTCCAAAGATCGAGACCGGATCGCATGAAGGCTATGTACGACGCTTAAAATAAGTTTGGGAGTACGGAAAAGTACGACCATGAAAAGAGAGCAACCAAGTGTAAAGAAATAAAGCTCAATCCATGAGAACCTTTCGGGTGATCACACCCGCGAGTGATGGTGGTAGTCATGCGACTAGATAATAATTACCGTAACGTGCATACGTCGTTGGACCCAGCAGACTAGCAGAGCTGCATGACAGACGCTGAGGTCATTATGAGTACGACTAGTTTGCCTCTTGTGATGCCAACGTGGACTACAGAGAGATTGATTTCGGCACGCTTTCCGATGTTTGCCATCGAGTGGAAAGGAAGAGAAGTGGTGGTATCCATGAATTATTCTTCCTTCTTTGACATAATTGTTTTTAATAAGTCCGTGTGATTTGTTCATTCGAGGTGATCGAGGCGCAAAGTAGTAATAATTGAATTTGAAGGAATTTATGTTAAATGCCTCGAGGTACTTCGAGTTGGTTTGGTGTGTCAGGCCACGACCTTCCGTATAATTTCAGGAAAATGTGCAAGGCATGAATAAATAAGTACGGTGCCGCCACGAAAGTCGAGGGCATCTTTGGTAGGTTTTGAAAATCTACACTACTTTAAGGCGGGTATGATGATTAGATAATTCGATCGCGAGAGACCTCGTGATTAGGGTTGTGACTCCAAGGAAAGTTTAAGAATGAGATAAGTTTTCTCCCCACATAAAAGGACGCTTTTACGAATTATGGGGTCGTGTACCCATGTTGTTGTTAGACGGGATATAAGATGTAAGGTCGCAGATCGCTACGCCATAAGTTACAAAGATAACCGTGGGAAAAGTGTTGTGATTGGGGTAATTAATAACGACGCATTTAATTGGTCGAGGAAGTATCGTGAAAGATATTAATGTAAGTTGCACGTCATGATTACCCAGACGAGTGTAAAGACCATTAGTTGATAATGGGCGTAAGAACATTTCAAGAAAATGTGGTAACACCTAGTTATAGGCTCTACAACCGAAAGGAAAACCGGTTACTACTTGACGAGATCAAGGAAACCTCCCAAAAATGTGATTGATAAGAAGTCTTAGCCGCGAGGCAAGCAAAGGAATCAAATCTAAGTTTAGTGACCAAGTTTGCAGTAACAGAAAGGGAAACAGAACCATAAGTAGATAAAGGATACCCAATATTTCGCAGAATGAGAAAGGCTTTCGCTTATCGAAAGATAAGTTGACCACGACTAGCTCTAACCTCCGTGAGACTAGAGGTTAGGTTATTATGATAACACGTCGTGTCAATAGGTCAGCAGGCCGACGCAACCCGAGCAAGGATAGAGCCTATGTTTTCCTGTAGTTGCGGAAGGTTAGAAGAAATCGCGCCACTCACGATTTAGAGTCGCAGCTAAATCATGCCCGAAAATTGGGGCATGACGATATGGGCGCACTTCATGTGATAATTGTGCACCACAAAGCCTCCTGTATGTCCGCAGACCGAGGCAAGAGAATCGCGACACCAACGGTGGTTAGAGTTACTCAAGGATTGTGATATTCGTATCCTATACCATCCGGAAAGCCAAGACAGCTATGTATACTCTTGTGGTGGACTCGGGTAGTCCGCTGATGGGCAGCCGATAGACAGATATGGTCCGTGAGATCCTTCGCCACGCCTGTGGTTCGATTATTTGTTTCAAGGTTAATAAGTCTAGATCCGAGAGGTTGCCGAGTCTTCCGTTGTGGGGAGGTAAGGAGGCGACAGATGAGGATTCAGCCATGATACGCAGATCGAGTTACGACTCCGGCGAGAGAAGAGTTCGCTTCGAGTAGCACCGTATCGGGTGCGAGACGAGGATAGATCACAGACCCAGGCCGCAGACTAGTCAATGTTCTACGAGGCAATCATATACCCCGTATTTCCGCAGTATGTACGCGTTATACCCCGTGATTTCCAGAGTATGTATGCGAGGACGACGCATTTGAGAATACAGAAAGATCGAGCGAAGAAAGAGGATTTTTCCACTAAAAGTTTCCGCTTTGAAGGAAAAGGTTCGTTAACGGAATCGGGTTCCCGATTTGGTATTCTGACTTCCCGAATATTAGAGAATTATGGAATTTTATTTTCTGAATGGTCACTGGGCCCACTGAGAAATTTACTTTGGGGCCCACTTTGTTTTCTAGATTTTGGCCATTGTGGATTTTTTTCGAAGACGCTGAGGGCCAACAGAGGGTGACACGTGTCACCCCGCCTAGGTGGCTTCGGCCGAAATGACCTTTGTGCACAACACCCTGCTGTAGTCGCCGACTAAACGCTTACAGAATCTGCGGCGGAAAATTCCGCTATGTCGCTTTGTATTTTGCGGATTTTTCCGAGAGACGAAACATTCGACTAACTAAGTGATACGTCACCTCACAACGGAGACAGGGCGCACTGGCCGAACTGGCGGGCTCAGGTGCCAGATATTTGTGTAGATATTTGCAGGGTTTTAAGCGAGTAGGCTAGGTGCACTTGGCTTGATCTTGGCCTTACACTTGCCTTGCACTTGGCTAGATCTTCGCCATCGTTGGCCTTTGGTTTGCTATAAATACCCCTTAGTCACGAACTTTCTTCATCCAAAATCATTTTCCAAGTCTTGAAATCTCTCCCTTTGTGAGTTGAAATCGCCCAAAGCCCTCCCCTCATGAGCTGGCCGAGGCCCTCGAGCGAGGCTTGGCCGGCACCCTCCTAGCCTAGTTGTTTTCAGATAATACCCTTTGTCAGGTATAGAAATACTCCCTAGTATTGCTATAATGCCCAAAATACCTTAGCCTTGTACCTTGTAGTATTCCAAAGATACCTCTTTACGTAGAGTCCTGGAATACTACCTTTGTCCTTTTTAGTCTCAAACCGAAACCCTAAGGAAATCTTCATACTTGGTTCAAGATTTTGAGTGGTTGGTTAGAACTTCTGGCGGTTGTTTGAGCGCACTTTGCGAGCTAAACCTTGCTCGTGATCGACATTATAACTTGGATAATTTTGGGCTTATCGAGGTAATTATCTTTTCCTCTATTGTAATTGGAAATTACATGTTTGGTTGAATATATAGTCAAGTATACTATATACGGAACTACTTAGTATTCTGCAATGTCTTTTGACTTAAGCCTCAAGAATAAAGAACCGAATCGAATCATTTACATGCGATCATTGGCAAAGAGACTTGTGTAGAATTGTACACGCCCGTAGACGTAAACCTCCCCGTTGGCTTGTAGCCTCGATGAGAGGAGATTTACGCCATGGTGTGAGGTGTCTAATTTTCTATGTAAAGATAGAAACTTGTGTTTTGGGGTTAATGGACGCTGACCTTTATAGGTGAAAGTACTAAGAGTAGCGATTCTACCCGAGAGCCGGGAAAGGGCTAGTGCGTTGTAAGATTTGGAGCATTTTGCTTATTGTCGATAAATCGTCGCGAGGTATGTGAACCTCTTCCTATCTTTTCTAGCATGATTGTTGTGAACTATGTAGTACGCAGACGATACGTAAGCGTTGATTTGGTTGGTTTAAAACATGTGGTGTTATAATAGCTTTACGGGAAGTTAGTTATAACGACCTTATGTAAGTGAAAACGGTTTATCGATGTTAAGTTAAGAGACTTGATCTTATAAGATAAGAGACTTAACTTATTTGTTTTAATGCTGATGTTTGCGTGAAACCTCATTCGTGAGTAATGAGTACTGGTTTTAAAGGATAATGTTTTACCGATTTCGGAATCGAACGTATCGGCTGCACCACGCAGCTGCTAATAAAGGAAAATGTATTGAATAATGATGTGTTGTATTAAAACCAAGAGAAACCTCCATCCGCATGTAAGCTAAGACGAGACAAAATGATATTACATTTTCTAGATCATGGTCAGAATAAGATCATTATAAACAAGAATAAACTACTCACGATATGACATATGTTACTCAATTGTTCTAAAAAGGAATCAAGTGATTAAGTTTGGGAACTATGAAACCATTTGAAACGGTGCTTGAGTAATCAAACTAGGCAAACCGAACTTAGGAAAAGAATGTTGTTACTTGATTTTGAAAAGGAAGCTGGTTGGTCATTCTAATACTACGTATCGTGACTTTTATAAAAGTAATGGATCTCTTTAAAAGAACTTAACGATGTAGTACTGGGGTTAAAACCCGACTTTGGCATAAAATGAAAGTACTTTGAGTCAGGTGAAACTTGCCTGCTTGTTGTTGTGAAACTTGCCTATGCTGATGATAGCCTTTATTGTACAATAGTTGTGTTTCGTTACCGCCTCTCGATAGAGGTCATTGACCGTTGAGAACTTACTGGACGCGCTACAGCGATCGAGAAATTCCACGCACGCCTCGCTGATAGTATTATTGTTGTTAATCGCTGGACATACCGACACGACGCGTAGCGCATCGCATGCTTCCATTTTGGTTAAGGTCTTGTGGTTAATCGCTGATATATCGGCACGACGCGAGCGCATCGCATGTTTCCATTTTGATTATCGCCAGGATTTCTTCGACATACCGACACGCGTAGCGCATCGCATGCGCCCATTTGGAATGTTGTCTTATTTTTCCTTCGACATACCGACACGCGCGTAGCGCACGTATGCTTCCATTTGGATTGCCGTTTGTTGTTGAGGTCACATGGACATGTCTACACCGATGCAGACTCCGGGCATGTGGCCAGGGACATTATATTATTGTTGCATCATGGACATGTCTACACCGATGCAAAGATTCCGGCACGCGCCATAATGCGAACTCGATTGATGTTGTGGGCGCGAGACCCATAGTTATATCGAGCGATGATCGCTTTATGTCAGGAATCGTAGTTTGGTTATCATACATGTCTCCGCTTTATATAGACTAGTATGATTTCATTTACGATTGCATAGCCACATACTTGGTACCGTTGCATCGACCTCCTTCGTGGCCGCGTTCACGCCGCAGTAGAGGTACATCGGCCGTGGTTCTCGCCATAGGATCACAAGCCAACAGATTCAAGCTCCGCTTCTCCGAGGCTTATCTTTTGCAGGTGTTCCTCGAGTTGTAGGTTCTTGTACATTCTGTGGTATGGCGGCCCCGTCCCGTCATAGTCATCAGATATCTTAGAGGTCCAGAGTAATCCGTAAGTGTGGTTGTAAAAGGATTAAACTGCTCGTGTTTTACGATATACCAAGGCAACTATTTTGGTTGGTCTGCTTATTCATTTATCTCTTGTTAAATGACTTGTTTTGTGTTCCACGATTTTCTCTCGATGTTTGTATCACTAGGTGCCCAGGTAAGGCACTGCGAACGCCCCTAACGGTCATTACAAAAGTGGTATCGTGAGCGCTAATCCTGAAAGTGTCTACGCACCGTGTCTAGCAGTAGTCTTGATTATCGTGTGTCAGGCACCACATCTATAATCAGGAGGCTATAGGACATTTAGGATTGGTTTCATTCTTCTCATTCCGAGATCGTGCCTTAGAGTCAGGTTGTAAGTTGTACCTCCGACGATCTCGCTTTTACCGCTATGCCTCCGCAGTGCAACCAGAGCCCAGAGGGCAAGGCCGAGGGTGCCGCTAGTGAGATACAGAGAGTACGAGGCGCAGCCCGCATAAAGACCGAGGTTGTGCTCGACGGCGGTTTCGCGACGCCACAAAGACCAAAGAGAGTTTAGAGCCGCAGCAATGGCCGACGAGACTACAAGACTGAGCCTCCAGCCCCACACCGGAGCAGGGAGACGGGTCATGCGAGATGGCCCGCTTTGGCCGTGGTCAGGCCGATATGGAGGACAGCCGACGCAGCAGCCTTGCCCAAAGAGCACCAATGGTTCACCCCGAGCAGATAGTTTGAGGCTACGGACTTTCTCGAGTTGTAGCCCGCCGTAGTTTTATGGGTCGAGGCCGAGGATGATCCGCAGAGTTCATCCGGCAGCTACGAATACGCGTGATCAAGGCTTCGTAAACCGAGTCAGGACTTTGTTCGCATCGGCCGCGTGATACCGCAATGATTGGTTTGATTCACGGAGCTTTCCCGGGAGAGCACGCACTCCAGCAGCATGGGATGAGTTTTCGGGCTTTCTCACGCACTTCTTGCCTCCGCATTTATGAGGGCACGCCGATGATTTTTGTTACCGAGACAGAGAGGCGACCGTCAGGAGTACAATGTCGAAGTTCGATTCTTCGCTCGATATGTCCTCGCGCTTAGCCAGCATATGGAGGATAGGGTGCATCGCCACGCCACCGCTAGATGATTATATGGCCGAAGTCTTGGCGGTGTTTCTTCACCGGCACGACATTGCCCGCATGCAGCTCATGCACCAGACGCGAGGCACGGAGGGTCGACGGAATGACCGATCGCCAGAAGAGGCCAGACGGCAGGTCCTTTCGTGGCTTTCGAGGCGCATCGCCAAAGAAGCAGAGTTATATACCCCCACCGCAGCAGCGGTCCTCCACCGCCTTCGTGAGCAGTCGTGGCCCGCGGTTCAGATTTTCGCAGAGCGGTGTTAACCACCAAGCCACCCCTACCTCGTTGCGACCATTGTGGTAGACTCCATTTTGGAGAGTGTCGTGCTAGATTGGGAGTTTGTTTTGCATGCGACAGCAGGCCATTTTGCGAGGAACATTCCACCAAGGGAAGCGCTGATGTTACGACTCACTTCGTGATCTCGTGGCTGGTTCATCACCTTCTGTTACAGTGCACTGCAGGCGTGCCTATGATTAGAGCGAGCGGTAGCTTCGTGTATATCCTTAACCTCTAGAGTTTTGGTACGCTTGTTATGATGATCTCATTATCATGCATGTACGGATAGCGTTGTGATATGTGTGAGTTAGAATGCATGGTTAGTTGGAAGGATACGATGGAGGCATGGTAAGTGTGAACCTTAGACTATTTCTACGATCGAGACCTTAGAGGTAAGGTCGTCTCGAGTAAAAGATTTGTTTTATGTTTGACCTTTTAAGGGTGATTAGTATACGGGATTTATTTGTGTGATAAGTCCGCGGGTAGTGTGAGACGGAAGTGGTAGCTTTCATGATGTGAATTAGTAAGATTGTTCAATCGGGAACAAGAGTTTGGCACGGTCGGGGTCGGGTTTAGACCATTTGCGTCAACCCAGAACCCGGTTTTCGCGGGCCGGCTCCGTGGTCCCGCCAGTGGTAGGTCACGAGGGTGCTAGGCCCAGTTTATACGACCATCGATGAGTTTGTGGACGTGTTCGACTGTAATCGTCGCGAAGGCCAGAATGGCCTTGTGGATATTACGGCTAGTAAGATGACCAAGTTCGAGCGGTGACTCCAAGGTTTTGGGAATCAAGCGATGATCGGCGTGGTACGATACTAGAAGAGTTCGCGTTCGGAAGCGGCACGACGAAAGGAAGGAAGATAACGTGGTGTTATTTCGTGACTGCCGCTGGCTGCAATTTGTTAGAAGAGCTTCATCGATATCCGTTTCATACGAACATTCGGACGCATGTTTCGGCGAGGGGAGAATGTTATACCCCGTATTTCCTGAGTATGTATGCGAGGACGTACGTACGAGAATACGGCAGAAAGATTGGAAAGGAAGAAAGAGGTGATTTTTCCACGGAAAAGTTTCCGGTTTTTGTGAAGGAAAAGGTTCGTTAACGGGAATCGGTTCCCGACGGTATTCGACTTCGGAATATTAGAGAATTATGGAATTTTATTTTCGGAAATGGTCATCATATATACCGTATTTCCAGTATGTAATGGGCGACGCACGTGATTTAATTTGAGCCTTAAGTTAGGCATGTTTCAAATTTTGTGCACAACCCCGTGATAGAGTCGCTTGACTAAACGTTTTCCATTTTTCGTAGGAAAATTCCGGCTATGTCATTTATAATTTTTTGCGGATTTTTCCGAGAGACGAACATTTCGACCAACGGAGGTGACACGTGTCACCCTCACATTGGAAGCAAGTGGGGCTTGACGATTTAAGCGCCCAAGAGGCCTCGTTGGCCTCGCCGATTGGCTCTCTTGTGCCTTGTTTTGTGGCTTGTTTTGTGGAGTGTTTTGTGGAGTAGGTTAGGTGCACTTGGCTTGATCTTCGCCTTACACTTGCCTTGCACATGGCTTGATCTTCGCCATTGGGTGGCTTTTGGTTTTGCTATAAATACCTCTAAGTGTGAAGACTTCATCCATTCCAAATATGTTCCAAGTCTTGCTATCCTTCCTCCTCTTGTTTGACTCTCGCCCAAGAGCCCTCCCTAGATAGGCCTTGTGGCCGGCAGCCTCCCTCTCCCTTTCGTGGTCGCCGTGGTACCCCTAGCCTAGTTGTCTCGTATAAATACCCCTTGTGGTATAAAAATACTCCAAAGTATTGTTGTAATGTCCAAATACCTCGCCCAAATACCTTGTAGTATTCCCAAGGTTACACTTATATAAAAGCCTGTAAAATACGATTATACTTCCTATAGCCACAAAAACGAAACCCTAAGGAAATCTTCACCCGTTGTCAAGTACTTAAGAGAAGTTGGTTAGAACTTCTATGGTTGTTCGAGCTGGTCGAGCAATCTTATAGAGCGAAACATTGCTAAGGATCGACTTTAAACTCTGATAATTTTGGGCTTATCGAGGTAAATATTTCGACCTTCTATCAGAATTAGAAATTACACGTCTCATAAAATATATAGTTGAAGTATA
This sequence comes from Przewalskia tangutica, assembly GCA_029844215.1. Lineage (NCBI taxonomy): Eukaryota > Viridiplantae > Streptophyta > Magnoliopsida > Solanales > Solanaceae > Przewalskia > Przewalskia tangutica. The sequence continues at coordinate 55,600,809 of CM056729.1, read as the reverse complement.
CTATATATGTAATCAACGTAGCTTGTTGGCAATGTCTTTTGACTTAAGCTCAAGAATAAAGAATCGATCCAATCAGAATTACATAGATCAGACATGCGACTCAGGTAGTATTATCAGATAGTAGAATTATACCCGCTCGTAAGATTATAACCCCGTCGTTGGTAGCCGACTTTCGATAGCGAGGAGATCTACGCGGCCGGCGGAGGCGCCGAATTTTCTCAGAGAACGTTCTACGTTAAGATCTAGATTTTAATAACCACGGCCTTATAAAGTCAAGTGCATACGCAGACGTAATCTTCCGACTCGCCGAGTAGCCGACGGTTTGAGGTACTCGAGCGCTTGCTATTAGTCGATAATCGCCGCGAGGTATGCGAATCCCTTCCTATCTCTTCCAGCATTGATACGCTGAACTATGTAGTACTTGAGACGCATACGTGTTAGCAGGTTTGACAGTTTTTAAAACATAAAGTGTTATAACCGCTATGGAAGTCGTTATAACAAATTACGTAGGTAAGAAAATACTTTGTGGTTTTAAAAGGTAATTCAATGGAATTATAAATCGGCTTGTTATAATAAAGAACTTGATGTATTTCAAAAGATTTCTAAATCGCTTTTGGGCTGAGAGTAACACTTGGTTTTAAAGCGTTTTAAAAAGAGTTATACTACCTTGACGGGAGTTAGGTATAATGTCTTAAGAGAGGTAAAGAAAATGGTTTATCAATGTTAGAAGTTAAGAGACTTGATCTTATAAGATAAGAGACTTAACTTATTTGTTTTAAATGTGAATGCTTGTGTGAAACCTCATTCATGAGTAATGAGTACTTGGTTTTATTTAAAGGATAATGTTTTATCGATTTCGAAATCGAACGTATCGGCTGCACTAACGCAGCTGCTAATAAAGGAAAATGTATTGAATAATGATGAATTGTATTAAAACCAAGAGAAACCTCCATCCGCATAGAAACTAAGATTTAGACAAATGATATTACATTTTCTAGATCATGGTCATTGTTAAGCATCGTTGTAAATAAGAATAACCTACTCTCACGTAGACATATATTACTCAATTGTTCTAAAAAGAAATCAAGTGATTAAGTTTATGAACTATGAAACCATTTGAAATGAGAAGTTTGAGTAATCAAACTAGGCAAACTGGAACTTAGGAAAAGAACGTCATACTTGATTTTGAAAATGAATGCTGGCTCTGGCCATTCTAATACTACGTATCGGTGACTTTGATAAAAGTAATGGATCTCTTTAAAGAATTAACGACGTAGTAATTTAACGACGAGTACTTTAGGTTAAACCCGACTTTGCGCATAAAACATGGTACTTTGAGTGATGAAACTTGCCTATGCTTGTCGCGTGAAACTTGCCTACGCTTGTTGTGCGAAACTTGCCACGCTCGGATGATAGCCTTTGTTGTGCGCGTGGTGTTTCGTGGTTACCGCTCTCGACAGAGGCCGCTGACCGCCGAGGTTTCATCGTTTCGCCTGGTACCGTGGTCGGCTCAGATTTGCCCCGCCTCGACCGATTCCCGCCAGATCCGTAGTCACCGCACTTGCCCCGCTCAGCAGTGACGGTTCTCGTGATACGGCTCGTCCCGGTGGTCACCAGATTTGCCCCGGCCACCACGTGACCGCCTATCCTGTAGTCGGCCGCACTTGCCCCGTGACGCCTTCGTGCTTGGGTTGCATCAGACATCGCACGGCCGATCCAGAGTTGTACTTGTCTCAGACGGTTTTACGACACAGCTGACTCGTGTTCATGATACTCCTTGGTATTGTTATATCATAAACCGCCAGCCGGCAAGAAATTCCACGCACGAGTGATAATTGAGGCGAGTCCCGACTCGAGGTAATCGTTATATGTTATGTATCGTAGCTGGTCATCATACATGTCTCTCGCTTATATAGACTATTATGATTTCATTTACGTGATTTACGCTTTCACATACTGGTACCGCAGATCGACTTCTGGGCCGCTCACGCCGCAGTAAAAGGTACATCGATCGCCGATCCCCGCTTATGTGATCACATTCCATTGTGGTCAGCTCCGCTTCTCCGAGGCTTATCTTTTGGTACATGCGTTCCCCGAGTCAGGTTCTTGTACATCTGTGGTACGCGGGCCCCGTCCCGCCATAGTTGTTGTAAATCTTGCAGGTCTGTAGAATCACGGGCCAGTGTGGTTGTAAAAGGATTAAACTGCTCGTTTTACGTGATATACCGGGCAATCGCTGCTGCTGGCCTGCTTATTTATCATGTCTCTCATTTCATGTTTAAAGTTTTTATTTCCGCCGGTTTTCTCCGATGTTGTACGCTAGGGTGCCCGGTAAGGCACCAACACGCCCGATTTTCGGGGCGTGACATAGTGGTATCGTGAGCGCTTAATCTTCTGAAAGTTGTCACGCATCGTGTTCAGAGTCTTGATTATCGCGCGTTGTGCACCACATCTATAATCGTGAGGCTATAGGACATTTAGATCGTTTCATTTCTTCTCATTCTCGAGATCGCGCCTGTGAGTCAGCCGTGGATAAGATCGACCCTCCGACATACTTCGCTTTTACCGCCATGCCTCCGCGTAAGGCAACCCGCCCCGGGCGGCAAGGCACAGAGGAGTCGCGAGCAGAGCAATGGGCAGAGACCACAAGACTGAGCCTCCACCCCGCAAACCGAGCAGAGGAGATGAGTTACAAGGAGCTGGGCCCGCACGGCCGTGGTCAGGCGACTGAGGATAGCCGACGCAGCAGCCTCCAGCTGCACCAGCCGTTCACCCTAGATCGATAGTTCGAGGCTACGGATTTTCCGAAACAGAGGCCGCCAGAGTTTTATGGGTCGAGGCCCGAGGATGATCCGCAGGAGTTCATCCGACGCCATGGGCCGATCACGAGAGTGATCAAGGCATCTGAGATCGAAGCCTGCGGTCTAGGTTCACATCAATCGCGTGATACCGCAGCCGATCGGTTTGATTCTCGAGCCGCCTGTGGAGAGCATGCACTTCCAACAGATGGAACGAAGTTCTCGAGGCCTTTCTTGCATTTCGCCTCCCGCATTTGCGAGGGCTCGCCGATGATTTTTGGTGTTACGCAGATCCGCGACGGCTCGGAGTACAATGGAGTTTGACTCATCGCCCAGACGTCCCCGCTTAGTAGCTAGTACGGAGGATCGAGTGCACCGATATGTTACAGGCTCGGCGATTGCCTTGGCGCAGAGTTGTTCTGCAGCTCTTCACCGCATGGACATCGCTCGCGATACAGCGTGATACACTGGACGCGGAGCGATAAATCGACTGAATGACTCAAGGTCGCAGTAAGAGGCCGTAACAGCAGGTCCTTCGTGACTTTCGAGGCGGACTGCCTCAACGCAGACTAGTTATGTACTCCGCCAAGACATGAGTGGTCCTCCACAGCCTTCTGACCTTCGGATATTCAGAGCGTGCCTGGCTCCTGTGTTTCAGATTTTCGTGAGCAGTGAAAGTTTCTCACGGACGAGGTTGCCCTTGTCTCAGCTGGGTGTCAGGGAAAGCTCCATATGGGAGAGTGTCGCACTAACTCTGAGATTGTTATTTTTGCGCCAACAGGCTATCCGCAAGAGACCGCCCACTGCGGTGGTAAGCACTGGTAGATAGCGGACTACTAGAGCAGTGGTTCTTCACCTTCCGTAGCTGCAGATGTTCAGACACCTAAGGCCCCAGAGGTCGCGTGGAGTTCCGCTTAGCTGGCCCTTTGAACCGCCTATTTTCGTGCATATCCTTAACCTCTGTAGACTTATATCAGATTGACGCTGATGATGGTTTAGTGTTATGTTCGGATAGCTTTGTGCTAAAACGTGATTTGCGAGCATGGTCGATGAAAAGGGTAAGCCCGTATGTGGTCACGGTGGTGCTAGGCCCAAGTTTAGACGACCATCGATGAGTTCGTGGATACGCTCGATCGTAATCATTTCGCGAAGGCCGGAACGGCCTTGTGGAAATCGAGGTTAGCGAGATGACCAAGCTCGAGGTAAGCGACCCAAGGGTCGGGAACGTAAGGGCTGATGTATGGTGGTACTGACACTAGAACGAAGTTCGAGTGTTCGTGACGAGTACTACGAAAGCGGAGAAGTGAACGCAGGTGTTTTCGTACAAAGCGTGGCACGCTTGTTTTCGTGACGATAGCAGGAAGACTATATCGACGCCGCTTGTTTTGAGACTCAAGGAACATTCGACGAATGTTTCTATGGGGGAAGAATGTTATACCCTCAGATTTCCAGAGTATGTACACGTGGACGACGACGAATTTTGAGCCTTAAGTTAGGTAATGTTTCAAATTTTGTGCACAACCCCGTGATAGAGTCGTTCGATTTAAACGCTTCATTGGGCTTTCGTAGGAAAATTCTTATGTCATTTATAATTTTTATGGATTTTTCCGAGACGAACATTTCGACAACGAGGTGACATGTGTCACCTCACATCGGGAAGCAGTTGGCTCGACGATTTATGGGCGCCCAAGAGGCCTTCGTTGGCCTCGCCGATCGCCTCTTTGTGCCTTGTTTTGTGGCTTGTTTTCAGGAGTGTTTTCGGAGTAGGTTAGTGCACTTCGCTTGATTCGCCTTACACTTGCCTTGCACATGGCTTGATCTTCGCCATCAAGTTGGCTTTTGGTTTTGCTATAAATACCCCTAGCGAAGACTTCATCCATTCCAAATATGTTCCAAGTCTTGCTATCCTTCCTCCTCTTGTTTGACTCTCGCCCAAGAGCCCCTCCCTAGATAGGCCTTTCGTGGGCCGAGAGCCTCCCTCCCCTCAGGCAAGCCGCGGGTACCCCTAGCCTAGTTGTCTCAGATAAATACCCCCTCAGGTATAAAAATACTCTCCAAGTATTGTTGTAATGTCCAAATACTCGCCCAAATACCTTGTAGTATTCCCAAGGTTACACTTATATAAAAGCCCGTAAAATACGATTATACTTCCTATAGCCACAAAACTAAACCCTAAGGAAATCTTCACCCGTTGTCAAGACTTCAGAGAAGTCGTTAGAACTTCTGGGTTGTTCGAGCGGTCGAGCAACTTTAGCAGAGCAAACATTGCTAAGGATCGACTTTAAACTCGGATAATTTTGGCTTATCGAGGTAAATATTCTTGACCTTCTATTGTAATTAGAAATTACACGTTCATAAAATATATAGTTGAAGATACTATATATGTAACTGAACGTAGTTGTTGGCAATGTCTTTTGACTTAAGCCCAAGAATAAAGAATCGATCCGAATCAGAATTACATAGGACCGTATTACGCAGACTTCGTAGTATTATCGTGATAGTAGGAATTATACCCGCTCGTAAGATTTATAACCCCCGTTGGTCAGAAATCGACCGATGAGGAGAGACTACGCGGTCATGTGGGGAGGTGTCGCCGAATTTTCTCAGAATGTTCTACGTTAAGATCTAGATTTTAATGTCACGCGCCTTATAGGTCGTTGCTACGCAGACGTAATCTTCCTGACCAAGGAGTAGCCGACGCTTCGAGGTACTTGAGCGCTTTGCCATTAGTCGATAATCGCCGCGAGGTATGCGAACCTCTTCCTATCTCTTCCAAAGATGATACGTGGAACTATGTAAGTACCTGCACGCATACGTGTTAGCCGTGGTTTGATTAGTTTTAAACATAAAAGTGTTATAACGCTACATGGGAAGTCGTTATAACAAATTTTACGTAGGTAAGAAAATACTGTGGTTTTAAAAGGTAATTCAATGTGAATTATAACCGCTTGTTATAATAAAGAACTTGATGTATTTCAAAAGATTTCTAAATCGCTTTATGAGAGTAACACTTGGTTTTAAAGGTTTTAAAAAGAGTTATACTAGCTTGACGTGAGTTAGGTATAATGTCTTAAGAGAGGTAAAGAAATGGTTTATCACGTTAAGTTAAGAGACTTGATCTTATAAGATAAGAGACTTAACTTATTTGTTTTAAATGTGAATGCCGCGGAAACCTCATTCATGAGTAATGAGTACTTGGTTTTATTTAAAGGATAATGTTTTACCGATTTCGGAAATCGTAATGTATCGGCTGCATCACCGCAGTCATAATAAAGGAAAATGTATCAATAATGATGAATTGTATTAAAACCAAGTAGTAAACTCCATCCGCATAAACTAAGATGAGACAAAATGATATTACATTTTCTAGATCACGGTCGCTGCAATAAGAATGTTGTAAACAAGAATAACCTACTTCACGTGAGACATATATTACCCAATTGTTCTAAAAGAAATCAAGTTGATTAAGTTTATTAACTATGAAACCATTTGAAAACGAGAAGCTTGAGTAATCAAACTAAACCGAACTTAGAAAAGAACTGTTACTTGATTTTGAAAATAACGCGGGCCTGGCCATTCTAATACTACGTATCGGTGACTTTGATAAAAGTAACGGATCTCTTTAAAGAATTTAACGACGAGTACTTAGGTTAAAACCCTGACTTTGCATAAAAACGGTTGTACTTTTGAGTGACGTGTGAAACCGCTTATGTCATTGTAAGTAAACTTGGCTCTGCGC